>VYXB01007043.1:217968-376223 GCA_013397135.1 Pachyramphus minor
AAAAAAAAAAAAAGGCAAAAAAACCCCACCACCCTCCCTCAAAAAATCACAACCCAAAATTTTGCAGGTTTTTAGATCTGCTTCCTGTTAAGAATAATTGGAAAACTTTCATCATTGTTGAGTCAAGATGGAGTACTATGGAGCACACTACTGAGAAGTCTTTAAAGTTTACACTCCACCCTCTTTTTTTTTTAATTCTTGTGCTTCCCTTCTAACATTAGTTTTTTAACAGGAGTAGTGTTGAATTTTTTATAGAAAAGTCTTTCATTTAGGAAAGAGTGGCACAATCTTAACCCTAATGTTAGTAATTTAAGGTCCTGTTCTGTGCAATATGGCAGGAATTCCTGTTACCTGTTAACAGTATTTAAAAATTAGAGAAGAAAGTATTGTGCACTACTCATCTTGTGATGGTAGTATATCACAGCAAGGATGCAAGGATTGCCTCCTGCAATATACATTGGAGGTGAATTTGGCATGCAAATAATGACTAGGAATATCATGCTAGATAATGATATGAGGTGTATATATATTTAATATTTTTTAAGAAAGTATCAATATTTTATTGCCAAGGCCATCTTCATTATTCCTTTGTGGCAGCTTGTATTTGTGTGTGTGTGTAAAAAGAAAATAAAGCTGGAAAATAAGTTAGAAGAGATGGAAAACTAATGATTCAAGAAATCACATAGCATCAGATAATTCTATTTTGAAATCACAGCAGTAGTACCCAGAGGCATAAACTCCCTGAATTGTTAGGAAAAAAACCCTCCGATATATCCAGTAATACAGAAGCCTGAAGGCACTCTTTATTAGTGCCTAATGTTTCCTGAAAGAAACAATTTGCAGACATTAAAATATATATACTTGTTTAATTTTATAATCCAGTTTCTTTGACACTTATTTACTCATGCTTCATCTTACTACTTGGCTTTAGTGTTTGGGTATTATCTTTAGAGCTCTGAGTATTTTAGGATTCTCTAACTTTGGTACCTGTACTTCAGGCAAAGAGTTCTTGTCCGTCTTCAAGACTGTCTTTTACCTTCACCTTTCTGCACACCTTTTTAAGCACCCCTTTCCTACTTACTGGGCTGTATGGCTCTCAGCAGAGCAAAGTGAAAGTCTGATAAGCCCATTTTCTCAGCCAAGCCTCTAATATTTGCAGTAGGGTTTTTCTTCAGCTATAGTCCCATAGCACAAACATGGATTAGTTTGTGTTTTGGCAAAATATTCCTTTTATGCCTTTTCAACTTTTTCTCTGCTGTTCCATTTATTTAGAAGTATGTAGTTAGTCTAAGATTGTTATTTAGAAATGCAATTGGTCTTAGACTCGTAACATTTTGTTCATCACCAAGTGAAGAGTTGCAAAAACAAACTAAATGGGCAGGCATTCCTAAACTGCTCCTTTTGAAGAATCAGCTGTTGTTTTTAATGATTTTGGCCCTGCTCTAGTTCTGCCCAAAATAAGATTCATAAGTGTAAGCTCTCTGTAGAGGAAAATGCCTCTTCAGAAGTGATACATGAGCAATAAGCAAGACTTAAAAGTACAGTATTCTGGCAGACTGGACTGAGGGTTGGGATCTCAATTTTCAGAAAAGTTTTGTTTGGGCTGGGCTAATTATGCCAAAAAGAATGTTGTTGGGAAAGGACCAGCATGCAGGTCTGTCATTCTGCTTACAGTAAAATCTTCACTGAAGAGTTATGTAACACTTTTTATTAAAAAGGATAAAATTTATAGCCCTGAAGTTGAATATGTGAACATATCTGGGAACAAGGGAAGAAAGAAGGAGCTGCAGGAGAGTGAACACTGAAGTTTTAGAAATTGGCATGAGTTCCTCTTTGTTTCCCATCTGGTTTTAAATGAAGACATCTTAGAACACAATAGAAATATTCTCACTTATTTTGTTATTGCTTCAAGATTTATGTCAATTCATTGAAGTGAATTTTGATTCCATGCCCTCTCTGTCTTGCCCTGTGGAAGAACCAGGGATAAATACTTGGTTTTTGATAAAGTTTCTTAAAATGAAATTGATCTTGATGGAGAAGCATAATGCAACTTTTGTATGGAAAAACCAGGGTAAAGTATCATTTTAATTTGAGAGGACAATTCACTTCAGTTTAGGTATTTGATTGGCTGATGATTTTTGACAAGCAATGTCACTTCAAGAAGATTCAGTTGAATGAATTCCAGAGCTCAGATCTAACAGCTGACTCCAAAATGCTGTAACTTTATGTAGTAATGAATTGTTTTGAAGGGGGGGAGGGGGGAAGATTGAAATGGTATGTAATTATGTGGTTAACCTTAGCACTTAGGTTCTCTCTGTCTTTGCAAAGCCAGTAATTTAAGAAGGTGATCAGAACAGCCAAAAGCCTCAGATTTGGCTTTTTTTATCTTTCTAAAAACCCATTTGATTAATGATGGAACTCAACAAAAAACAAATAAAAAGACAAGCTAGTAGATTCAGTTTACAGTCTCATGTTATTTAAAAATTGGATTGCACTTGAAAACTCCTGACTCTGTGGGCAAAGGAAATATTGGTGGGTGGTTCAGCAAAGGGGGAGATGTATAACTGTATCTTTGTTTCTATTAATCTGATATATTGAAAAGGAGAAATTATCCCTATGTTTTTGCAACTGGAGGTTGGATAGGTAAGAAAAAGCTGCTAGATTCCTAGCAAATTTCCTTTCAACTGCTGCAGTAATTCTGTGTGCCAGCCTTTGGGCTTGCATATGTACCTTATGCATACTTCTGTGTGGTGCCTGTTCATTCAAGCTTTATATTTGTGTAGGAAAGTTGTTTTACTTGTACATGGAATAATATGAGAAATGCTTCTCTACTTCTCTTGAAATTTTGCTTTTTATCTGTTGTGGTCAGTCTCTTAAAGGGTAAATAGGTGTATTTTTCAGCAATGTAAGGAATAATCCAAAAGCAATCTCAATCTCGAGATTTTGGCAACAGGGGATGTTGTCAGTTTCTTTCTCAATATCTTCTTTTATACTGTTTGTTTATTCACTTTTAAGATAATTTTCTTTTTTTACTGTATCTTTATTTAAATTTTATTTAGTTCCCTACTACTTTGTGTAAGGCAAACTCATGAAATAGGGACATGGTCCCCTGAAGCCATGACAAAAGGCATCATTAGAGTCCAAATCCTAAAAGGTTGACAATATTTGCTGGAAAAGATTTAACAGACTATAGGTCACTAAAACAATGCTTCTATTTGTTATTTATTTCTTATGGCTTTTGGTTTCCCTACCCTTTTCCCAAAACATTATATCCTCATTTAACATTCTCTCTAACAAGCTGTGACTTGGGAAATGGTTTAAAGAGAAGAGTTATTGCCAGAAGGGTTCCAAAAATACAAACTGGTGAAAGTATTTCAAGTAATAATCATAGCTTGAAGCTTAGATTTTTTCCCTGTAAAGTGCTTTTGAGCAGGAATCTGCTGTCTTTAAAGACAATGAAGTGTTTTACTATTGACCTTAATGATTAGTCAGTTGGTCTGTGTTTTTGCAAAGTGAGGATGGCAAAAATGCATTTTTACTCTTTTTAGTATTACCAAAATTAATAAAATGTTTAGTTTGGTTTATTTGCAACATGTTCTTGACAAACTACAATTGGCATTACTGATTAATATACCGATTTTTCTTCTTTCTAATAAAATTATTTATGTTCAAGCTGTAACTCAGACAACAGCTTTGTGCCCTTGTCGGGCCTTCAGAAACAACGTGTCAGACAGTCTTAGTTCCCCCTCCCTCCCAAAGCATGTCAGTCACTTTTCCCTTTGGATATGTCCAGCTGGCAGGCAAGTTTGAGGTAAGATTTGGCTGAAAACTACTTCCAACAACTAACTCCTCTTACTGGAAACTGTGTTTTTTGCAATGATGGTTTCAATATCTGTGTATGTATGTGTGTGTGATGGGGTGGATAAGGAGAGTGGGGTAGACCAAGATATATGTTAAGGTATGTTGGAACAGTGCCACATGGAAATTGTAATTTGGTTCCCTCATGTTCTTGTGTTCTTTGATGGTCTATGAGTTTCAGCTGGACTGAAATCTATTCTATACACACATTTTTCTCCTTTGTAAGTCAGTACTTTGTCAGTAAAGTAATATAGTACTTTTTCAGTTTATTAGAAGTTAAAATTAATTAAACAACTTGGGAAATTTCTAAAATTCTTTAAAACAATACTAAAAATAGTTTAAAAATAGTGAGACTAAACATCAATTTTCCTTTATCCCAATTTTGTTTTAGTGTGTCTCCCCCTTTTTACCAAATATGAATCAAAATCCCTCATTCACAAAAACACTTTACTGTTACTAAGTCTCAATTTTGTTACCAAAGGACATTTGCTTGCTTGTTATGTTTGGCACAGAGCACCATATCCTGGTGACAGTTAAAAAAATATTTTTATAGAAAAGAAACATTAGGAAATATATGGTAAAAATAAGCTGTGCCTTACTAATTTCTTAGATTTATTTTTTTTAAATATATTTAAAAGGACAGAAAAAGACCACTTTTTTTCCTACAGTACCAGTTTGTTTGGTACTTAGAGTATGTTGATAGCCAATGTTACAGAAAAGTCTCACATCAAATGCTGCATTTTGTAACACCAAATTTTACATACTGTATAGGAGTAGCTGATAAGTTCTGTAGAGCTAAAAGGTGATTTATTTCCCATTTCTAATCTCCTAAATGAGAAATTTAGAAAGTATCCAATATTCTCTAACTATATTTTGAATACATTTTGGTATTTTCTATAATATTTCTCCATGTACATCTAAACAAGACATTATTTATTTACTACTTTTCCTCTGCTGTACATTAATTTGCAAGATTTTTATAGCTGGGATAGACTCCTTTCTCTCCTAAATAGTAGTCCCGGATTGTTTCTTCTTGACATGGTCTTTTCAACTTGCAAAACTTCCCCCTAAAAGCTATTTATTTTACCAGAAAAACATGATAAGGAGTCTTTATTGCATGTTTTGTAAAATATTCAGTACTGAATATTTCATTCACTAATAGTACTTTATATTATCTAATGTAAGTCCTAAAAATCCATGGAAGCAACTATCTTTTTTTTATCTTTATTTTACTGTAACAGTTTCTGTTACCTTTTAAGTTCATTTGCGTTATCCCCTTAGTATTTGTTCTTTGTCACAGAACCATAGAATATGCTGAGTTGGAAGGGACCTACAAAGATTATCAAGTCCAACTCCTGGCCCTGCACAGGACCATCTGCAAGAGTCACACCATGTGCCTGAGACTTTCATCCAAACACTTCTTGAACTCTGTCAGGCTTGGTGCTGTGACCACTTCCCTGGGGAGCCTGTTCCAGTGCCCAACTACTCTCTGGGTGAAGAACCTTTCTCTAATATCCAACCTAAACATCCCCTGACACAGCTTCAGGCCATTTCCTTGGTCCTGTCACTGGTCACCACAGAGAAGAGATCAGTGTCTGTTCCCTCTCTTTCCCTCATGAGGGAGTTTTATATTGCAATGAGGTCTCCCCTCAGTCTCCTCTTCTCCAGGCTGAACAGACCAAGTGCCCTCAGCCACCCCTTATATGGCTTCCCCTCAAGGCTCTTCACCACCTTCATTGCCCTCCTTTGGACAGTCCCTCAATATCTTAATAAGCTTAATATCTTTCTTACATTGCAGTGCTCAAAACTGCCACAAAATTCAAGGTGAGACCACCAGCTGGTGATGCTTTGCCTGATGCCCCCAGGACATGGTTGGCTCTCCTGGCTGCCAGAGCTCTGCTGACTTATATTCAATTTGCCCTCAACCAGTATCCCCAGGTCCCTTCCTGTGACACTGCTTTCCAGCATCTCATTCCCAGTCTGGGGAATGAACATCCAGGGTGTTTGTTCTGCACCCATCCCAGGTGCAGAATCCAACGTGTCCCCTTGTTGAACTTCATATGGTTGGTGATTGTCCAGTCCCCTAATTTGTCAAAGTCTCTCTGCAGGGCCTCTCTGCCTTCAAGGGAGAGAGCTTCAAGACAGCTTCTCCTAGTTTTGTGTCATCTGAAAACTTACTAGATTGGATGTACAATGTGGGGATCTCATTTTCCCTTTTGGCTACTACTATTAATTGTCATTCATTTTTTATTGTGTTTTCTGGAGAGTTTCCCAGTGCCATCTCTCCTATACTTGATATTATCAATGTCATGTTGTCCACATTAATTGCCCCTTGAAGGAAAGCACCTAGCCA
This sequence comes from Pachyramphus minor, assembly GCA_013397135.1. NCBI lineage: Eukaryota > Metazoa > Chordata > Aves > Passeriformes > Tyrannidae > Pachyramphus > Pachyramphus minor. Next base: position 224,180 of record VYXB01007043.1, read on the forward strand.
TGTGTACCTCATGTTTTCCTACTTGAATTAGGTGCCTTGCAATCCATAACTCTGATATATTGAGCTGATATCATGTGCCTGGCCCTGTTAGTTTCAAAGCAATTTTGGCAATAAAAATGTTTTGTGGTTTTGGGCATGACATTAACATTTGTTTTCCCTTAGTTCTTGTTCCATTTCCTTGATAAAAAGTCTTTGATGCCCAAGGGGGTGACCTTTTACTTCATATTTCCATAAATTGAAAATTCACATAGTTGGTAAAGGACTTGCATCTGTAGGTCGGCTGTTTACAGTCTGCATTTTGGTCTCTGCTTTGGCTGAATTTTGGCAACTCAGTTTTCCCTGCGTGCTTGTTGGGGTGTCTCCATGTCATTCATATCTCATACAAGAAGTTTGCAAACTTAGAGCTTTTTCAGGAGGGCACTTGCAACACTTGTGTAGTGCATGTTTTCCTTTCCCCTTTCCCCTTTCTTTCCACGCTCCCCCGCCTCCCCCTGCCAAAAAAGGGTAGCCTGTGAATTTGTTGTTATGAAATAAGTTTGGTGTTGGTTTTTTTTCAGGAGGCCAATTTCAGTAAATTTGTTAATTGAAACCACCTATGTGTGTGGTCTTAGTCTGGCAGTATCACAGGAGCTGCATGTTTCTGCCCATTTTGAATGTCACTGTAGTCAAACAGTGGTGCAGTGACTTGCTGGCAGCAAAGTTGCTATTTTAGAGTTGGGATGGCTTCTGTACTCTGCCTCCAAACAAGGAAAATGCAGAACCTTGTACAGCATGATTTGCCATAGAATTAGTATATCATACCATACTGATTAGTGTTTTTGTAAAATAAGAATGCCCTCCATCAGAAGCACACAATATAATTTATTCTAGGGCAATACTGAAACTATTCTGACTGAAGTTTTTTTCTCCTAACTGAAAGATAGATATGAATAAAACTTAACAAAAATGTAAAAGAAATGTAAAAAATAAATTTATAATTTTTTTGAAGAATCACAGCAAAGACCCAAAGGAACCACAAGAAAATCCCTAAGAAACCTCCTTCTGGTTCAGTGTAGTAGTTCAGTAATTTATATTGATTGTTTATATAAAGGCACAACATACATTTTATTTTTTGGCTGTTTTCCCTTTTAATGTGAGGGAATGGCTAGTAAAGGATTAAAAGATGCATTTGTGTCAGTCATCCTAGAGCAGAATTGGACTGTATGTCAGTGCCAAGTGACAGAGGATTAGTAGTTATTACATAGAGTAGAAGGTATATTGAGGAAAGGAAGCTGCTACAGAGAAAAGCAGGATAAAAGTTAATTTCTCTTGAAAAATGAGAGGCATTTCTCTTTGTTCAGCATTCCACAGGAAGCTTGCATGCTTTTGGATATGTGGAAAATAGTGTGGCAGTATATATTAGCTGTGCTCAAATTTGGGACTATTGATTTGCCATGTACATATGTATATTTGTAGGTATATTTTGGGGGGCTGATGGAAGGGCAGAGACGATGTGATTTAAGTTTCACAAGTAAAAAGGACTGCATTATTATAGATGGAGCCTTTGGTTTCTTGAAGAGTCAAGTACTTCCAAATGGAAGCAGCTGAATTCAGAAATTTTCACTGCTTCCTTGCTTATGAGGAGTGTATGAATATAATATGTATAAAAGATTAAACAATAAAAGTAATAGTCTCTAAGGGAAAGGGAATTATTTTCCTTTGAAACCATGATGTCATGGTCTTACCTCACCTTTAGTTTCAGCCAAGCAAATAATGTGTACTGAGCTCTCTATCATGTACCATTATAATTAGCTCTGTCAGGTCTTAGCCCTGCAACCCTCATGCAGATAATATGATAATATGTCTTCATAACCAAGTGACCTTACATGCACAATATTTCTCCCCTTATGAAGATTGCATGTCAATAAAGTAATTGAGTCTCAGAGGCTGCAGCGAGTGAAGATTTAGATGATTGGACTTTCAGGGCAGTGATGTATGACCGTTATTATTCTACTTGTCAGAGAGCTGCGTACAAGCGAGGATGGTCAGAAGATGACAGGGATGAAAGGTTGTGTTTCATTAAAAAAAATATTGCTGTTAATCACCACTCTATTCTTTTCAAAGTCATAGAGGAAAGAAACTCCTTTTTCATTTTAGCTCTGCTTAAGAATTTAAACATTAACATGTACTGGGCTTTCAGGACCCAGTTATCTGGCTCATTATTGCTTAATTAGAGGAATAAATTATGAAATCAGTTAAGAAAATACAACAAAGTGCTAGACACTTAGACCACCTCTATACTTTTATCAGATCATTTTAAATTAATATTAAATGCATCATGCTAAGCTTTAAATCACATTATGTTTGCAGATTTAAATAATTATAACAAGTGCTATGAAGCTGGTACAAAATCAAACCATACTGAATTCAACTATTTTTACTTGTACTAATTTGTTTGGACAGTTGCAGTGCTTGAAACCTTTATATTTCCATACTTTGTAAAAGCAAATGGTTTTTTTTCCTCTCACCAAGCTGTTTTGTAGCTGTAAATTTATCTTATGATATCATAACAGCTGGAAACTTGTAGCTTGACAAGGGTTTGTTTCATATTTAAACAGCTCAGAAATTATGTTTGAAACATAGTATATTTCTTTCTCTCTGTGAGACTTTTCTCATTTTGTTTCACATTATCTTGGAAGTATCTGCAATATATTATAAAACAGATTATTTATGCAATCCTTTAGTTAATAATTCCTAATGATTTATATATGTAGCAGTCGTTTCTTACATACATTGTAAAAAGACCAAAACTAGGCCAAAATAGTGTTTACTGGCAAGTGCTATATAATGAAATACGGATGTAGGTTCTGGAAGGCTGATGAGCAAAGAAGCTTGGCAGTGCTTTTAGTGAGTAGAAATTCTAATAGGAGCACATCTTTTCTGAAGAAGTAGTTTCAGAAGTCTTTAAATCTTCACAGTTAGGAAATTGACTGAGATATAGCAGCTCTGACAGAGATGGAGCTTATCAAATGATTTTTGGCTATACATAGTAAAGCAACAATTTATTACCTAAAATTAGCCACTTCATCTTTCCAGGATTGACTCCTACAAGACAGTTTTCTGAGTGCAAACAACAGAAAAAGAGAATGAAATCTTGATATGAAAAGTGAAAGAAATCGCATTTCCTCCTGGGCACACTTTTAACCTAGCATGTAATTGTAAAGATGTAGGGTCAAGTTTATTTGCAAGCACATCGACGATTATTACTGATTTTCTAAAGAGCAATGTCATATATAATGTAGGACGTGATTATTCTCTGTATGAAAAGTGATATTATCTGTTCCAAGAAAAAAAGGATATTTCAGTTAGAGAATAGAACCCCCCCAGATGATAAGTATTTAACACCTGTATTATCATGTTGTTGCTTAGTGGCATTCAGGAGCACGAGCTTCAGTCTTGAGTTCTCTGTTAGATAAACTGACCGCCTCTCTACTTTCTACATATATATGTAGCATTAGGAATATAACTCTTGGTAAATCAAGCAAAATTCATATTTCATGCCTAAAGTTGGTGTCTCTTGACATAGGTTTTCTCAAGTCAAATCACTACACTGTTCAGTCAGCTACAGCATTAATAAGAATGTTACTGGCTTTCACTGATGTGTCTGTAGAACAGTCTTTAAAGCACTGAAAGTCCTGAAGTGTTCAAAATGCACAGAGCTCACTAAGGACCCGAGGAGAAATTAAGAACTTAAACAAAGCTAAATAGCAATTCAAAAAAGAAGAGTTAATAGCCCATTATATTTTTATATGTCCTTTTAGATAAGGGAAAAAGACTGATACCTTCCAGTCAAATGGAAGGCTGATGTGAGTGATCTGACTCCTCTATCGATGTGGCATCTGACTCGCTGTTAACAGTTATTGGTGTTGATGGGCACACCCCACACAGAGAGCCAAATGCAGTTGTTTTGAACCCTTGTTCTTATATTTCTATTCCTTCTCCCTGTTTTCTGTCACTATGTCATGTTGAATCATTGCTTGGTGGCACATGCAGGACCTCTCAAGTACCAAGGTATCAGACTTCAGGAACTGCCTTGAAATGAATGTAATAATGAGAACCGGAAGGCACCACAAACTCACTTTTCAGGGAAAGAGGCAGCTAATAAGTGTTGTTAGTGGATTCTGGCGAAAAGAACCAGAGGGGTATCCTGTGGACAAGCAGGTGTAGACTGGCTTCTCTCAGGGTCCAGTTGCAAACATAATGAGAAAATCAGTGCTGATGCCTGTCACTTTATACGCAACAAGACGCTTGTTTGAGAAAACAGATCAGTGATATGAAGAATGGTATTACATTAAAAAAAAAAAAGAAAGAAAGAAAAAGTACCGTGCTTTTTAGATTTCTATGTACAGCTTTCTGTTTTCCTTTGGAAAGCAATGGATCTTTATCTTCCTTCTCTGTTGCTTTTCGTTAGGCATTTTACCTTATGATGCTGAACTGTCTAGATCTGTGCATGCATGCTCAACATACACACATAATGTGGCTCTTCTCACACACTGTTCAGGCATGCAATTGGGACTCAGCTTTCAGATCAACTAATTGTGCTTTCTATGCCTGTTTGGAGGGCAGATTACCAATTTGCTTTCTGATTTTGTAAGCATTTAGCTGGAACTTTGGATACTTGTTCCATTTTGTCTGAGCCAAAAAGTTTGACAAGGATGAGAAGTTTGAATAATATTCCAGCTATAGACAATTTTTGTATGTGTTGATGTGTATATATACATGCTTGCATGACAATAATTCTATTTACAGGAATTGCAACAGCAATGATTGATATGGCCTAAGTGTTGCCATTTGCTCATAATTATATAACATTTTTAGCTATTATGAGATAACTAAGTGCCTTATTTCTGTCCAGAGGAGAAGTTTTTTTTTTCCTTTTCTATTATTTAGTCAGATAATCCTAATGTTTTTCACATATTTATCGATTTATGCAGTCCAAAGCTATTCAGACTGCCTTGATGTTCTGTACATTATGGGCCTTGCATTTCACACAATTATCCTTAACTTCACTCCACAAGCTGTATTTGCTAATGTCTATCTTCCATGAAAGCGCTGGCTTGATTAAAAAATGCAGACTCCACTGATTTACCTGATGGTCTGTTCAAATTGTTAATCACCATATGGTAAGAAATGTGTCTAATTTTTCCTGACTTCCACTTCCAGCCTTGAAAGCTACTTTGGTAATATTGGTACTGAATATTAAGGCTTTCATATTTAGTATTTTGTCCTTGTGTAGATAGTTATGCAGAGTAATGAAATAACATCCCAGTTATTTTTTTATAAACTAAAAGCACTGTACTGTTGAAACTCCTCACTCTGAGCTATTTTCTCCAGTCCTTCAGAACTGATTGTAGCACTTTTCATCTCTCTTTCTAATTTTTCAACGCACTTAAAAACAGTTGGCCACCAGTTTTTACTAATCTAGTCTTATGAATGAACAGAAGTAAAATAATTTTCCATGCCATCTGTGTTTCTCTGTTCGATTTCTCTCCTTGTCTCTTTAACCCTCAAAGTAGAAGCAATTACTTTTACGCATCTTCCTTTAACATCATTAAGACTTTCTTTTGAATTGCTTGCCCACCATGTTCTCTAAATTAATTTTCAGAGGCTCCACTTTGTGTTATGCAGTCTCACTTTTTATGGATATTGCCAGTCCTCCCTTGTCCCTGATACTTAAGGGCTGATGACACATTGATGACTGGTGTTTCAGCGAATTTCTAGGGTACTTAACTTTAATTTTATTGCTAGTGCATGGTACTAATTTAGTGTTAGTTTTTTTGCTACAACATGAATTAGTATCACCTTTTTTTCTTTTTCATAAAACCTGAGAACATCCAGTTACTTGGACAGGAATGTCTTTTGTTTGTAAATCAGTCTCTACCCAGTGTTTCTAACACCACCAAAACCTGGGAGGTATTCTGTGCTCATGAAGAAGTAGAAAAAGGTGAGATGATGGTGTAATGCATAGTGCTCATTCTCTGACTTTCCAAAAGTGCCCAAAGATTGAGCCAGGAGTTTGGACTGGGCCTGAAAATGAGAATCCCCTTGAAGCCATTTTTTCTTCTTGCCTCCTCTTCATTTTAAGGAAGTGTATAATGAGAATCTGCCTCACTTCTTCTATAGTAGCATATATATTTCCATACAAGTATATATGGTACCATCTTTACTTAAATTATGAATATATTTATCTGTTTTTCCCTAATGAAACAGCCCTTTCTTCTTCTTTTACCTTGAACTTGTAGCCTGCCTTGGGTTTGGTTTTTAATGTAATTAGTTTGTAGCAGAAATAAAAGTGATTGGTAGCTTACCAATGTTTTCTTCACAGCCATCTGTTTTCTGCCTTTTAGTTCTGAGAAAAGAATGCATACTTTCATTAAATCTAGCAACTTAAAGGTCCCTTTTAATTTACATTTTGAAAAAGAAACTGTGTAAAAATTAATCAAATACTCCTGGCCTAGTCACACACAAGTTTAGGGACAAAGTGTTTTAATTTTCTTGTTCATCTTTTTGAGATACAATCAATTTACTTATAAATGACTTTTCTTTGTAATCCCAATCTCAAAACCACTGCCTTTCACAATTCATGAGTTATAACTATATGCAGAAATATCTGCAGTATTCAAGACAGTGACATGAAGTCTGTTTTACTGTTATTTAATACTGAAGTGTTCTACCTAGAGATATCTTTTACGTATTCCTGCTCAAAGACACTGGAGATCTTGCAAAACTGAATGACTTCTACATGATAATCACCCTAAATGGAAAAAGAAGACTATCTGGGAAAGTTATTTACATTTTCATATTTATTTCTTTCTCTAAGTTTTGAAAGTTGTATCATCATATGCCTTTCAGAATCTCTGTGACTATCATGGTGGTTATCAAAAGGGTGATTTCCAAAAACATTGAAAGTAGTGGCATTTTAATAATCACCTGTTTGTTAAGCTATCTGAACTACAAAATGATGTCCACAGGAGAGGAGAGAACACTGAATGTTATTTCTTCAACAAGAGAGTATTGACTGCCAAATGTGTATCTGGATTTTTGAGTATGATTTTCATTTAAATATCTTATTCTGGCCAGTTCTTAATATATTCAAAAAACAGCTGCTGAAAAGGTCATGCTGGACTGACCAAGTAAAAGTATGTGAAGGAAAACTAGAGTTTTTATCAAAGAAAATTTCAAAGTCACAGAGTATGCCAAGTTGGAAGAAACACACAGGGACCATCAAGTCCAACTCCTTTCACTGCACAGGACCATCTACAAGAGTCACACCATGAGCCTGAGACTTTAATCCAAACACTTCTTGAACTCTGTCAGGCTTGGTGCTGTGACCGCTTCCCTGGGGAACCTGTTCCAGTGCCCAACCATCTTCTGAATGAAGAATCTTTTCTTGATATCCAACCTAAACCTCCCCTGACACAACCTCATGCCATTCCTTCAGGTCCTGTCACTGATCAGCACAGAGATCAGTGCCTGCCCCTTCTGTTTCCCTCACAAGGAAGTTGTAGACTGCCATGAGGTTTTCCCTCAGTCTCCTCTTCTCCAGGCTGAACAGACTAAGTGACTTCAGCCACTCCTCATAAGGCTTCCCCTCAAGGCCCTTCACCATCTTCATTGCCCTCCCTTGTCACTCTCCGACAGATTATTGTTATGTTGCAGTGCCCAAAACTGCCACAATATTCAAGGTGAGGCCGCCTCAATGCAGAGCAGGTTGGGACAATCACCTCCTTTGACCGACTGGCGATGCTTCGTGTGATGTTACCCAGGACATGCTTGTAGATTTCTTCAGCTGCGTTAGCTTCACTTACAGTTACAATCTTTTTGTCTGATTCAGCATTAGAATTCAACCACTGACCCAGCAGCATTTTTGGTGGCTCTGATATATTTCTGCAATCAAGGTATCCCCATGCAGTTAACAGTAGTTAATGAGAATTCAGTACTGTTTTGTTAGCCTAAGTGCTATTTCTGAAATACTTAATTGTCTTCAAAATTAGGTAACAATTTTTTTAAAGGCTAACAGTGGTGATATAATTCTGTATATTTAAGGACCTGCTTTTATTGGCATTTTGTGTCCCTCCATGTGTCTTTATTCCTCACTTCACGGGTATTTCTATGGTTTAGAAAGCAATAAACCACAAATGTTTTTACTCTATTGCTTCCTTTTGAATTCATTTTTTCATAGATAATTTTTTGGTACCTGATGGAGTAGTTACTCATCAGAAAATGTATTGTGTGAATATCTGATTTAATAAAAATATATGCTATAACTGTAAACCCTTGTTATCTGCCAACCCTAACATTATCCAGATCTTGCTCATGTGGTTGCGTTATTTGTCAAATTATTTGAGAGTAGCGTTCCTTCACTCAAAAAGGTATGAAGAGCTCCAGAAACTGCTTTCAGTAGTAGCCAGCTGAAACCAGATCCTGAGCTGATGAATGCTTAAAAACCTGACATATACCAAACCTGTGACTGGCCATAAAAATATGCTCCAAGTTTTTTCTCTTTGCATGCTGTCCTGGGAAAGAGGTACTGGGGATGTCCTCTGAAACCTCAGAGCCATGTATCTGTTCCTAGCAGCTCCAACCTTTAAGACTTTCTGCTGTTCCAGGTGAATTGTAGAAATTCCTGAGAATAAGTATGACAGTAGAAATACACAGTTGCTTACTGTGTTTGAATTGATCAGTGGTATGAATCAGTCCTTCCGATGTTTATAAATAAATAACTAGAAAATATTTATATATAAGAATATTTTAATGTAACATTTTTCTTAGGTACACATGCAACAAATCTGGGTGGCTTCTTATTGCAAAATTTTAACATGTAGAACATAATATTCATAACTTCTTTCAATGTTTTCAAGCGCAAATAATACTTTTCACTTGTCAAGCTGTTTTTATTTAGGGTTTTCAAAATACTTTGCAGTCTAGAGATAATTCCTCTAGATTTGATGTTGACTGGCATTTCTTCTGGTAATTTTGTTTTAAAGCATATAGCATGTCAGATCTGTGTCAATGCAAACTAAGAGTTGTAGCGTGAGTCCTGTACTATGGAGTTTTTGCAGAAGGTTAGTAAGGTTATAGGAATAATGTTTATGCGGTGTAGCTGCTGCCTCTTATCAGTGAAGTTTTGTTGTAACTGGGACTATTGGGAAGAATGCTGCTAAAATAAGCACTGTGCTTAAGCTACATAACTTCAGCTGCCAAACAGAACTTCTAATTGTTGCTTCATCAGCCTGTGCCCCGTTATACTCACTGTGGACCCTGTAAACCAATGCATCTGGAATATTTTCTGTCTAGCAGCAACTTCTGCAAAGATGAGAGTGATTCTGTACTCAGGGGCATGAAGATTAAAAAGCCTTTCCAACTAAAGTCTTAAACTTTCTGACCCAACTCTGCAGTACAGCAGAGCAAAGCACAAGTACAAAGACATTTTGATGTGCGTGTAGCTTCTCTATTCCATCAAAGGTGGGTGGTAAAGTATTCTGGTAGGCAAAGCAGAAGTAGCAGGGTTGGGAGAGTGGGGGGAGAATGTTTCTCTGCAAAGCTGATACTGTTTGCTAATATAGCAACTTGGATCCAACCCGTTTCCTTCTTAAACCTAGAGATCTGAACAAAAATGCTGCTAATCAAATAGAGAAAAACAATAGGATTATCTTAATTTATGAAAATAGTGGTATTCATTTCATTTATCAATGACAGACTAGTGCAAATAAGTGTAACAAGAGGATAAAGATGATATTACGTTGCATGTTTTAGGCAGATTAATTACAAGTGGGAATCAGAAGAAAGAAATTTTATTTTATGTGGTAATATCTTGCAATACAGTGCTCTTTAACACAAGAACAGTAAAGTACAAGATTTTGGAATGACAGAAGTATGTGTGAGCAGTCACTGTTTCCCCATTGGATTCATGACACTTTTTGTTGTTCTTCCCACCAATGAAAATACCAAATTACTCAATAAAAGATTAGTACAGATTGGGTTAATTGTATGTGAAAAAACAAAACAAAACAAAGAGATAAGAAAATTCAGTGCTGTTTTACAGTAGAGTAAAAATGCAGTGCTAATGATTCTTGAAGGGAGCTGAATTTCTGAATGTGATTGAAAACTCAAAAAGAATATTTTATAAATGTATAATATTTAAGAAATTAATTAAAATAAAATTGAGAAACATAATCTTCAGAGAAATTGTAAATAAACAAACTCTGCTAAGTAAATCAGAGGGCATTAATTTAAAGTAGAAATGGAGAAGAAGCATATCATCAGACTTGCAAAGCAGCCTGTCTCCAGAAAAGAGCAGAGTTTGACCAAGAAATACAGATATAGGTTCAGTTGTATTGATACATGCATAGAATCAGTGCAGCAATTAACTTTCAGTTAATCTTGTGGTGCTAAATTCAAACTAATCAATGCTTATTCCTTTGAAGTTATGTGAGTTGGACGAGATGATGACATTTTTCATGACTTCTCTTTCAAACTAGCTATGCTTTTGTAAGCTTATTTAAATGGCATGGATGTTTTCTGTTTGTGTATTATGACTGTCCAAAAATGTAATATTTAGTGGTCCCTTATTCTACCTTCTTGGCCCATTGTTTCCTTTCCATAATATTTTGTTTCAAAAGTCATTAGTAAGAACGATTCTCAGCCAGGACGGCTGTGGCAAAGAGTTTTCTCAGGCCGTATTCAGTCTCATAATACTGATTGTAATATACGGTAGAGCTAGATATATTGTAGTTGATCCTTCTAACTATAGGATAAGCAAATTAAGTTTTCTGGTAACGATCAGAGGGCTCTGTCTGTACCTAATGTTGTATAATCAGAAGTAGAACATAATGTGACAACTCATATCAGGTCTTGTAATTCACCTCAGACATAATGCAGTGATGCTGTATCTTTACTTGCTATTGGAAATGTGTATAAAATGATAATTTGGAGCAAATGGAGTATCAGTGAAACTCTATTTGAAAAACTAATTTCTGAAATTAAAAGTGATAAATTTAATATTTTTACTTACTTTTACTTTACATATGTACATAATACATATGTAAGTATAGAAATGTATTAATCTATAAGCAGAAGAGGTAAAACCAATAGCATGGTATTCTAACAAAACAATCCACTGCAAAGATGAATGCTTCCTTGGTTGTTTTCACTTCTTCATAAAGTATCTGTCTTGGACAGGAAGACAACTTTATAGCACTTTCTAGCTGTCATAAACTGAAAATAGTGTTGCATTATTATTGTTATTTATCTCTGCTATGTAAAGAAATAGTAAAAAACCTAAGAAGCAAAGGATTTTCTATTAGATAGATGGAAACCTGACATTGCTTACTGTTCTCTAGCTACTGACAGATTACTACCTTGACAAAGAATTATATTAATAAATGTCTTCAACTAGGGAACTCTATATGAGACAGCACACTGAAAGAACTTGTGGGAAGGGAGGATATGAGCCAGGATTGTCATCCAGAATTCAGAAAAGGAAAGAGAGGCCTAAAATGACCTGACGTACCTCTCAAAGGGATGCTGTATCACTTGAGGGCTGATGCTGCAGCCTCCATGCCATGCACTCCTCTGCACTCCACCTGCCTGGGATACAGACAGGGCTTCTCACAGAACCAGTCAGAGCATGACAAACGCTTGTTGAGTTTCAGTAGCTAATGGGTCTGATGTCTCATGGACTATTTCTATTCCTGTGTTTCAGTGAAGTCATTCTGCATTCAGATGAACATCTGTGTAGACTGCTGTCATTCAGGATTTTAAAGAACACTACCTTTTTTGACGGTTTGATTCTGTAGCAATGGAGCACAGTTTTTTGGGGACCTATTTTCAGCAGCCTAAGGCTAGGAATCTCAATTTTTCAACAGGATTGTTTACTGGAAAGAAAGGGCTACGTGATCTTGGTGACAACTTGAAGACCGTTGTCTCAATAGCTAGTGATAGGACTCTATTGCAGACAGGGCAATGTCTGCAATTGCAGCTCCTTTTTTTTAACTGTGATGCTGTGATACCAAGCTTGTAAAACCAGTATGACACTAAAGAAGAATAAAACACATAGAACACTTATAAAGTCCAATCTTATATATACTTTCTCTCATGTCAGATATCTTTTTTTAAAGTAGAAGAAATGTGATCTGTGATTTACAATAAATTACTTTTATTGAGCTCTAGTCCTTTGTTTAGTAAACATGCATTAAATATCTGAGAGGTGGTTTTGGAAAATGATAGGTCATTTTTTTGCTATTGCTGGAGCTTCAAAGCAAACAATAGTTTCAGGTGTTGTGAAAAGTTAAAAAGTATTTAGAGATTTCTATTATGTAATTCAGGTTCATCAAAAATACTGAATAAACATGAATGGTAACAATACTTTTATTAGGTTTTACCTAAATAAAATTGTAGCATTCAATAAAAATGTGGACATTTGGATACCTATTTGAATATTCAGTGTTTATTCCTAATTGATCCTGGCAGATTAGAAACATAGCATCCTTACCAAAGAACACTATAAAGGGATTTTTATAACACTGGAGTCAAGAGTTAATGAAATCATTTTATCTATTTCAAGGCACTGATTAATTCAGCAACTTGTTGAGAAATTTGCCTGACCCACGACTTCCTTGGTTTCAATGTTTCTTTACTTAAGAAAAATGTTGATTCAATGATTCCAGTCTTATGTACACTTTTCAGAATATTGCAGCCAAGATTAGTAGTACTGGCCTTCCTATAGGAAGAATAAGATGGTGTCATAATTGCTTATATTTCTGTCTGATTACACAAGTCTTTTTAATTCCTGTGCTGTTGTTGCCTTTCTCAACTCCTTTCTTCTCATTCTTTCTTGGAGTCACTTAAGTGTGATTACCATCCTGCCTCTTGTTACTTCAACACTTTTCTTTTTTGTATTTCTCTCTTCTGAAACATTACTTATGGTGCCATCTGAGACTGTGTTTAATCTTTCATGACCAGTGGCCATCCAGCTTGAAAGATGAACAAAACAGATGTCAAAACAGTAACAGCAATGTTTTAGCCCATTTATTTGTTTAAAGAAAAATCCCCAACACCCAAATACCTTAGCAGAGAGAAAAATAACAATGTGTGAAAATGGTATATATCATCCATGTACAGTAATGAGAAGAGCTTCCTAAAGTTTTGTTGGGATTGCTAAATTGTTGTGTGGATCATGGTGAGCACAAGTGGTTTTAAAAAAAGTGATTGTATAGCCGTGGTAAACCTCATGTCCTTTCACGATAATATTGATGTGATTTAGTCTTGCCTAAATGATTTTACTTCATCATTTACCTTTAGCAGTTGGTAATGTTTGCATTGTAATACTGCTGCTTGTTCCTCACAAAGACTCCTGAATTAGTTTGTCCACCACATCAGTATCATCATATCTATTAAGGATATGTGACTTCTACCTCATTGACAACACTACAGGAAGTGAAAGGTCATATCAAACTAAATATAGATAGCAGCACTATAGCCATGAACAAAATAGAATAAGTATCATCAAATTTGATTTTGATGCTATTTCAAAATTGATTAAGAGATCTTTAACCCTGAGATACTGGAATAACCATAAGACTCCTAACATTAAATGATACACACACCAAAAAACTTCAGCTGTGATTATTTCCTTTAGACGTCTTTCCAAAATGTTAATAAAATTCAGGTTAATTTTCAAGATTTTGTTAAAAAGCAAGAAGGTTAAAAACTTACACAGATAGTTCAGAAAAATTATGTCTTCATTCCAGCAGCTGGAGGCTAAAAACAAACACAGACTTGGAAAAAGTAGGATTTATGGTGCTACTGTTCCTGATACACAGCCATATTACTGAGAGGAATGTTAATTCATTGCTATATTTTATGGAATTTTCTTGCCCAAATATCAGGTTAAAAAAAACCCCAAAACATGCATGACAAGTTAATGTAAATAAGGAAATAGTTTGTTTGAGTTTGGTTTCTGTTGTCTTTTGTTCGTTTGTTTGTTTGGGTTTGGCAGTTGTTGTTTTGTTTTTTTCCCCACGGCAATGTGGGCTTTAATTAGTGCATATAAATAAAATTAAGCTTTTGGAAATTATGGCAATATAAATGGAATTCTGAAATTCAGAGTTAAAAAGAATGGTATCACAGTAATTAATTTTGTGTTTATCATGTTTTGAAATAAGGAAACTAAAATCTCATCAACCTCCAATAAGACTTAAGAGACACAGTGCATTGGCAAGTGGGACCAATCAAAAAATACCCAGATAGTTTTAACCATATTTTATTTCCCTGTACCCTCCTGGGGACTGGGTGAGGTGTGACTTAATTTTTGCATTCATAAGCAATGTTATTTCAGGATATATAAATAGAAGAGTAAAGTAAGCTTAAGCTTACTGGAGATGATTACTGGTCTAGTGTCACTGACCTTCAGTATAATATTGGAGCTACTTTATTTTTAACCCTATAAATAAGCTTGCTGAGTTTGAGAAGTCCACACTGCAGGTGTCTTTTTTTTTCTCCCCCTCTCCTAAGTAAGCAAGCAGCTGCAGAATTGAAATGTTGCAAAGAAATTTACTTGTGCAAGTATTTTAGGAGATACTGACATTCTTACCAGCCACTGAGGCTCAGATAGACAAGCTCTTCTTATGCTGTCGAATACCAAAAGATTATACCTGGCTGCTGATGATCATTTTAGGTTATGGCAGGAGGAGATTAGCTCAAATTTATAACAGCTCACATTTTCCATTTTTTCTCGGTTTTCAGAGTGGCATTATATTTGTGAATCCCTGGGGACTCTCACATTGGTGTCAGTTTTCAGATTTTGCCAGATACATCTAAATGTGGATATATAATGTAATGGAAAGAAATTGAAAAAAATATCTGTTTCTTGATTCTTTATTACTGAAGAGTTAAGAAAGTGATTCCTTAGGCTATTACACAATCTTAAACTGGGAATAAATGCTAGGATAAAATCAGATGGGTTAAGATTGCTTTGCCGGTGCTCCTCCTGAAAAAAGATATATCAGAAATACAGCAGGCACATGTGGTTTGTCCATTTTCTGGAAAAATAACAATAACAATTTGAATAAAATGTGTCTTTTAAGATTAATTTTATAACAAAAACTAAGTGAAATGGTGCCAATGAATCTTTCATCACCTCACACATTGAGCAACTTTTTGTCCAATTCAGTATTAACAGTTAGTGTCCATAACATCCTAAAAAATAGAAAAAATATAATTTAGAATATAGTCATTTTAAATTGGCAATATACAAAAATACACTGAATCAAGCAAGTAAGTTACATAAAGTTATTTCTGTGCTTCATTGTATATAAAAACTGTGCACTGACATGGAACTGGTTATCCTCCTTGCAACGTACTGTGTAAGTGGTATATAATATCACTACATAATGCAAAACACGTCAGGTACTTCAGCATTCTTACGGTACATCTCCCTGGATGTTAATATTGTAAAGAACATAGAAAATACTGCTGCCTATGAATTGAAGTGAGAAAAAGCGTTTCAAATGTTCCAAGTGAAGACTGATTCAAACTTTGTTTTTCCTGTGTTTGGAATCATTCAAACTGGAGATCTCTTTCTTTACAAATACTCCTGGTATTTAGGTTGAGCTTCATATGATCATGCCTGCTCCTGAACTTTGGAAAGTTTATCTTAAGATACTGATGTCATAACTTTGGGGTTTTCAGAGAAATTTTAACATATCTGAAGCTCTAATTAGAGAGAGCTTTTATCATTCTTAAAATTTTCATTCGAATTTATATTGAACTTTGTTTAAGATGTATTGGAGAAGCCAGAGGGATGGAAAGTTTCAGTGGTATTTCATTAGACTCCAGCAGGCCAAAACATTGGAGAAGTGTCAGGACTCCCCCAGTACATATGAAAACTTAGAGCAGATAAAAGAAATCTTTTGCTATAAAGAAATGTCTTAAAAACCCATGAGAAACTTGCTGAAATAGAGACAAAAGGTGACGATAAGGTAGTTACATAATTATTTATGTTGTCACATGACAAAGAGAAATGTCTTATATGCAATTTCAATAGTTCCCAAGAAAATTGTTTTGAGGGGCAGCCACTTGGTACTTTTACAAAGATAAGGCTTCTGATGTGTAGGTCAGCTGAGGTGGATCCTGGGTGGCCAACCTAGAGCTGGTTAGAACCTCTTTCCTATCCCTTCTTCTCCTTGCTCTGCCTTTCAGTCAAAACTTCTTTTTATTGGAAGAGAAGGATCTTTCAGTAATCAACATTCTCTCCTCAATCTCAATATAGTACTACAATAATAATCATAATTTAGTGTACATACATGTTGTATGTATCTTCCCTTTATTTTTATGTTGCAGTATCTCTTGTAGTGTATTTAGCCCAGTAGTAAAGCGATTGATTTTCCTAATACACTGTTACTGGGAAGTCTGGACTAATATTTGACAGCTGTAGCCTGGAAATGTTCTGAACTTGCAGGTTTGTATTATATCTTAGAGGTGATTTATTGTGTTTGATTTTTGAAAGGTGATACAAGAAATGGTTAGATAAATAGTTGCTAATACCAAGGTAGTTAACAGAAGGTACTTTTAAATTCTACTCAATAGTGCTATTGCTATTTCAATTAAAGATGCTGACTGTTTCTAAACTATATATATGCCCTTTAGTACCTATTTTAGTAGAAGTATATGTCAAATATTAAATTCCATCAGTAGACAGGTGGGCATTATTTAAAGTTTCTAGATGTAAAAAACATAATTAACAAGTTCAATCCTTACAATATTTTGATATGTGAAATGTGCCTCCTGCTCTAAGTTTAGATGTTACTTTTTATATTAAATTAAAACAATTGAATTACTAACATTATTATTATTTAAATTCCATTTTTTACCTGTGTTATGCTGCCATGATTAATTAGACTGTTGTGGCAGTATGTAGCTGAATCTGTGAAAACTTGTTTTGGTACTTGCAGAACACTGTGTTGACAGTGACTATTGTTTAGATTCCATGATATGGTAAATTTTCAGTTACCCATAACTAAAATATTTATGAATCTAGGTGATTTTTTTCAGTTGTGTTTTCTTTAAAGGTAAACATTTTTTACAAAACTAAAATTTAAATAAAAGTTCAGTGACATAGAGATATCAAGAATTTGAGGTATACAAAGAGAATGAAGTCAGGGTGAAGTTGTAAATTTGGGTTGGATTTGATTTATTACACCCTGAAAATTATCATTCAAATCTCAGATACTTGGATTGGATTTTAAAACACATTTGTATGAAATCTTTAGTCATGGATGACTTAACTGAAGTTTACATGTCTGTGTTAATTCATGAGCTTAGTTTGTGCTCCGTCATCTACTGTATGTCAGCTTGCACCCATCTTCGTTAATGGAATAAGCCAGCTGGCTCTCCAAGGAGAGAAATTCTTGTAAGAGGGATGAGCTTGAATTTGGAACTTTTCTTGGTGTGGGTCAGGATCCACCATAGTTGCCTTAAATTATATGGAAATGCACACACAAACCTGCTCTTGGATTCAATAAAAGGAGTGGATATAGATTAATCTTGAGGACTACTTAGATTTTTAAAATTTAACTTGCAGTTAAAACTGTATACAAAAAGACTGGAATTATTGTTATTATTTTAAAATTGTGTGTGTGCGAAAACTTCCCTTTGAGTTCCCAAACTCAATTGTCATCTGTGCAAACATACAGTAAACACACAATTCTCTTGAATTTATACAAAGGGTGGGTTTTGTAGTTGTCAGTTATGGATGTTTCAATTGCATTTTTCAAAAATCTTTTAAGTATATAACACTCACAATAAGGATTTTAGCTGCATATCTGTACTGACCTACCTGCTAAAACTTCTCCAAGAGCAATTACAAGGTGATACAAGATACTTCCTATGATTCTCACTCTTTACCACACAGTAAATATCTGTATTCTATCTAGCCTAATGTGTTGGGCCAGGCATTCCTTTGACTTTTAGCCAAATATTTCAAAAGTGAGGCATTGCAAAGTGAGCCTTCCTTGTAAACTAGAAGAGCTTCAAATTCTTGGAGAGTGTAATTTATGGTTTAGGTTTTTTGAAAATAAACAGAATAAGGATCTCCACATCAAAGATATTTTTAATGTTTCACCTCTTGTTTAAAATAAGTTCTATCATTTAATTGTGCAAATAGGAAGAGCTGTGTCAAAATTACTATTTATCCTTAATTTTCTGCTTTTGCATATACTCAATTATAGTTTTTCAAATTGAACTTTTTCCCTGTAACTTTTCATTTAAACATGAAAGACCTTAGAATGTTCTACAATAGTTTGATTCGATGTGAAGTTATTTATGAAATTACTTGGAGAGCAATGTAGAAAGTACAGTGAAGTTCTTTCACTTAAAATTTCACCCATGTCTTAGTCTTCTCAACTTGAAGGTTTATGTGATTTGCACTGAGATTCTTTTCTGACAGATGCTAATAATTTTATGGCTTTTTTTCAGACATTCTAAATGAAGCATTTTTATACTAATATGCCCACTGCTGTCTCAACTTTTATGTTTGTTTTTCCATATCAGTAATAGATGGATCACAAAAGAATTAGATCAAATTAACACTTCTGTCTAAGCAAGTTTTTCATATAGCTTCACTATCAGGATTCTGCTTGTTTCACTTCCATGGTAAACTGTCTTTCTCATCACAGCTCATTTTATTTAGCCTCTTTGATTTGATCTGCCTCCTTATTTTATGAAGGCTTCCTGTTTTGTTTTCAATTATGAGATTTCTACTCATTATTTATATAACATTACCATGATTGTGGTGTAACTTAGTATAGTATTCTTTATAAACAGTTTTGAATATATCATTTGATTACTTCAAAAACTGGTGATTTTAATGCTCTATTTTCTAGTATGTGCTGGAGATAGCTTTAGAATCTCGCTGTCTCAGCTATTCAGAAAAGTTAAGAATACTGAACACTGTACGTCATCTTTAATATGAATTCTCTGCTTGTCAGTTCATCATAGAACTGAGTAAAAAGTGTTATTCTTTCTGCTTATTTCAGTAAGTTCTTTGCATCTTCTTATTTAGCGGAGTGGTTCCACTGTCCCCTCTCACTCCTTGTTCTGAGTATTTGTAAGTTTCATAGCACCAAGAAGGTGATTTTTAAAATCTGAGTGAATGTTACTATTTTGATATTTTCATGTGTATTTTAGGTGTAGAAATTGCCATGGTGGTTTTTGCCATTGGACTTAAGTGCATGAAGAGAGCAGAGGGAGTTGGGTGGGGTGGTAGGTTTTAACATAAAGGGCTTGTAGGCAGCCTTCTGTGACTGTCCTGTTTGTACCTATCTATATTTCAGCTCAAAACTTATCCTTTCCTGTGAGGAATCCAGACAAACCAGGTATTTCAGTACTTGCCATTTCTGTCATTATTGGTAAATACACAAGTCCCTCTGATTTGGAAAGTGCAATAGCTTGTGTACTTGACAGCTGAATTAGAAACAACAGAAATACTTCTATATAAATAGCTTTATATATGTGTGCATGAGGAAAAAGGGAATAGTTGCCTTAGATACTAATCTTTCATGCCTGGTTCTTAAAGCTTACCTATAGTGTTACTGCTGCAATAGCACTTACCTTTTATCCCCTTCCTTGCCCTTAGAATTATGGGATGCTGGGGCAAGGAAGTGCTTTTTCCCCTTTCTTTGTCAGGCCATCGTCATCTACTCTGGTCATGTTAGAAAGCCTTTGCTCTCTCAAAGGACAATTACTTCTTTTGTCTCTATTTCAAGGCCTTTATCCAGCTCAGACTGGTAAATTAGTACAAAGTGCTTGCTCAGAACAAAAATGGAATGATGTGATTTTTATTAAATGGGGTTTGCAAAGGCTACCGTAAAAGTGAGGAATGATTTTCCGTCACGTTTTCTGGAATGTGTTCAAGTTCATGTCCCTGAGAGAGCTTAAAAGAGCTGCGAGTACTAATTATTTGTTTAATGATTTGGCTACCTTTTTAAAAACTGCAAAACTAAGTTTTTCATTGATGCTTTGGGTCTTTGCTCTAAAACCTCTGCGTGAAACAGATCAAAAATCTAAAGTCTATTTTTGATGGTACTTTTTGGTATTTTCTAGTACTTTTCACAGCCCTTCATAATTGTCATTAAAGTAATGATTATCTTGGTGGAGATGCAAGCCAAGAATAAAACATAACTGATGGGTGATCGCAATGATTAACTTGATGGTCTTGTTTTTGATTAAAAACATAGTCTTTCACATAATGCTAGTAAATATTCATACTATTACCTACTGTAAATTGCTTTTTTTTTTTAACATGTATCCCCAGGATTTCAACAGTGGAACATGAGTTTTCTTTTGAGAAAAATATGATAAGCATCTGTTTACATGGAAGATGTGAATGAAACCAGACCACATTTGTTTGCAGTGTTATGGCTTATCTGGTCTTACACTGTTTATGAATAAATCATGCAGGATTGATAGTGCTGGTAACCACCAGATTATGTTTTATATTTAGTTTAAAACATAAATTTATGTATTTGTCATTTTTCCTGTAGACACTCAAAAATTTTATGTTTTAAATAAAGAAGAAACCTGTTGCATTTCTAGGCCAGTATTTAAGCTCATGGATACCAGAAATTCTTTTAAGCCAAGCCATGCCTGCTGTTAATGTATATGAGAATATAGCTTGAGACTTAACAACAAAGCAAAAAAATATTTATTGTGATTTGGAGAAAAACCCACTATAATATATTTTTTTAATTTGAAAAATAATGTGCTCTCATGTAACCGGATTGTGGTCTAATGTACACGTGGACAGAGTTAAGTTTGCATGTGTGGCCTGGAAGACTCATCTTGCAAACCTCCATGCCTAGTTATAGTACTGTCATGAATCCTTTGTATAGATCCCAAAATATTTTGTATTCAAAGAGCCATGTGTGTGTACAAACATTTTTGTGCTCAAAACAGTGGGGAGATGCTCAGGTTTGAACAGGCCAGTAGTTTGTGTGAGTTATGTCCCCTTGTCCAACAGTATCTGTACTAACGTTTTTAAGGAATTTGGGCTGCCTTTGCTCACAACAGGGTCTGTTGGTTCTGCAGTATGAAAGGATGTATTCTACAGGACAGTATGTGGGCTGATTTTATACTTAGTAGCCTACCAATGTCAAATGCATGCTTTAGTATTGTTGCTCTCTCTCTTCTGACGGTCCTTGGAGTCAGCACTGCTGAGCTCAGTGCTTTGAGGATATCTTTACAAAGGCAACCCATTGAAGCCTTAAAATACCTTCTAAGAATACATAAACCTTCTGGTGCACGTGTAGTTTGAAGTCCAACATACATGAAGGATTCCAGTGGAGAAAGTAGATCAGGACTCCAGACCTAATGGCTTTGTGAAATGTGGACATTAAGTTCAATGCTTAAGTGTTTATGAGGTGATTTAAGGCAACTTCTGTCTCTCAGCAGTTAGTTACTGTCTCTGATGTGTTGCATGTGACTTTGTGTGGATGACATAGTACATTTTAAGATGTTAAATGTAGCAGAAATAAAGATTGTTTGTGCAAATGGTGGAATGAGTTAGGGATTGAGTGAAATCTCGTAACCATGTTTTCATGTCCTTAATCTCAGCACTGATTTATCTCTTTAGCTACTTGGCCACTACTGGAGATGGAACACATATTTCAAGTAGGCAATTATTTCAATTAGATCTCATTGTTCAACATCCTTATGAGGGGAAGCGGAGAGGCACGTACTGGTCTCATCACTCTCTTGACCAGTGACAGGACTGGTCATGAAGCATAAAGCTGGGCTGTGAGTTTTAGCAGGAACAGGTTCTTCACTCGGAGGATGGTTAGGCACTGGAACAGGCTTGCCAAAGGATTGGTCACAGCCCAAAGCCTGACAGAGTTCAAGAAGAATTTGGGTGATACTCCCAGGCACATGGCGTGACTCTTGTGGATGGATGGTCCTATGCAGGGCCAGGAGTTGGACTCAATGATCCTTGTGGGTCCCTTCCAAATCAATATATTCTGTGATGCTGTGTCTAAATTGAATTTCTCTATCCAATAGAAGTTGGTGATTTATTTTCCTCTGGTAAGTTAAGTCTTTTATCTTTTTCCATGCTTTGGATTACTTTGTGTATCTTTCTTGTCGTGGTTCTGGCTTTGGGTCTTTTTTCCCCTCACTTTGTCTCCATAGTCAACTCACTTTGAAAACAGACTGAGCAAAATCCAGTCCTCCAACATTATTGGCTGGATGCAGATGTCTTTGTCTTGTGTTCTAGTGATGTGAAAATACATTGCTCTTTTGTGGTCTGTTCCAGGTAGGCTAAAGTTAAAAAGCTAAGAGAAATCATTTATAAGCACATACAGGAGATGGGAATAGAGGTTTGAATGGAAAATTGGTAGGAGGAGACACTGGATATCTTCATAGCACATTCCATGTTAGATGTTTTAATCAGTTATGGCAAAGAAGGGTCTTCCTTCCCCAGTAACTCCAGCTCTTAAAAGAAGCTGAATTCTTGCTGCAAGGGGCCGATTGTGAATTTCTTTTATGGGAACACTTGTTGATCTAAAGTGGCTGGGGTCACAGGGCAGCAGGACCTTTCCTTCTTGTGCCATAGCTTTCTAATAGCAGGAGGAAGCAAGGTAAGGTAGAATTTCACTGTGCTCTGTCAGTTCACAATTGATTTAAGGTTCCTAGAGGAACATGTGCTAGAGAAACAATGTAGAAGATACTTACGTTCTGACAGCTTCTGCAGGAGCAGAATAAAAGCTCTCTGTGCTTCTTCTTTCCTGTACAGCAGCCCAGCTCAGTTGCTCAGAGGATTGAGCCAGCTATTGTGAGATTCGTTCTTAAAAGCTGCCATTTAAGATATAACAAGTGCTTAAATTACATCAGTTTAGATAATAAACAATAATGAGTATAAAGTGTAAGTCTCTCAAAAGGTATCAAATACCTCTGATTTAAACTATGTTTTTTGAAACATTCCAACATATTTTTTGTTTGGGAATAGGGAAAGGAGCAAATAAAGTAGTCTAAGAAAATGTTCCAGACATTTTTTATTTACTTGTGTATGCCACTGAATTTAGCTGGATATTTAAAAGTTTAATGTGATTGTATTACTGATCTGTATTTACCATTTCAACAATACTATTGCTTTTTAGCTAAGATAACATCCCAGCTCACCAGTCCCACTATCTGTAGTTATATCAGGGTTGACAAAGGAGTTTGCTAACAGTGATTTTCAAAACATTTTCATCAGATTCTTGGAAATCATGGCTTTAAATTCCTGAATGTTAAAACCGGTGCACTTGGAGGGTTTCTTAATTGGTTACTGGGCCTTGAACTTTTGGGTTCACAGTCCTAAAAGTTTAGTTTCAAAGCATTTCTAGTGAAAGCAAATAATTCCCTGCCACATAGGAAGTTGAAGTTTAATGAGGAGCACTAAACTGAACAGGAATTAACAATATTAAAACTGCTTCCTTCCCAAAGAAACTTTAACAGAACAAAGTGCAGAGACTATGTTACAACAGAGAGGAAAGATGGTTGAATAGTGAATGGCACAGACTAATCATCAGCAAATACCACTTTGCTTGAAAGGTCACATCACTTTGCCATGTTTTTTTCACTGGTATTCAAAATACTCCTCCCATCTCCAATCCTTAGGATGAAATATGTGAGATAATAACATTTCCAGTGCTTTAATTTAGGTTAAAAATCAAATCCTGAAACAGAAAACTTCTGAACACATCCCATCTACTCTTGGAAAATTTATTTCATGAAAATCAAAGCTTTCAGTCAGCAGATCAAGATTTTGATTCAGAATCACAGAATCTGCTAAGTTGGAAGGGAACCCACAAGGAGTCCTGGTGCTTTGAAGCTGCAGAGGCCATCCCTTAAGCTCTTAACTGCTTTAGCAATTACAGTTTAAAGAGCGGTGAGGCCAATGTGGATGGACTGCAAAGAATAAGAATAATTCCAACAACAGTGTAATAATAAAAATTGTTGTTGAAGTACTAATCAGTTTTTGGTTTAGTAATCTATGCTTTTTATGTAATAAATAAAGTATATTTATAAATATTAAAATATTCATACTATACATATAAAATATAAATATGTATTTCAAGTGATTCTAATATAAGAGGAAAATAACCCTGATTTTAAAGGGTCTTTTATTAATGCAATGACTTTTCAATGAGGTTCATGTTACAGATGCAAGCATGTGGTATGATTTGAGGCTGAATAAAAGAAACATACAGAGATGAGCTACTCTTTTCTGTTGAGGTAATACTTCTTATCAGTAATGATGGTTGGTATTTTCAAGAGCTTCTTTTTTTGTTTTGATGAATGACATTTTTCCTTTTCTCTTGAATCTGTTGCTGTAGGTGAGCTGAGGATGTTTACTTAGTTCTCTGTGGAATGATGGAATTTTGACATTGTAGGAAGTGGGTTTTTTACTATTTTCAGAGAATGTCTTTCGTCATTCTTGCTATTTCTGTGGTAGTGTTGTGATGGAACCAGTTCGCTTTTCCCTCTTGTGTAGGCATAACTCTCCTACCTGGTATGCACGTAGAGAGGGAATGGAGTGATGACAAGGAGTTATGTGTTATTACAGTGCTGCTTGGCCTAAATTCTTGTTCTGATGCTTCCTTCTAGAAGTCTCTGGCAAATATGCTGGAGTAAAATAGTGCAGACAGAAAGTCCCCACACTTAGGTTGTGAATGCTTGAAAGAGTTTATTCGCATGATGGAAAGAGTCTGACAGCTCATGGTTTCATCTGTCATGACTTAATTGCAGGCGTAGAAGCCCTTATCCATAAAGTCATTTAACACCATATTAATCACAAACTTGCAAGTGTGGAGGTGCCATGTACCATGAGGTCTGTACCATTGATGAGGACTTTGACCTTGGAGAGGCTACAGAGCCCAGTCATGAAGATGCTGAGAGCTTTGTGCTGTAGGCAACAGGGAGATCAGAATACAAGTTTAGGAACGTATTGTAGGAAAGATGTGGGAAAAGATTGGTGAGTTACATGATATAATTTTCATAGTGGGGATGTACCTGGAAAGAGAGAAATCCC
This sequence comes from Pachyramphus minor, assembly GCA_013397135.1. Lineage (NCBI taxonomy): Eukaryota > Metazoa > Chordata > Aves > Passeriformes > Tyrannidae > Pachyramphus > Pachyramphus minor. Next base: position 249,282 of record VYXB01007043.1, read on the forward strand.
CGACTGTAGGAGTGGGAATGATTTGATGGCAATTAAAGGACTGGAGGAGGAGAATATTATCTGTATAGGATGCACAAGTGGGTTGGGATCCTGCTTTGAGTGATATGAAGTAAGGTGTGGGGAAGTGAAAGTGGAAGCCAATCACTTCCAGTAAATGCTTGGACAAGAACCAGAAGCTGTCTTTGCTGCAGCTTGTTACCTGTACTGCCAGTGGTGCCAGGATGAGCCCTGTGAGCTGTCTTCCCTACAGTTTTACTTGCTTTCTAAGTCAGACTTACATCTTATTATTAGACCAATATTCTTGTAGCTATGGACAGTTACATGTTTATCAGCTGGGCTTTGGTTTATTTTAGCAAGTAACATGCGGATGCAGACTTTGCATCCTTTTCTGAAGTCAAACTAGTGCAATACAGTGGAAAAAGTGAGTGTTGTGTAGGCCTTGCCATTCTCTTGAAAAATAGGTGAAAAGGGGCATCTTGTCCAAAAATACGTAACAGTAGTGGGAGATGGGAGGGACCTTTGCATGGTCAACCCTCCTATCTCTTTTTTTAGCTTATTGTGTTGATTCTGGAAAGGGTTATTGCTCATGTCCAACACCCAGACAATGTTCAGGACATATTTGAAACCTGAATGCCAGGAAAGTGTTATAAGAAGATAATATGAATTTTATTGAGTTCTAGGTTAAGGTTCAGACTGCTAAAATAACTCTGAAAAGTCAAAGCCGTATTATCTAATATTCAGTACTATTTTTATTTCCAATATGGTAAGTCATGAGACTCCACGAAAAGATGTTTTTCACTTAAATATAAACATTTAGATAAACATCAGGAACTTATTGATTTTCTATACACAGAATGATTTATTGATACTTTTCTCAGATTTCAGAACATTAATTTGCTAATAGCTCCATTGATTTGTTTTCAGCAAAGAACCCCCCAAATGACAAAAATCAAACCACCCAAAATCTGAGAAAACTGAAGATGTTCTTTTCCCATGTAGTGTAGCTGTGTGCAGAAACACGTACTTGGAGGTAATAGGAACATAGCTAGTTGTAAACCAGGGCAGTTGGTTCTGAATATTGTCACAATCTCTGCTAGATGCATTCCTGTGTAGAATCACCAGGAACATGTATCACTGTTTGTAACATTACCATAGGCTGCACTGCTGGCTTTGCAATTTAATTGTTCATGTTTGAACAAATATTTAATCTCCATTCGGACTGAATGCTTAAAGGAGACTGATCTGAGTTCAGGGTTGTTTGGGGTACTTTTTGTATGTGTGTAGGCCTGTTGTGAATTCAGCATTTCTGAACTTGTGGTTTTGTGTTTACTTAGCAGACAAATAATAAAAATGTTTGAATCCACTTTGAATTTCCTTTTGCTATCTCAAATCTTCATGAAGAAGAGAGTGGAGCTGCAAGCTTCAAAATGTGATGGAAGTTTTTAACCTCAGGTGCATGAGTTAATTCATGTGCAGTGAGTTCAAGGAGATGTAAAATTGAGCATGTACTTTGTAGTTTTCAGAATTGAGGTTAAGTTGTGTACTGAAGTAGTGTTTGTCCTCTTCATATAACGAGAAGAGAAGAGAGGGTCCACTGACTGTTAAGTTACTGCAAGTCGATATTTTGTTCCTAATATTAAAAAGAGTATATGTGTTTTAATATTGGGACCAAAACAGTAGTAAAAAGCTCATTAGTGTCTCTCACAGAATGTATTGACTTCTCTTGCATTGTGTTATGTGAGCAGCAGTAGCATGGAACTTAACTAAGTAGAGCATTTTGCCCTTAGTACTGTATCACTCTGTCCCACAAAGGAAAACCTAATTAGTGCGTCCAAAGAAGCGTTAAATAGATTTCATGCTGTTTAATACAGGCATTATGTGTTTTTGTCTATTGCAAAACATTAGAGGGAAGGTTCTTAGTGCATGTTTCTGCTGCCTCTTTCACAATTTCCGTGGAGTTTTACATTGTAGCAGCCTCAGGAAGGCTCGGTAACTTTCTTCTCCATCAAATCTTTTCTCTCATTGTTATGCTCTATTTGTTTTGGTGCTATTGCATGATGGTAGACTCTTAATGAATATCTTTGCTAGGCATTTCAAATTGGGGGGGACAACTCATAGCGCCAGAATATTATCAGCCTGTCGTGACTTTAGGTTCAATTATTCTTTTTCATGCTGATCCTTAACTAATAACTGAAAGAGAGTTTACTTTGTCTCATCTGTAGCCTGAACCTTTCCATTTTTGTGCATTCTGATTAAAATGTGAGATTTCTTCCCAAGGGTCACCATTACTGTCAGGTTTACACAGCCATAATGGTGACATTTAATTTCTGATTTCATCCCTTAGCTGGCCTTGTCTGAACTTAAAGTGTCTGAAGTGCAGACCTTCTAGACTACATGTGCTGAAGTTCCAAAGGAGAAAAATACCACCTTAGGGAAGAGTAGAAAGGCTTCTTGAACTCTGCCAAATTTTGCTTTGTTGTACATGAACCTATAGAAATAACTAAGCAACTTATTAAGGAATATCTCCTTGTGTCTAGCTAATCTGTTGCCTGCCTGTTGCAAAGTCGCCATTTTATTTTATTTCATTTTATTTGTGTGGTGGTGGTGGTTTCTCTTTGGCTTTAGCTCAGTTTATTCAGATGCATTTAAGTGATCTGGTTTTGGTTTTTAGTAGGTAGTGTTTATGAAATGTTACACATTGCTCATCTAAAATGTTTTGTAAAACATTTCTAAGACTGTGCAAATTGTACTGAATTAATCTTCATACCCTGTATTTTATCTGCCCTCATGGCAATGTGAATTGATATAAAGAGCATTAGTGATAGAGCTGTGTACTGGCTCTAGAGCTTTGCTTTCCCCTTGATATTTGATCAGAATTTAATGATACTTAAACACAGCTATCATAGCATAACATCTGCTTAGAGTATTTTGAGAACAGGTACTTGCTAGCTCAATACTTACCTGGAAGGCAGCTAAAGCTGCACCATAGCACTTCAAGATTAAAACACTGTGAATTCTTCCATCATCATGCTCTCAGCTGTTGATGTAATACATAAAACTGTTCAGGCCTCATTTTCCTGCATCTTTTTCAACTCATAAACGTAAAATAGGTCTGAATTTTGTAGCAGTCTTTGTTCATAGCTTGCACAACTTCCTACTTTGGACTCACCATCTCTTTAAATGTGTATGGTTTCAGGAACACTGAAGCAGCCAGCCACTCCCAGAAACACTGAAAACGTAATAAAAAGCAACATAAGAAAACACTTAATCAAGTCTAGAGCCAACCTGTGTCCTTATGTTGTTACTTTGTGTGAGCCTGCAAAACCACACAAGCAGGAGTGTGATCTGAAGGTCACAGAGCGCAGTGAATTTTCCAAATGTTATACAATTAAAGAAACACCTGTGCCCCAGCCAAATAACTTCATGCAGATCTGCTGTGAAAATGTTATGCTTAATAACCCTAAAACTGTGTAATTTCTTATGCCCAGTGGAGGTTGCAAGAAGAGCAGCAGTATATAAAGCATAAGAGACATTGCTTCAGTATGTCTTAAAGGGTCTCTTAAGATTGATTTAGTAGTGTCCCAGTGTGTGTTCCCTAGTTTCTGCAATTATGTTTAGCACGCTACAGGTGGGACTAAATGGGATTTAAGACTGCCAATGATTTATGAAGACTTACATTTTACTCCCGGGCTCCTGATGTTCTTAAGCCAACAGAGATTTTAAAGGATATCACAGGTTATATATACTTTCCTAAGGAGAAAGGAAAAAAAAAATCCATATTGCTTGATTTTGGTCATCATATCTGTGCCCTTATTTTACAATAAAGAGAGTGCCATTGATAAGACATCTGAATGTTACAGGCTCATATATGGAGGGAAGAAAACTGGTGTCATATTTCAGAGTTTCTTGAGATCACGTCAGTTTTTCTATCCAGAAGAAGGAAATAAGAGGAAGGAGGGTTGCAGTGTTAATATTATAGGTCTGTGAAGAATATGTAGAAAATTTGAGAGAAAACCTGTTTTAGTGAAATAGGATTCTAATGGTGGTAGAATACATTGGAAAAGCAAGAAAAATAAGGTAAATGAGAAGACAGGACTGGTAAACTGGATCATAAGCTGTCTCTAAATTTCACATACACATTTATTTTAAATCTTCCCCACTGAGTGCCAAACTACTGACTCCTAAGATGTGTCACCAAGCACATGGGAGCATAGAAATCAAAGATGTGGTGACTGCTTTATTCATAGTCTTTTCATCTGAAGGTGCACATATCTGTGCATGTTATAGGCATAGAGATTTATTTTGCTACTACTGACCACACTCCAAATTTTAAAGCGGATTTGTAAGGATAAGTTGGCAAAAGATACTTCTAATTTCAAAACTGAGAAGTTTTGCCCTTGACTGACAATAGCACTACTTGGAGGAGAAATGGAGATCCACCTGCTTCCCTCCCTGCTTTCTGATATTAGTTCAGAAAACATTGTTAATGCTCTGAATAACTGTGAATTTCCAAATTATGTAGACTAGGTATTTTGTAAGAAGTCACTTAATGACTGACCTGGTCTAATTAAATGTTTTCATTTGGTCTGTGGCTGTTCTTGACAGTAACTGAAAATCACAGTGATTTAATGCTTGCTAACTGGATTTTATTAAATGACTGAAAACCATAAGCCACTGAGTAGTAAGTAATATCCAGATATTTTTATCTCTGAACCTGTATGTCACCTGCTTACAAAAAAACCCAACCCAACCAACCAAACAAACAAAAAAAGAGTAAATCTTATTTTTGAAGAGCCAGAGTTTCAATAGTCATTACTAGTTCCTAAAATGTATGGTATAGAATAAAGACACATTAGAAGGTACCCATCCTTCATCTATCTGAAAACTCTTCTACCAGTGGTTTCTTAGGTGATAGAGAAAAAGAATTTTCACTGATTCTAATCTCAATTTCATGCAGAAGTTAGTTATTTTTTCTTTTCCAGGAAGGGTTTTTTGTTACCTGTTCCTCATGCTTATCAGTCTATGTAGAGATCAATCAGGGAGAAATGTCCGTATTCCACATATGACTGAAAAACATGGCCACACTGATCTGAGCTCTTTTCAAGCTGCATGATGAAATCTATTTAATGATAAGTTGAATCACATATGTACAGGCATGATTGTCTTCAAGCTGTATAACCAGATCTATATGTACTGTGGGTTAAAATTACCTCATTAAAAACAAGGCCATACTTTGCCTTACCTCCTCACTGCATTAGGCCCTAAAAGATGGAGCATCAGCATTTATAAACGAAGTAGGTGACTGCGGTTTATGATTATTTTAAACGAATGTTCCGTATTTGTCAAAGAAATCTTGAAAACTGATTGTTACACCAGAAAATTAAATTCTTTCAATGTTATGGTGCTTTTGAAATTGTTTACTTTATTGATTTGCAGAACAAAATGTTGAAATCTCCCATTTTGGGAAGCTGTGACTTCTTTAACTGGATTAAAATGCTAAATTAAGAAAGACTAAATTTAGAGAAGGCAATCTAGTTGAATGCAAATAGAATTATTTTGGAATCTTCTCTGATATGTTTTTAGGTGGACTGAACACAGATCTTAGGATATTTAAATTCTTTCTAAAACATAGGTTTTGTCCTTATAGTCATACTAAGTTGTTAAGAGAACTTGCAAATAAGTAGTGTTCAGGACCTGTTTCTGGGTCTTGTAGGGTGAATAAAATGGTTTCTATACTCCAAATACCTTCCTGCTACAAAAATGTACATCAGTTGTTAATAGGTCCTAAATTCCCTCCTCCCTATTTTCTTTTCCACTTTCAGACACCTAAAAAAGCAGTTTGATTTTCAAATAGGAGATACTCAGCAACTCCTAGGTAACTTAGCCAAATCACTGAAAGTTTCTGGATACCAAAAAGCTGAGTTTTAAGCACTCAATTTTTCAGTGTTGCCTAACTGGGAATTATTAAAATGTTTGTATATTAATAGTTGTTAAAAATCCAAAGAGTCTGAGTACACCAGGAACAACGGAAAGCTGAACACTTCAGCAAAATTAATATGGTCACTCTAGTTTTAGTGTTTGAGAGCACTTAGGTCAAAGCAGTATTTGTGAAAACATGGTTTCTGCTGCAGCTGGAATAAGAAGAGATTTTGTGATGTGTTATATGCCTTTATATGATAACTGTGTGAATGCTGGCTTTTTTAATGGAGATCATCGTAATCTTCTCTACCGCCCCTATTTAATAATAACGAGTATAACCCAAATACTGATTCTTTTTTACACATCAAAGGGGTATTTCTGGGTTTGGCAGAACGAATTCACACATTAGACTTGTGTTCTATGATGGTTTGAAATGGATCTTGGATCCTGAGGTCTTGAAAGTTTTATTCAGATTATATTTCTTACATGATGTACTTGCTGCTTGGAGGGCAGATATGATTTATGGCACCCAGAAATTTTGGTCTATCGTAACATTCATGTAGGAAATAAAGGGCACTGGTAAGAAGGAAAAAAAAAGAAGAGAAAAAGTACTGATGAGGAAAATATCAGAAAAAGAGAAATTTTCAACTTCTGAGGCTGGGGTCTATTATTTCACTATCAGATACTAGCAAGCACATTTTCAAAATGATGCCAGAGTATCTATTTAAGGAAGTGGTTATTAAAGAATGATATATAATCAACTGTTGGTGTGGCTTCCTGAGATGCTGTGTGCTGATGCATCAAAGCAAACCTTACATACTGCCATGTTTTTGAACCAATCACAGAAAATGTGCCTTATTCTCCAAAAAGCTTGTTTTTTTCAGTGTACTGAGTTACAGGCAGGACTGGCATGTGCACATATAACAGGGAAACCCTGTTATAGAAATCAAAATATCAAAGCCATAAGATAAACCATTTTTAACGCTGTATAAATCTGTAAAGATTGCTGTGTTTTCAATTCTGTTATTGGTTTCTAAAACTTAGGATAGATAATTAAAAATATATATAAGAAAATAATACACCATAGTAATTTCATTTTTCATGTATTTTTGACACAGATTTGATAATTTCTGTTTTAAGAATAACATGTTTATAAAAATTTGCTTTTCACCTAGTTTAACTGAGGTTAATAGTTAAAAATTTTGTTAGAGGTCAATATAGTCTACATGTCCTCTAAAAGAGAGTTTATTACTGTTTCTTTACTTTTATTCATCAGTGTGAAAAACAATAATGCAGTAATACTACACATTTTTTATACAAACGATAGTGATAAGATGGGGGTGGGTTTTTTTATCTAATGATATAAATTGATAAATACAGCTGATTCAGGCTGTTTACATAATCTTTCCAATGTCAACAGTCATTTAAATTATCCTAACTTTATATTGAATTTCCAAAATCCAATTACAAGCTAATAATAATTGTCAGTTTTACTCTAAACCTTTAATGATAGGTCACAAGGGATGTTGTACCAGAAGGATTAAATCATTGTAGACTGTAGCTATGCCCAGTCTTAAATTACTAACCTCTTATCTCATGGTAACAGAGCTACTATATGTTTTGTCGCCATTTTTGCTAAATAGAATAAATGTCACCAAAATTAATTTCATCTTTCTTAAATTAGCTTCTTAGTATGATTTCTCACTTCAGTCAAAATTTATTTCTTGAAGAATTTAATTTCCTTCTTAATCTATTTTATTTGAGAAAGGGGAAGAAGAACTTTCAGGAACAAATGCATTTTAAATAATTCTTTAGCTAATTTTGAAATTTACCCTTCATTAATAATTGCTGACCCTTGCAGGATGGAATTTTTAAGTCACTGTGTACTTAAAATCAAACTGGTTCTGCTTAGCTCATCCTGGCTATATTTAAGACACTAAAAGATTAAAGGGGGTAAATCCTGCTTGTAAGGAGAGGTATCGCTTAATTATGTGAATATAAGATTTCCCATGTGATGGATGATCCAAGGGAATGTTGTAATTAGATGGTTTAGTTTAGTTGCATTTATTAGTTTTTAATCATATTAAGGACACATACAAGTGAAGGAAAATACACTCAATGTAAGGAATAGAGTAGCTGAAAGAAATGCTTCCTTGAAAAGAAGGCATTGGAAGTCGACCTTGTCTTACAATATAATGACAGCAATTTCTGAGTTACTGGCATCCTTAAATAATGTTTCCAATGGAATGTGTATTTTAAAATAATTAGAGAAAAATCACTATTGGCTTTTTCCATTTCCCATTCTCTTTATTTTGATGAGCTCAGTTAAAAACTCTATAAAGTTACAATAAAGTAATTCTTTCAAGGAAAAGAAAGCAGAAGGATGGATCAATTTAAAAGGAGAGAATTCAAAAAATAAACCTGAAGTGACAGCTCTGTCTGAAATTATCACAACTGGTGATACAAGTACGAGGCAAAATGGGGGAGGAGGAAGTATCTTTAATGCCCAAAATTAAAATCTATTTCAAAATATTGAACTCTGGAGGGAATATATTGGCTGGAATAGTAAAATCTACTAAATAGCTATGATTTCCTTTGGAAACATGTTTCTCTTCAAGAATCTATAGCATAAAGGACAGGGATGACGAGGAAAAAAAGTAAATTCTTCTGTCAGCTGCACATGATTATCAAGGCTTTGTAAACTCAATTAGTAGAGAAGAATTTATCCGAAATATGATTAAATATTAGTGCCAGCAGGGCAGAAAATTAAACAGAGCATACACATTAATAATCTATTAAATATTCTATCAACTTTGAACAGCTGTAGCGGTTGTAATCAGACATTTCTTTGTGGCATCCCACAGATTTGTATGGGACTAGGAAGTCAGTACTACATTATTGCAATGTGTGGAAAGTCAGAAGTGTCTGTCACTCTTCTGACTGTGGAGGGAATCTGTATATAGGGAAATATTTAGTTTGTGTTTAAGCAGGACCTATCATCTCCACTTTTATTTAAAGTGTTTGTATTTAAAGCACTGTATCTGTATCATATATGTCTGTAAAATGGCTGAAGAACAACCTCAGAGAAGAGCCCCCGACAGTCATTAGAAGCTACACAGAAATATGGCTATTTTTGCTACCTTGACATTTCTGAAAAAGAAAGTGTAGCATTCAGGTTGGTAAAATGGTAGGTTGCATAGATGTATGATAACCACTAACCAAAACAAGCAAAAACAGAAATATGAATAGTCTCCAGAGGAACAGAATTAGTTGTGGTTTCTAGAGTTTAAGTAGGAAACCAAATGATTGATAATTTCAATGCTTTTGAGAAAGCATTTAGGGACTATAAGAGCTGTGTTTATGTCAGTAATTAATCCTGTGCATGACAGGGGACTGTACCTAGAAAAAAGAATGAAACTGCTGAAGAATAAAGGCCTTCATACGCATATGCTTCCCAGAGAGTAACATAAGAATTTGCAGAATGTTCTCCCTGGCTCTGACCAGCTGCCCAATATTCTCTGTGACCAGAAGCAAATGTCTGGAGAGGAAATGAGCAAGCATATATGATACTTCAACCTAGTACTCTTCCAGCATTTGACTTTTTTTCAGCTAAATTTGTTTACTAACCTGTAACAGATCTCCAGTCTCCCTTGGAGTTCATGTAGGCTTCTATGCCTAGCAGCCTCTGGCAAGGAATTTCACAGGTCTACTATTTGTTATGTAAAAAGCCGTATCTTTCTGTTGTTTTGAAATTGCTTCCAACTGCTTTGTCTTGATGAACCCCAGCTCTTGAACTGGAAAAGACAGTTGAAACTTAATCTTATTTAGCCTCTTCTAAATCATCTGCAATTCTGTAGGTCGTCAGTAAGTTTAAACCTAAACTTAGCATGTCAAGATTTCCACATGTTGATCATTAAGCAAAACTGAACATGTGTATGTCTGGGTTTCTGACAAATTAAGTATATGTGCCCTTGAACAATTTTTATATGACATAACCCTATATATACAATTTGGGGAAAAGTTATATAATTTCTTTCATCTTTTATTTGTTTGTTGCTTGTTCTATTCAAGACTGTATTTACATAGGGGGCTGTGGTTGTAGAGTAGTATCTCCAGAATAAGTAATTGATCTGAATCAATCTCTACAATCACTGGTACTGCATGCAGTAAAAGAGAGGGTTTTTTTGCTAGTCTGCCACTCTTAGGTCGTCCTTCCCCTGCCCTTATATAAAAACAACAAAAAAGTGCCAAAACTACCACCAGCAGAATCTGAAAGTGGAAAGAGATTTCTCCCTTTGTAAATGCTCTTTCTTTGTTATGATTTGGTTTTGGTGGCTGGGTTTTTTGGTTGGTTGGTTGGTTTGGTTTGGTTTTGGGGCTTTTTTTGTTGGTTTGGTTGGATGTTTTTTGTGTTTTGGTTTTTTTTCTGCTTGGGAGTTTTTCTTCTGCTTACATGTTTCCTTGGAGTTTGTTTGTGGTCTAGTTTTTTTTTATTTTTGTTTGTTTGTTTTTAAGTTAAGATTCGTTTGCTTTCTTTTAACTTAATAGAAATGGAAGGAGACAGTATAACTTGAAAAAACTGAAGTCTTTACCATTTATGAACCATAGAATTCTGTGGAGTGAAAGCCTAGAAAAGCTACAATAATAAATAGGAATGGAACAGCAGGTTGAAGGTCTGACTTTAATTTATGCTGGAAAACCAAGGTATAACAAAGTTTTGCAAAGTGGTAATGTAACTAATAATATGGGTTTTGCATGTTCGAAGACACAGTCCAAAGAGAAATTTTCCAGAATACATTTCTGGTCTACCTTAGTGATACTTTCAGATTTGTTAGAAAGTGTTTACTGTGCTTTCATGGTTGTAAATATTCATACTAATTTGGGCAATGATGAATGTTTTCTTCCAAATTTGACTTGTAACTAAATTTAGTTATTGTCAAATTAACTTAAATCTTATGAAAATTATTTTTTAGTGTATATTTATAACCTAGAAAATATTCTGGGTTGAGTTATGTGGCATCATTTCTAAGAATAGTTTTTACAGTGACCATAAGTAATCCCTATTACATTAGTCATCTATTCTTTATTCCTTTTTAGTCTTTCCTTTGGGTTGTTTTTCTGTTCATCCTTACACAAGCTAGATTATAAAGGAGAAGGTTGTTTTGGCCTTAAAAATCTAACTACAAGTATTTCTTTCTCTAATTTTTTCACTTACCAGGAGTACAATTTACTACACAATGACACAATCCCAAATGTCTGTGCTGCACAATGAGCTCAAATTAGGATTAAAGATTATCAATTTTATTCTGAAAAGCAATGCTAGGATAATATGGGCTATCTACCAAAGCTGTACAGGCTTGAAAAGTTTTGCTGAATGTGCACAGAACTCCATTCAAGCATGGGCAGTTCACACTGGCAAAGGTCAACTCTCGTTCTCATTCTGTAAGGCCTCTAATTTTTCATCATTAGTGTCTTCAAAGACTGCTGTGGGGGGTTTGTAGGAGATAAGGGGTAAACCCCAGGTTGTAGTATTATGGCACAAGGACTGTTAAATATTTAGACCTAGGGGTCAGGGAATATCTGGACATTAAAGAGGATGTGACAAATGCTGAAAAATTGGAACATTACTTTCTTGCCTGTAGAAAATTGGGCTTTTCAGAAAACAATGTTAGTAAAGTTTATGCTGGCATGATTGTATAAGTACATTTCTTTTTGGTTTTCTGTATGGACACATGCAAAAAACGTGGAAGTTATACAGTTTGGGGGTGGGTTAGAAGGGAAATTAATTGTGCAGTAAAAAGGAAATAAAATATGTTGTGGAATTAAGCAAACAGGGCCAAAACCATGTTACATTTCATAATGCCATGTACATGTCGTAACAAATAGCAATAACTGACTTCTTACTGAAAGCTTACTATTTTCTCCCTACCAGCTTCAAGTAGTGTTACACTGTGTTGAGATGCCTTCTTACTTTCAGGTGAGAGTTATTTTGTATCACACTATGATTGAATAGAAATATTCTATTCAATGTCTTGATCTTTCTGTGGCAAGGTTGTATTGGAAAGCTTTCCTGCATTATCTTTTATATGGCTATGCAAATATGGATATATTTTTCTAGTGATGAGACAGCCTATGACAACAAATGGGATTTTTCTGAATCTAGGCACAGCATCTCCTTGAACACTAGAAGCTAAATCTGTGGTGTGATGGTCACCACAGAAACATTTGCACTGGTTTGCAATGTTACAAATTATGGGCAAAGTCAGAAGGTTAAACTGGGTCACAGCTAAGCTGGAAGAGGTCAGCTTAGCTCACTGTTGAAGATTTTACCAATTCAGTCAGCTGACTTTGTAGTGATGCAGATGATGGGTCTTGCACCGGCTATTCCACTAGCTCAGATGTAATGGTAGTGACCCTCAGCAAAGGATGTCAGAAGTAGTTAGAAACTGAAATGGGGATTAACATCCTAAATAGCACAGGCTTTTCTCTAGTGGCCATTTGTCATAGTGTGCAGGATTGATAGCTTCAGCAAGAACACAACACTGTAAAATTCAATATTGTCCTAGATGTGGAACATCATCAAATGCTTCTGTGTGTTGGTTCTTATCAGTGCCAGTGTGCAGGGATAGTGATGAGCATTTGGTTTTAACAATAGGCAAAATCTGAAATACTGGAGGAAAGGGCTTGTAGGGGATGTTTCATTTGAGGCACTCACCAAAGTTCACTAATAACAGCTAGCTCAAATCTTGATTTTCCAAGCTCATTGACTTCATACATGGTGCTAAGTATGTCCAAATCTGCTTAACCTCTGAAAGCAGTTTAGCTGCATTCAAATGAAACAGTACAAAAGCTAGAAGTGTTTCTCAGCTGACAAACTGACTGGTTTGCATGCATGTCAAAACAACTGCTGTTTCTCTAATAGCATAATAACCTGTCCCTTCCCTCTAGTCTGTTGCAAGATGTAGCTGTGCTTTCCATTTCCTTATTCCATTGGCCATCATGTCTATGTTTCCTTTTACATAGTGCTTTTGGCTTCTCCAGGAAAAAAAGAAATCTGAAAATAGATAGTCACGTTTCTAGAGTCTGCATTTCTGCCATTAATCAGAATACATTTCCTTATGATGCTGAGAACATTCAGAGTCATCCCGAGGCTTTGTGATTGCAGGTGATTTCTCACCTGCAAATGTCTCCACATATCTAATTTCCAGCCATAATGAAGGAAACATGATATCCATGGTATATTCTCTTGCTTTCTTTGAATGTAGGTGAACGGTCTGTGGACAAATCTTTGCTTCCTTGTCTGCTTGCTGTTTTCAGCAGCAAAATAATCTGCTAACCTGAAAGGCATGCTTATGGGAAAGGTATCTCCACCATAGCAAACAAGAAACCTTCTATGTGCACCAGCCATTCCCTGCACCTGCTAATAAAATAGTTTCAACTGCTGTTAAATCATCCTAAGAAGAACCAGAGGAGTAGAATTGTGTGCTTAATTTTTGTAAGGCCCTGTACCCTGTGTAAATGGTTGCCCAGTCCTTAACTGCTTCCGGTGTCGTTTCAGTCCACCTCTAATTCTGTCCAGAGCCAGATCAATTATGCTTAGTGAAGTTGTGGATATTGACTGTGTGAGAAATGAGAAACCATATGACAATAGACATCTCTTTTTTGCAGTGCTGAAAGTTTTTATTTGGCTTACAGAATTTTGAATAGTAATTTTGATGGGCTTGGGATGAGTAGGGTGTGTGTATAGCCTCACTGGATATAGCAATTAAATACAATATTGGCTGCCTCCTGAATTTGAAGAGGCTTAGATGATGATGTCTTTTCAGCTCTTACATAGAAGAGATTTACTATGGATGTATTATAAACCTCTGATTTATAAACCTCATTGAGTTCATTAGTCCCCAGGGGCTTTATTCTTGTTAGCCTGGAAAAGCCTGTTTAAATTTTTTCCCCTTTTTTCTTTTTTATTTAAATTATGACCTCATTAGAGTGAAAACATGGCTCCAGATTCTTGCCTTGTGTAAATCAGCCAAGTCTTGTGACTAACCCCAACTGAGGGTCCAGGCTGTAAATTTAAAACTTGTCCTTTCCAGTTGCCTCTTCCAATCTCAAAGGCTAGCCCTAGTGTTAGAGACATCCTCAAACTAACATAAGATGGCATTTCAGTAACTTTGTGTGTCTTCTTCCAGTTAATACAGTAGTCTTTCAATGTGCCTAAGATTTAGGCTAACATATGTATGAGATGTAACGCAGTAAATTTCCTCAAAGAAGGACTTACAGATAGGATGTATAAAAAAAAATATGCCACAGGCTCGAAGGCTGGGATTGTGAGTTCTGAGTCAGATGAGGTTTCAGTCTGTCACTTTTTTCCAGTGGTAAGAGGACCTTCATTTTTGTAGTTTTCTGAAATACTCTAGTTAATATGAAGAACATCTCATAAAAGTTGCACAAAGTAAAATGTATAAATGGCTACACTATAGTTGTCAGATTCCACTTAATGAGTGTAATTTTTTTTAATGCTCCATTATTCAAATTCAAAATTGTTTTGAAATTATTGTTAGATTGTGGCACAATTTGTTGGGGGCTTGCTCTTCATAACAGGTTTCTTTTTCTTCCTCTATTTTAAGATATTGAAAAACTCTTCTACCTAATCTTTTACACTAAATCCAAATAGTTTTATTTATAGTTGCCAGAAGTTCCTAATGTCATCTTAATTAGAAACATGTGGTGAAAAAAAAGGCAACTTTTAAGCTGACACTATTTTTGAGTTAAAATCTGGCATCCCCTTTCTACTGACAAGCTTGACAACTGCAGCAGCAATCACCTCATCAAATCTCTCCATTGTGTCTTTCCTGGGTTTTGGCATTGTTCCTGTCTAAATTTTTATCAGATGAGTGCTTTTTTCTTGGCAAGTATTTTGAATACCTTCTTGTTGCTTTATCTCTGCACTATCACCCTTTGCCCTTAATGTCATTTCTCACATGTAAGACTGTGGCAGAATTTGAAACAAATTAGTTAGGAACATAGATTCAAAGAACACTTTTTCATCTTGGCTCACTAGTCTTTTCTCCCCTCACTTTTTAAACACCAGCATGTCACAGATACCACAGGAACACTTAGTTTTTAAGGTGCATTTTTAATGTTTTAAATCCTCAGTGCTGCATCTACCCTCTTTCCGCTATGGCATGTCCTGTGTTGCTTTTGAAATGTTTTCTGCTGGTAATATATGGATTTTTAACCTGGAGTTTTGTAAATACTCAGTAGGCTATGCCAGAATAAGAATTCTTAGGTATAGATGCTTTAGACCACAGCCAAACTAGATATCCTTTCTCCAGCTTTTCTCAAAGCTGGGCTCAAGTAGACTTTCTTGCAAGAGTTAAGTATTTTCTCTTGTTGTTTATTGCAAAGCTGATTCTGAACCATGAAAACCGGGAACCAAGAAAAATGTGGTTTTTTGGGGGCTTAGTTATCCAAATAATTTGTTTCTTCAAACAAATACAAAAGTTTTGAATGACATTTGAAAGCTGAATTCATATGAATGAAGACCAGTCTTCCTTTCCAGAAAACAAAGACTAGGGAAAATGTAGGCCTTCTTTGGAAGGAAATGTGAGACGTACTTATCTGTGATATGGAGAAATTAATATAGTAGCTCGCACTGAGAACACTGTAAGCTCCCAAATGCTCAGCCAACAAAACCCCTCTTCAGGGTGCCACAAACAGGCAATAAACTTGAAATGGTTTTTAATTTGAGTAATGGCACATTAGGGAAACCTACTAATTAAGGTAAATTTGGCAATTTTATTTGGCAACCAGTTTTCTGGTTTCTTTAGTCAATGAAGAGTAGTGTAAGTTGCTGGACAAGGAGGTTTTTTTTGATGCTGGCTACTTCTCTTCGTTGCCTAATGGGACTTAAGCCTTCTGATGTCCAGCCTCACTTGTATTGCTAAGTTCTTTTGAAAACTCCTGCTGTAAATCTCAGTTTATGTGACTGATGTAGTGGACTCATGCTAAGTATGCAAGATGTATTTCTATAGGTATATATCTAAACCCCTGGAGCAGGTGTTTTTAAAGTGTCTAAGCCCTAGGCTGTAAGGACAAGGCAAGCGTGGTTCAAGCTTTTAAGAGCAGATAGCAATGCATAAAATGTTGATCATGTGCATAAGTGACTGAAAGTCTCTAGCTGTTACGTTTTTATAGTCACTAAGAACCTAATGTTTCACTGCCGTACATGCCAGCAGAGGCTGCCATTTTGAATGTGCTGAGGCTTTGATGGCTGGGATATTCCTTGGCTTCTTGTGGTTTGCAAATTCCAAGTCTCCTGAGAGTAATAGTCTGAGTGGGCAGCACACAATTCAGTGAAGGTCGTGGCAGCTAGAGACACATTCTATTCACAGAGTTGGAGTGTAGTCTGAATGTCTGGGAAACAAACAGGGTTTTCCTCTACCTTCCAGTACTGTCTGACAATTTAGTTTAATCCTTCTTTCTCAGACTATGACCTCTGTTGAGAATCCTGTTAGTTCTCCATTGTGCTGAGGATCATAGAGTTCAACCATGTGCCCACTTGTCCTGATTACAGAAAGTGCACCCAGGCCACACCCCAGCTGGGGGAATGTGTGCCCCGTGGGGAACCATGGGGGTTTGGGCCTGTCCCACCAGAGTCTGTGCAGCAGCTTCTTGTCCAGATGGTCAGGGAAGTGGAGTAGAGACTTGTTTCTTCCCCGTACAGAGGTGTGTGTGTGTGGACCAGCATTGCAGTATATTGGAGAACACAGGTTTAGCGTCTGTTTTTCTTCACAATCACATTACAGTGATCTTAGGCTGTTAATTCAAAAATGCATAATGGTTCTCGTTGTTGCCAGTTTAATATTTTTCTGGTTTTGGGCCTATGTATGGGGGTTTTTTCCCCCTCAAGTACCTAAATTAGTTAAAAATGGGATTTAGGGACTGTTGTAAATTTAATTGTAAAATACTTCAAAATCATTTGAAAATATTATCATATGAACATTCATAAGATTTTTTAGGGCATTCAATGGCTTAACATGCAGTTGTTTTAGTAAGTCATGTAGCAGTACAGTTATCAACCATTAAAAAGCATAAAATCCTGCTTCATAATATAAAGCCTTCCTATAACTGCACCCCCAATGAGTGGTTCAGTTGCCAATTTGCATCACAGTGCCATGTTCTTAGTTAAAATGCAAATATATTTTTGAATGCTTTGTATATGACAGCCAAGGTTTCAGCTGATCAGTCCCATGGAAATCAAGATGAGTGGTAACTCTCCAGTCTGCTACAAAATATTGTTCATACTTATTTTGCAGTTTTGTGTAGAACATGTGCTGCAAGACAAAGGCCATGATATAAATGGACAATCAGCCTCCTTTTGGATGCCTGTTGCTGACACATGGAGGCTCAGTTTTGATGTCACTTAAAATAGCATATAATAATGGGGAGACGAGAAGGTTACAATCTTATGTGTTAATAGAAGAAAATACTAGGAATTAAGATGCTGATTTATTAAAATTTCTAGTGGAATAGCAAACCAAAGCTCTCAAAGCCATTGTTCAAAGAGAATGCTTAATACAAGGATTTAAAACCAAATACACTTCTTTTCAATATAATGTAGTGCTGATTTGTAGAATCAATGCACAGAAAAAATATTATAATAATAACATTGTTGGAAGAAGGTTAAGTACATATTTATGAAAAACCAACATCACATGAACAGTCTTATTGCTGGTATTGTTCTCTTATTGCACTGTAGCATGTGCAACATCCAGGTCACTGCTAGTGCAAACCAGACAAGCTTAAGCTGTGATGAGTGATACTGATGGGGGGCAGGGTGAGGGGGCTTGTGCGTGTGGATCTGGACTGTCTCAAACCCAGACCCCAAGCAGAGATCCAGTGCTGCCAAATACAGTGAGAGTCTGCAGGGAAACTCTGCAACTTAAGTCCGCAGGGAATGGGAAAGAGTAGTTCCAGATAGGCCACCTTGACAAAGGTATTAGGTGTAGCAGGACATGCTGGTGTTCTGAACACATTGACAGTTATGAGCTTTTTACACAAATGTTTCTCGTTTCTTTTTTCTCTTTGTTAGTTAAGTTGGATTGGGTGGCTGATGCTGAAACAATTTAATCCTTGTCTACAAAGCAATTTATTGCAAGTTATTGCATCCTATTGCAATTGATTGCTTTATTGTTGTTGGCGTGTTCTGTACTTTTTCTCTTAGAAATTTCATTTTGCAAATGTAGTAATAATACTTTACATGTGTAGAGTGCTTTTCATCACAAAATACTTCACAAACTAGTCCGAGGTTTTGCAGTCAGTTGTTTGAAAGGGACTTAGGCTCATATCAAGACACATAGCTATCTTTGCTTATTCAGTTCAGTCAGGCTGAAGCTTTTTCATACTGTATACTTTCTTATAACCTATATTGTCACCTGAGTAATAAATAGCCAACTTCCATTCCTAGCTCAGATGCATTTACTGCTGTGACTCAAAACCTGAAGCACTTGCTGGGTAGGAAAACAGTTTCAATTACACCAGCTACCACACTGTTTGCCTGATTGGCCACAAAACTAAAATTAAAAAAAATGCAAGAAAGGAACTTTTTTTTTTTTAAAATTGTTTTAGGCATGTATGATTTTAAAAAGTGCTACTGATCCAGATCCTATGTTTATTTGACCAACTTCTGCTGGATTTAAAATTTGCATTTGTCTTATATTTGTTTTATTATGCGCTATGGTCTAAAGCTAAGACACTATATTGATAAAATTGACCAGCTAGAGGTAAGGGCAGAAAATTCTGTGCTCTGTGGTAATCTGACCTTAAATTTGAGCAAATCCCTGAAAATTCTGTGGCATTCAGTGAAAGAACTGAATTAATTTAAACTGAACTGCACACAACCTTTTAAAAATTAAATCTGCTACATATATGGATAATACTACTCTTAAATAGTCAGCCTCTGTTACTTACTTTAATTCAGCGGATTTTTCGCTGTCTCCAGATAATTTCCATGTAAAAGGAAAGGCTAATCTACTGGTTCAGACAAAAGGCTTAAGCTCAGATGATCTCTGTTCTGTTTCCTTTTTATCATGTTCTTGCATTTTTTCTCCATCTGTAAAAAGGAGATGACAGCACTTCACTGCCTCATGATCATGGAAGGATAAGTACATTGATTGTGAGATGCTAAAAATGACCAAGCCAAGTACGTAACTAGGCCAAATTATATGGAGGGATTCTTTCAAATTAGTAGTTGGGATATATTGTCTTGGAGAGTGTAGAGGAAGAATTTAGCTATCTTGCTCAAGGTATATAGTAGTGAAATGGTTAACAAAATATATATACAGGCAATGTTTAGCTTTTAGAGTTAACACCCTATTGAGATGATTGAAAATAGTTCACATCTTGCTGAAATGTCATTTTGAGCTGTCTGCCAATTTAAGAACATATTGCTGCCTCAGTTAACATATGGTTTGAGTTGATACAGTTTTCTGTGCAACCATGAGAGCTAGACACATCATTATATGAAAATGAAAACAAATGGCTGAGTCCTGAGCTTGCTGCTTTAGGCCTCCCCCTGTGTAAGTGAGAGTTCAAAGCTACCTAGTTCTTCCACTTGGAGATTCCTGCAGCATGAGAGAGTCTGGGTGAGATTATGAGCCACAATAACCTGTTTCTGTGCCACAGGGCCATGGCATGCTGCCTGTAAGGGATGTTCCCAGGACAGAAGTTTTACAGCATGAACAGAATGACAAGCGATCCCCTGGGTTGCTGTACCTAATTTGTCAAGATTTAATTAGAATCTGGAATTGGTGAGCCTCCTTTTAGGATTTCTACTCCTTTACTCTGTCACTGGTGTGGCAGATTATGTTATACTGGGCACATTACAGAATTGAACCCTAAGGTCTCGCTGCATCTTACCTGTGTTCTACTGTAAGTTAATGCTAGCAAAGCAAAGGTGAAAGTTTCTAAGGAAGCACTCTGTTTAGTGAGCACCATGAGATAGCTTTCAGTATCTGTAGAAGTAAGGTTGAAAAATTTTCCACTGAATTTATAATGGCTCTGTTCTAAAACACCTGCAATTGTTTTGCGTACTAGTTATTTTATATATTTTTTTTTTCTGATGTGGACGGAATTCCATGGTTATGCTACAATTTGCTTTGCTTTGCTTAGTTTAAGTGACAGTTTTAGCACTGCATCTTTTTTCCACTTAGACTAGGTAAATTTTGTAATATTTTCAACTCACTTTTTGTCTACATATTTTCATTGGTGAAGTTCTCAGTATGTCAGCTGTCACAGTAGAAAAATAATTTACTCCAAACATATTATATTTAAATTATTTTTAAGGTACAACTAAAGCTGACAAAACCAAAACAAAATAAAAAGTTGAAGCTGAGATTTCATCTTTCCTTGTGCAGTGGGGCAGATGCAGACCAGAGTGACTCAGGTCATGCATATGGAATAAAACTATCCAGATTTGGATAAATAGACTTCTTTCCTTGTACATATGGCTTTGAAACTGGCTTATTTCCCAACATTCTTTTTGGTTCAGCTTTCAGATACAAAAAGAATCCAAATATCTGACCAAAACTCATTTAATTTTCTCCTGCATATTAAAAGTAAGTATTTGTGCAAAATGAAACCACAAATCAACTCAGGTTTGCTTATGAACCATAATGAATATTTCTGTGAGCTCAGTCTAAATTTCAAGCATGTAATAAGACACAAAAGCGTATCCAAAAGTCACTTTGTCTTATCCCTGCATATCTAATAATTTTTTTGGGTCACTTATTTTGGGAGATTTACAAGTCACTCAACTGACAGAAATGCCGCTTAGCAGTCCTGCCTGCAGATTGCCTATATAAGTACTGGTATACAAATTTCAGACACATTCACCAAATGGCAGATTTTTGGCTGATAATATAGTGGCAGGGCAGCATTTAATTCTTTGGAGCTGCTGGAGAGCATGAGCAAAAATCTATCGCTGTTCTATAGCTCAGGTTTTTCAGATACATTGTTGTCTCCTGTGTGTTCCTTGGACTTTTAGAGCCTTAGCAGAGAACATCCTGTCTGTGGTGAGATCACAACTCACTGTGGCTGTAAAGAGGCCAGGTTGGCTGGTGCAGGCAGGTTGAGCAGCATCAGCCTTAGATTGGGACGACTACACTCAACAGGACAACACATTAATAAGATGCGTTTTATCATTCACATGTATAATATCTGTGTTTTCTAAAGCCTTGTAGAAAATCTTGATTTGGCCAAGCTGGCAAATCACCTCCCAGAGTTGCAGGGCCCTGATTTTGATTGCCTTATCAGTCCCACGAACTTTGTGAAGTGATGTCATTGTGTAGTTTACTGTATTGGTTCTTTTGCACTTCAGCTATGGGCTGCAATTCAGGCGCTTGCACCCGGGTTGACGTTTGAGTAAACTGATAACTGACTTTAGAAGCACATTGTCTCATTCTTCCCTCTTTTCAAGTGTATGTGAAAATCCACATTTTAATGGCAACACTGTAACTGTAGCTGTTAAGTAGAGGTGATTACATCCTAGCTGAGGTATTAGACCAATGTGGAGACTTCTGTGTTTGTTACAGGGTGCTATTATGCTTATGTTCCTGTGCAACAGGGAACCTGTTGGATTTGGCCTGTGAGATCTTAATTTTTGATATCTAGATTACTACTCCTAGGTTCAATGACTCTATTGCCCTACCACTATGTGTTTATCTAGCACAGTGACACTCTTTTATAATTTATAGGTAGTGAAGAGGAAAGGAACTAGGATGCATTTCATTGATCTTTCAATGTTGTAAATGTAAAATTCATGTGCATTTTTGTTTGCTTTATGGCTGTTCTCTTTCCTTTTCCTTATTTAATATGCACTTCATACTGTGCCAGGAGGTCAGTAGGGCAAATCCAGGAGCCAGATGGCTTACTTCTACCCTAAGGAAACATACCAATATTTAGTTGGCTATTTTCCCAAATAAAAGCAAGATTGGAATCCACAATAAATGTGAGAGTTGGTTAAAACTGCATGCTTTTCTTAGATTCACAGCTACAACCTCCTTGAGGCATGAGCTTTTTATACTTCACTGCCACTTTCTAGCTTTCTCCAAATAACTGCGTCTTAGAAGATATTAGAGGGGGGTGCAGCACATTTATTTATGGCCTTTGCACAGTAACAAGTTTCAGTTATTTTAATCTGACTGAAGTAAGAAACCATAATCCATGGATGAAAAGACAGTGGACAAACTCTGTTAAATCCCTAGTACCCTGAGGACGTATATTTTGTCCATTTCTGGGTTTTTATGTTCCCTTTTTTCTGCTATTCCCAACTTTAACTTTTGAAAAGCCAAGCAGTTTAAGTGGCTGGGCCTGGGGAGCTTATTTGTATGCAGCACAAATTTCAGGATCTGTTCCCAAGCCTGTGCAGAGTGAAAAATGGCCTGCATTTTCTTGATAGCCCATGTGGTTGTAAAGAATAAATGGCTAATGAATTACAGATGAACATTGACGCAAATTAATCTTCCTGATGTCCCTGGGTTATATGGCAGCCATTTAAAAGTTTAATCAATACACTAAAGTTGAAAACATGCAGGCACTGCAGTTGTTTGGATGTAATAAACATCAGAGGGAAACGGGAGGCTTGTACCCAGTCCATGTATCATAATGACAGGTATTTATGTTTAATGGACTAAAT
Organism: Pachyramphus minor; assembly: GCA_013397135.1. Lineage (NCBI taxonomy): Eukaryota > Metazoa > Chordata > Aves > Passeriformes > Tyrannidae > Pachyramphus > Pachyramphus minor. The sequence goes on from VYXB01007043.1 coordinate 271,897, forward strand.
ATTTTTTATTGGAAGAGAGCAAATGTCAGCTTAACTTTGTAAGCTCTGCATTCAACTTTCCTTTGAGGTTGGTGAGAGACGGCTGACATGTCATTGAAAATGAAATGTAAAAAAACCAATTGAGACAAAGCGAGGATAAGGAGCTGTTTTGCTGACGAGATGTTGCTTTAATGCTCTGCAACTATTCATTAAATAAAATGTAAACTCTACCATTTCAAACGTTGCAGTAAAATGGTTTACTAGGGCAGACTTTTAATGGTTATTAGGGAAAACAAGAGCCAACCACTGCCAAATATTCTTTTCTGGGAAACATTTTATTTGAAAAGTCTTTTCCTGAGTTACAGTTTCAGAAGATTTATAATTATGGAACAGTCATCTCCCCCTCCCCCTTTCTTTTTTGAGACAAAGAAAAACAGAAAAATAGCTTTCAGTATAACCATTTGATGCTCTTTTTTCCTCTCTTTGAAGAGAGTAATAGCTTTATATAAGCTTCCCAGAGGCTTGGATATTAATTGCACTTGAAGTCAATAAATTTTAGAACCATGTGTCCAGAACTTAACCATCATTGCTATAAATGGGGAAGGAGGCTATACAAGACTGCCAGATTCACCAGGCCTGCACAGTTACTACGTAAAAAATCATATGAAGGTATTTTCTTTAGGTAAAGAAAAGTATTGTTTTCATATCATTAGGTCTTATAAGAAGACAGACTTCTTCCAAGCAAAAAATTTCTGTAAGTGGAAGAAAAAGGGAGGAACATCTTGTGCCATCTTTCCGTAATCTGTTTTAGTAATGCATTTCTTGGCTAATCTTACCTTAATAGGCCCCTGATGGTCTAGAGTGGTCTCATAAAGATTCTGGTAATGGGTACTGTGGAACCACATCAGAAAGGGAGGAAAGAAAGCCTATGGCTCACTATTTCCTTCTCTGGTGATTGGTTGAGCCTGATCTGTCAAAAATATTTCATTCATCTAAATAATTGCTCTTAACTGTGCAGTGAGTCATTTGGTGGAGGTTTGATGGTTGACCTTGATGACTTCAAGATCACTGATCAGACTGTGTTGGCTTTACCAGCATCTGTAAAAAAAAACAAAACCAAAAAATGCCTAGCTGTGTTCAAAATCACAGAATTACAGAATATGCTGAGTTGGAAGGGACCCACAAGGATCTTTGTGTCCAACCCTTAGCCCTCCAAAGGACCAAGGTAGGCAGGTCATTTTATTTTAAATTGTTATTTAACAATTTTGTCTCTAAATGTTCTTGTTATGTTGCATCAGGTTCTACTCAGTTAAGGTGGCTACTAATATTGTGCATAAAGCTGTGTCTGTCTCAATCATGTTGTAGATTGATAGTATGACCTTTATAACATATCATACATTGCTTCCTGATAATATTTGTTGAAGAAGCATCTGAAAATGTTGCTTGTCTACTCTTTGGATAATAAGGTATTTCCATTTTTGATCAAGCCCATAAGTAAACATGTATTTACACCATGAAAAGTAAAGCAATGAAATGTGTACAGTGGCCAGAGAGTCTGTGAAGGCTAAAGAAGTCAGTGTGGCACAGGATTCAAATCACACAAAAATGGCCTTTTTTTTAACATCCTCTTCTGCTGTCCCTGTGTCACCTTTCCCAAATACAGTAACTTCCTACTCTCAAGGACCCAGTATGATCTAATGTGATGATGTTCCAAACATGCTACTCCCAATCTTATATCCTGCAGCAGGGAGTAGGTTGCTCTGCACAATGGCTAGAATTTTCCTGGGATGCATTGCAACGCAGTTGAGCCAGGACATACCAGTTTATGGCCAGTAGAAATGGTCTGTCAAGTAGTTCTGAGCTGATTTCAATGTGTCTGGTGAAGGGGAGTGTTGGAGCCTTGTTGTCCCAATACAGCATCAAAGACTTAGAAGCAGGGTTGCAGTGTCCTGCTGAATTAAGTTACAGTTTAGTTCCGTTTAAAAAATTGTCTGCTGTTTCATAAAGCTCAAAGGCAGTTTTCCAGAACTGCTCAAGAGCAGTAAGCTTTCATGGCATGTGAAGTAAAACAGCAGGCATCTACAGCAAAACATTAACAAAATTGCACCAGACAGAGGTAGTGCTAGTAGAAAATTGGAGGTAAAGAGTGGGTGACATTAGATTGATTCTCTCTGTCAGATAGAAAACTCTCTTTTCAGTAACTATTCACAACAAAATATGAAGTCCTCTGTAAAATGGTACATCTGGGAGCGCAAACCCCCACTATCCAACACACTACTCCAACAGCAGAAGATGTAATAAGTTATTTTCTTGGTCATTATACCATTTGAACTACTCTGAGTTAGGTTTCTACAACAAGAAGCTTGAGCTTCAGACAAAGAAATCCTTTTTGCTGTGGTTTTCTGAATATTTAAGTTCCGTAGAGAGGCTGATGCTATTATGGGCTTAATGGACAAAATGGATAAAATACAGAAATAAAAAAATACTATAAAATACTTCTTTTAAAGCAAAAGCAGAACATTTTACAATTCCAGGACTTTACATCTGAAATGGGGTTCAACTTCATTGAGAGAAGGTATCTAAGGTGTAAGGACATATGAAATAATACTGTCAATTGGCAAAATTATTAGTGATTAAATGTGGCTTTTTGAGAGCACTTTTCTTTCAGTTCAAAGTTATGTAGGCGTATATATATGTACTTAAGTTCAGCAAACTCATGCAACTGTCTTGAAGATCTACCAGCCCAGATAGACAAATTTACCTGTTCACCCCTTGCCTTAATAAGTGACAATGAACAAATTTAATGGTGTTTTATCTGTCCATCAAAAAAATTGCTTCTGACCACTGGCTGGTAATGTTTTCCAAGGCTGATACATGAATTTAAGTACATATTTGTGTTTCTATTTTTCTACCTAGTACCAGTGCAACAAGGATGTTGCAGACTTATGTCTAGCATATAGTCAAAATATTTAAATAGTGGTACATGACTACTAACCTAAAATAAGTTTAAGTGATAAAGAAGATAGGAAACCATGATTTGGTGAAGTGCCTTTTTCTTTACCATGTTCATTTTGAATTCCTCAGGATTACAAATGGGATCTTAAAGGGTGAAGGCAGTTTGAGAATAATGCCAGTTGCACACTTCTTAAACTGGGAGCCACAGTTCTGATAGCTATTAAAAAAATAAAGTAACTTTTTTTTCTGGTTTTGTATAATGAGCATATTACAAAAAGGAGGTTTACTTCTACATTATCCTGCAAGTGTAAATGCTGTCTGTCAGTTTATCCTGTATTTTATTTAGATGATGAGAGAACACTAGGGAGAAAAAAAATTCTCTTCATCAAAAACCTTTACAGGAAAGAAAAAATGTCTCAAGACAATGTCATGTATTGCTGGTTATTTGTGATGGTTAGAAGAATTATCTGAAAACAAAGAAGTCTTTCACAATGAATCTAAACCACAAAAGCTTTAATAGCATTTACATCTGTGTATCATCCATGTCTCTAAATGCAAGTCATGAATAACACATAAACTAGAGTATATAGGGAACAGAAGTGCTAGCACATCATTTAAAATCCAACACACCCCATCGTCAGTGGAATCAAATACACAGCAGGAATAGTTCCAGTTGATAGACATACAATGAAGTCATTGAAAATGAAAACATATAAATTATGTTCCTAAAGGTTAAGATAGTAATGGCTGAATTCTCTAATCCTGGAATAATATTAATGTCCCAAATCCACACAGAAAAAGTCTGTAGCGCTTAAAAAATTATGGGAAATTTTAGTAACACTTATTTTGTATCTCACTCATGACTGACTCCACAGCATGGGGGGAAGAGCAGGAAGTGCAAGACCAAGACAAACCAGGGAGAATTATCAACAACAACAAAATAAGGTGTTCTCGGTCCAAAGAAGCCACTTGCACTACATGAGCTAATTGTAAGAATAGGCTATTTCTAAACTGCAGCTGTTATGTGCTTAAGCAAACCCTGCTGGGAGAACTGCTTTGTAGAACACCTAACACAAACACACAGAGCATCCTTTAATAGAAGAATTCAAAGTGCAGTGTATAAGGGAAACCATTTCTGCTTCCAAATTTTCCTGAGCTGTTACAGGATGTGATCCTAACTTTTCACTCTGACATAGGTTTCTCTTAAGTGTTTTTTATTTTCACTATCTTTTTGCCTATGTTAAATCAAAACAACAGGGACTGAAGACTCGACAGGTGTGTTGGGAAATGATCAAGGGGGGCTGTGAGGGGAAACACTCAGGTTTTGTGATACAAAATGATAGGTGTTAAAAAAATCCACAAAACACCTAACTTGGTGCAGGGTAACTTTTTTGTATAATATTTTTCGGTTGTCTCTGTGGACTAGTAAGATCCCTCATATCCTAGTAATTTTAGATGTATTCTTTCTCTACTCTTTTCTTCACCCTTCCTCAAATCCTCATCCAGGCACCTCTGACACAAGACTATTGCACCTGAATTCCTAACTATATTAACTCCATTGTGCTGGTGTGCTGAGCACCCCTGATCCTTAATGTCTTTATGCTAAAATCCAAATCCTCCCAACAGCAAGGGGTTAATTGTCCACTTTCAATGTACTTAAAAATTCTCAGCTCTTGGGAATGATGTTTCCATGAGGATTGAATGTAATTACAAAATAATGTAGGCATTCTGACTTATTTTCATTGAGTGATACTGAAATCATTGTTGCTTTTGGTGCATGTCTTTATATTGGGGCTCTTGTTCAGTGTACTTGATGCAAGGTATTTGCAAATTTGTGCCTTTGGGCTTTAAATGTTGTGCTGCTTCTTCTGTTCCTTATTCACTACAGATTACATATAATTGATGACCTGCATTTACAGACATGGGTGGTATACAGATGTAAATGTTATTATAGCTTTTATATTTTATGTTCTTTCTGAAAGATCATTTTGTCTTTGAATAATACTCCTGTTCAGATTTTGGGGGGTTTATCTCTAAAAGAGAATATGAAATGGATATTGCACATCGTATATTTCTTAAAAGTAATTTGGAATTTTAGGGTATGGGATTGGTGGTGACTGATACACTGCCTGGATGAGATATATCCCTTTGAAAATAACAGCGCCAGTACATGCCTGCATCTGTCTAACCTCATAATTCACTTTCACATTGGGTTATGGATGTCTGCATTCAGTGAGTCTATCTTCCCTTTAGGTATTATTTCAGCCCTTTGAGATAATAAGGAAAGTTTAATTGCGTTGTTAATTGATTTTTTGCACAACATTATTACCTTGATTGATTGCAGAGTTGATGAAAATGTTAGACACAGGCAGTGTAAAGTATCAGCCCAGTAAGGAGTGGGAGCCTTGTGGAGAATAGATAACCTTGATGTTAAGAGCTATATCCTTCAGATATGTCTTCCCTTGACATATTGATGGCCCTTGAAAAGGGAAAAGCTGATTGTATGCAGAATGCAATCATTAAACCCACTTCAGCTAGCTGTTGATTAATTTGTTTTTTCCTGAAGGATCTAGTTAAAAAGAAGGCCTCACTAGTATCAACAGCAGCCATTTTCCAGGCTTCAGATTATACTTAACCCTCTCCTAGAAGAAAGAAAAATGATACTGTCTTGTTTTAGACAGGCAGATTGTCTGCAAACATTCAGTTGAACTGCAATTTGGGGATTATAACACTCACTTTACCCCATTAACTACTGCTTCCTCTATGACCTCTCCTCCCCCTGCCTTCAGTATTCAGCTTCACCACAGAAGGCAGAAAGTCACGTTTGATGTTTTCTGAGTAAGGCCAGTATCTGTTCTCAGCAGAGATGCCAACAGGGATGTCAAGCTTGTTTTGCCCAAAGACTGAAATACTTCAGTAGCATATAGCTGCTTCCCAGGAGCCTCTCTGAAAGGACCACAGGGTTGACTGCACACACGTAAGTGGTTAAGCTTTCCTTATCCCTGAAAAGATCTTTCTTGTATAATTTTTTGTTATTACTTTTGAGATCTTTGAGGTCTTCCGTAGGGCACCTTGTGCTGCTCAGTGCTGCCCCAGGCTTAACAGCAGCACTCATGTACCCTGTTGTTGGATACTTTTAACCAAACAGAGGCCTGTGTGTGACTGCCTTTCCCACTGTGAATTCATGGGATTAATCCTAGACTACCTGCTACCTTCAGAACGCTTTCTGTTTTAATAGCACGCACTGTGAGAGCAAACATGGAGAGTATTGCCTAAATGGCCTTCCTGTGGCAGAAGGGGCTTCCTTGGTTAAAAAACGTTCTGGGGATTGAGGGAGAGGTTCTGTCTTAAGTAATTTGTACCAGCAAATGACACAAGACTTCCGAAATATTTATGCAGCTTTAACCAAGCAATTTAGTGCCTCTGAATGTGGTGGACACTTTATCCTTCTGTTAATCATTTGAAAGATATTTGGTAAAGTACCAGGTTATTGCTTCCTGTTGAACTTGGTAGTCTCAAAGACAGTTGCTCTTAATTTGTGTGTGTGAGGGATAACAGTGATCAGTGTTGCTTGATTGGTTGGCCAAATGTGTTTTATTAGGTTCAATGTCCATGTTTTGCCCATGGGCTCCTTTTTAATATGGGGACATGTTAACTTGTGACATAGTCAAGTCTGACAAATCTGAACCAGCCAAATAAGTGAGTAATATTTCAGGCTGTCAAAGCAGGTGAATACTGATTAACTGACACACTCCAAGAGCTCTCACCAATATCCGTGCTCTGGTGGAAAATGTTTACTAAGCGTAATACTTGTTAGAAAGTCTTTGGTGCTTTGACTAAACTTTAATGACTCTGATCCTAATGGAGGTGTTTTAATGTGCCTCTCTCAAGCTATTTCTCAGTCTCCAATCTTTTACCTCTAGCAAAAAGCTTCCATAGAGGCTAAAAGTGCACCTGTAAACTATGTTCTACTGACCACTGTGATTTAACCTGCAGCCCCCATCTCATTAGCATGGTTTTGAAAGGAGGCTGAGGAAAGAGAAAACAGTTGAGGACAAGGACAATGTTTTGGCAGTCGGGGTTGGGAACTAGATATGGCTAGTAACTATTTTAACAATAGGAAATGGTGTTAGATGTCATATAGCACAGAACAAAATTCTAAGAGGCAAGCCCAGACTTCATCCAGAGAACTAGAAATTTTCTGAAAACTTTGAGTGTTTGGATCAAGATGCATTTTGGATTTCACTTCATGCTATATAGTAGAGAAAATATAGTAATATATTCTATTATTATAGAATAGGGTCCAGATGTGTCTTACCAAGTGCCAAATGCCTTCAACTTCCACTGGAAATCAAGGGAATCCAGAGCCTTTTAGTATCAGCTTCTTAAAAAACACTTGATTGGGAAAGATCATAGCAATCCTATCATTAGCAATTGGTAAAATGGTTTTTTTTTGTTTCTGAGGAAGGGCTTGTGGAAATGAACAAGGCAAAGAAGGTTCCCTTAACTATATCATGTTGTGACAGCAGCACTATTTAATTATGCTCTTTAATTTTATTTGAGAGACTTTCTTTCCCAGCTTTAAAAATAAAAAGCAACTTGTCTTTATTTTAGATGACTCTCTTGAGAAATTTCAAACCAGTTCAGCCAGACTAAATTTTCTATGGCTTTTTTTCCCCCTAATGTGAACTCCTGCAGCAGGAACACATTTGAGATCCAAAAGCAAGTTTTACTCATGAGATGAGCCAAATTTGTGTCTAAACTCTCCAGAAGGGCCCTGCTGCTCAATTTTTTTTCACATAAGAATTTGTAATTTTATTGGAATGCTTGCAGACTTTCCGAATAATTATTCCAAAAGTTTGCTTTCCTGCCACATAAATCATGGTACATTTGTTTAATTCTATCACAGTTACTAAAAGAACTTATTTCCCTCTTTTTTTCCTCTCACATTTTATTGCTAATGAAATCTGCACATGGTTAAAGTTTGTGAAGTATGATATAATTCTAGTTACTTTTTGTTTTCTTAATGACCTTGCCATTCTTTATGGTTTAACTCCTTTGATGAGTAGTGTAAGTATTATTATTAGAATGTAGCCCAAAGTGTAGAGCAGCCAGCAGAAATGCCATTTTTGCATATGTTAGCCAAATTAACTGAAAATCTTCTAAGTTTGTATGGTGAGTGTACACCGAACAGCTGAACTTTAATTTATGGTGAGGAAGGGATTTTACAACCTTCTTTCCCTCCATCATTCTGAATATATTAAAAGTATCTCTTACACCACTTCAGTGGTTGTACTGTTTCATTAACAAAAGTAATAGAAAGATCGTTCAAAGCAGTGCTGGCATTTATGCTGTTGACGTGAGAGAATAACAAGTGCCACCTCAGCTACAGTGGAAGCCGATGGTGGAGACGGGCGGCCGTCTCCCCCTCCCGCCTCCTCCAGACAACATTTTGAGCCTTTTGTTCAGAGCACTACCCCGCCATCTATATACACAAACTGATGCTCACTGAGATTAGTCCACCAGAAGTCAGGCTCCTGGGCGAAAGACTGAAAGCAGAGGTTGTATAAATAGGGGCTTTGATCATGACAGAACAAGAAATTGGCTGCAAAACTAACAACCAGTATTGCTTTAATTGCCATCCCCGCCTGTTTGGCGGCGGGTGCGGTGCGGGTTTTAGACAAATGCTTGCTGCCCTCTAGTGCCCATGGGCTCGGCCTGAAGCTGCAGGACCAGGGCGAGCCGGGCAGACGGGGCACTTCTGGCCACGAGTGGCTTTTTGCCTGGTTGCTAACATTACCTGTCCAGTTTGGGGTGTTTGGTTATAGACAGACATGAAATAAGCTCTTGTGACATGGGTTTAGAGATGGAAGGGTATTTAACTGATATAACTTGACTTAAATTGAATATTTACAGGATTTTTTTTTTGCCTTTACTCTACTTTTATTTAGACCATATATGAGAGAATGAGATAAATGAAGAAGTGTTTTAAAGACAGAAAAAACTCTGAAATCATTCTTCCTTTCCTCCATCTTCTTCAAGGGCATTCAATATATCCAAATGTAAGCATCAGTTCACCCATAAAATCTGGCATGCTGATGCTTTCCGTGCACTTGGGTTTCTTTGACTATAGTAGCAAGCTAACTATACAATTTATGTGCCTGAGTAATTAGAAAAATCTGCTTTAATTTTTCAACATATTTCATGAGAAGTATTTCATCATAAAGTCATCATTAATTCCATCCATGACATTAAAAGTGCAAAACTGGCAAAGATGCGCTGAAGAGAAAAAAGCCTTTGCTTGAGTTTTTTGTTTGTTTGTTCGTGTTTTTTTGTTTGGTGCTTTTTGCTTCATTTTCATTAGAAAGAGACATCTTACTCCCCAACATATTTCTCTGATGATGATTACAATAAGCATGGAAATATTCCAAAGAATTCCCAAGTGTAGGACCTTAAATTGTGACAATGGTACCCAGAGGAGTATGAAACTGGTTAATGATTTAAAGTAATATGCCCTAAATACTCCTATTTTAGCCAACAGTAGAGAATCTGTAGACAGCACATGCCCAGATCGAAGCTGATCATGTCAATGTCATTCAAGGAGGGAAAGATACCCTCCTTTTCCCCTTCTCTCCCCCTTACCCTTTTTTTAAACAAAGTATGACATCTGAGGAACAGTGTGTTGATTGTTCCACTGCCAGGATATGCATAATGGAAACATTAGCTCCAAGATAACTTTTAATCTGTCAGCCTAATGGCTCCTTAATGTGTAGAGGGCTTTAAATGTATGTCAGCCAGGGCTGTATAAAGTAATATAGTTTGTGGCCTGAATGGATCTAGATGACTCCGCACCATGACACAATATGGTTTATTATTAAGTATCAGCTCATCAGCTTATTCCCACAGACTTGGACAAGCTTCTCAATTTTCCAGTAACAGATTATGTGAGAAAAAGCTTGCAGTGCATTTTTTCTCTCCTTTTTTTTTTTTTTTCTTTTCTTTTACTCCCCTTCCAAATTACAAGTTTCATCCCCAGTTACACTGGGAGCCCTGAAGTATATGTACAGCAGGCTGCACTTTATCACACATCAGCTTGACTGCTAGTTTACACTGAACATTTATGCAGCTTCCTTGGCCCAGGATGCAAACTTCACATCTTTGTATTCCTATCACCTTCATCGCAAATTTTTCCAACATCCTCTCCCTGTTGACTGCTTTCCTCCCCCCTCGCCTACCCTCACTTCCCTACATACTTCCCCCTTTTTCCCCCCTTTCTACAAACAGACCAGTGAGACTTGACATGTCACAGTACTTGTCTGTGCAGGATACTTGTAATAATTCAGTGTGTTAGTTTGCCTTCTGTGATTCCTCTCAGCTCTAGCTTAGGTATGTAATTTCAACACCATTGCTGTAGACTGGATACAGATTTGATTTCGTGCCTTTCACTAATTTCTGTCAGTCTGAAAGACCATTTTGTGCCCCATGCTGTAGAGTATCCAGAGGAAAATGTTACCACTTTTCAGCATGCCTGTGCAGAGAGCAGAGCAAAGAGGTAATTAATCTCCTCTGAATGGGAAGGTTACCTTCCTTGAATATTACACGCCGAGGGAGGGGAGAATCAGAATCAGCAGTTTGCTACTGAAGGTACTTTTTCCAGGAAACCTGCAATGGACCATAATCCCTAATTCACGCGGACTTCTTTGAGAGTATTTGGGGACACTCCGTGAGTACTGTGGCCATGGTATAGGAATTTGGCTTTGCCACAGGAGCTCTGGCCTCAGCCTTCTCAAGCACAACCTAATCCCTTTATGCACAGCTAGTATTGGAGGAATTATGCATTACTTTTGCTTACATTTAGTGTTTATATCCTCTTAAAGATATTAACTAATATATAACACAAGGAAAGTTAATATTTGTGTATTTGTTATGTAAGCACTTGTGAGTATTTTATGATATTTTAGGGATTTTATCTTTGAGTTTTGTTTATTACTGTGATATTTCAGGTCTATATAAGATACTCTTTTACGGTATTTAGCTGTGGCACAGCCGAAGGCATTCATATTCTTATCTGTTGTGTTCTCCTGTTTATGTTGCTCTCTCTGCTCTGATTTAAGGAGTCTAGATCCTGTGTCTTGACTCCAACCTGGAGCAATCTGGAAACTGCAGTTGCAACAAGTAGATTTAATGGTGGTAGTCAGAGATCCCATCACATTAGCAAGGACAGCTGCAACTCTTCTGTTCTTTTCCTGTGTCATGTTGCAGTTTTTGAGCTCAAGCTTCCCCATGCTGGCCAGGGTTTCTTTGCTGAAGCAGAACACAAGTCCAGGTGGACCTCTCTGGGTTACATATTTGGCTGCTTTGGAGAGGACTTGGTGACCCAGGTGATCCTTTACACCTTTTCTTATCTTCTAAGTGGTCTTCTCAAATTCCCATGTTAGAGAATTCATAGGCTAGATCATATTCAATAGAAACAATTGTTCTGTTTCACCAAAAGTCAACATGAAGTACAAAAGTCCATCTACAATTTCCTCCCTCCCCTTCTTGTCATATAAATTTATAGTTTTAAACTTTTGATTAAATTTCATTTATTTTACCAAACATGGACCAATACGGACAAACAACATAACAAGCACTTTTTTTCTGCTTTTGGCTCTAACAGATTTCAAAAGTTAAAGGCATTGTTGTTTCTAATTGCTCAAACTATTGTTCTAAAAATGTATTTCTGCATAAACAACTATAAAGACCCAACTATGAATAAATGTCTGAAAATGAAAGTAGATTAATGAACCTTAGAAGACTAACTTAGACAAACACCTAATTTCCAACATTCTTGGAAAAACTTTGGGGTTTTTTTTATTTGATTTGTAAAATATCGTATGTCAGAGCCACAAGACTCAGTAGAACTAAAAGTGCACTATTTGGGTCTACATTAACTGTTTTTTCTTTTTTTCCTATCAAATTTAGATATTTAGCATCTCTCTTCTCCTTTCCTTCCAACCCATCCCAGGGTCTTGTGAAGCTTTGCAAACTGTGCTCCCCAAATTTCAAGATGATTTTGCTGAATGTTAGGCTAATGTTTTTGTGGGTTTGGTTTGGTTTGATTGGTTTGAGTGAGGTTTTGATTTTTTTGAGAATTAGATATTTTTTAATTCATCAAGGACAGCCAAGCAGATATTTTGAAGGAGCAGATTCACAAATATTTTAATACTTTTTACAGCATTCAGTTGTTTGAATATTCTTAATGATCAATATAAAATAGCTCAGGTACATTTAGATGGAATTAATTTTTATTTTTTTAACTAAAGTGACTGAGAGTATATATACTTTAAGTCTCCTGATTTACCATAAAGATAAACCCATGTGCTACTGAAGGTGAGAAGATTCGGCTTCTAATTTCTTCAAAATCTGTAGTCCTGCATTTCTCATAGAAAGTCAAAATGGAATTGAAAATAAGAAGTTGTGAACTAGACAACTAGATAAAGTTGTTAAAATTCCCACGAAGATAAATTAAAAAAAATCCTTTTGTGCAAGGCTTTAGAAATTTTTCATTTTATAAAGTAGCTTGACTTATTCCTTAGATGAGAAGATTTTTAAGAGTTTTAAATTAATTTGACCCATGGAGGTGTTTTGCCTAAATTAGTAGCATTGTAGACTTGAAACTGTTCATAGGTAGGTATTTATTCTCCTCTAAATGTTGTCAGTAGGGAATTATTTTCCTTTTAAGGAAGTTTATATTAATATTTAAGGGAATTTTGCAACTTCTGTTCATTAATTGTAGAATATGCCCAAGTGCCTATGAAAAAAACGATAATGGTATTGATATTTCATTCTGAAGGGTCTCAAAACAATTTACAGATTGGTAGTATAACCACACTGAAATACACCCAGCTTCTTGGTGGAACATGGCAGCTGTTTAATAGCCCATAGCAAAGCTATACAACAGCAGGTTGTACAAAAAGAGATGAATATGGATCAAATACAAATCAGCAGTGGAGTATTTAGGTACTGTACTCTAATTAAAGTTAGGTGAGGTGAAATTCCACTAGAATATTGAGTCTGTGTATGAAGTGCTATACTTTATCTAACCTAGTACCTGTGGTTAGTCCATCTGAAAGAGAGGCAGAAGGTTGTTTAGTGAAATGTAATCCCTGATGTATACTGCAGACCACTGTTTGACAAACAAATTTAATTGTGAATACTTTGCTTTTTTTCCTTGCAGAGGATTTTATTAAAAACATTTGATTTTAAAATGGGTGTCTGCTGGGGGTGTTAGGCAGATGTGGCAATAGGTTTTGATGGGGGTGGCAAAATTTTGGGAGCTTGACTACTTAGTTTTAGCAATTACTTTTTAAAGAAAACTGAATGCTGCTGGAGGAAGCTGTGTTTCTAACAACTCCCTGAGTTGTGATGGCTGGGAGGTGGTATTTTTATAGATAGAGTATTTATTTGCTAGGAAAACAGAAAAGCAAGAAAGACAACAAGATGCTATTAGACAATTTCTTTACGTCATTGTTGGTTTGAGCTGAATTTGACCTGTAACTAACTCAGGCTGTATGATCTATAGGTCTAGCACATTCTGTTGCAACTTATTTTTACAATTTTTTATACAATACATGAAGATCTTTAAACTCTATTTTCTCTAGGAAAGTGTTTGGAGGTCCAAGTGCAATACAGCTCTCTGCAAAACATGCCCAATTTAAAAGGAGCTAACATGACTTGAACTTTTTCATGTGTTTTAGTATGAATGTATGTATTTATTTATTTGGATACTTGGGTTTTCCCTCAGCTAAGGAAAAGCTGGTGTTGCTGGCATTACAATGTGTTTGTGAAGAAAGACTGATACCACAACACATGCAGGCAACTGCAAGGTGATTACTTACCCAGCATAATTAGAACATCCATTCCAAAGGGTGAAAACATTTAAAAGATAAAGAGTGAATTTAAAAAGGATTCTTCTCAATGCATTTTTTTCATAATTATAGTTTTAACAGCTTGTGGTGATGGTAGAATTAGCTACTTAAGAAAAATCAGAAGCCTCATTCAGGGAAGATGATCTCTCAAGAGACCTTATGCATTTCTTAAGAACCTCGAGCAGAAACCTCATTCGGGATGCTGTGTGTTGTTTTGATGTATAGGGGGTATACTTAGCTTATTATGGCCAATGCTGGATATTTTAATTAAAAAACACCAGAACAGCCACAGATGTATTTTTTTCCCCTTATTCCTCCCTTTGCTTGTGTGCAAAAGCACAAGTTTTGCACAAGTTTCTGTTGCCCCTGAACTACGAGGAAAGACTACCATAACAGAAAGGCAGAAAAGAAGAAGTAACTTTCTTAAATTCACACGTGAAATATCTTAGCATCAAAATTCTCACACAAACCTTTTGCAGTCCTCTGTAGTTGCCAAAGGGAGGTGGGAAGTAAAGAGAAAAAACAAAATAAAAGAAAAAACCACACCAGTCACCGCATTTAATTTATGAGCAAGATTATTGTTTTACAAATAACCTTCATGATAAATAAGGTCTCATGGCAACATTTTCAACTGTGCTTTTATCAAGATTCTCTGAGCAGTGTGTGTAATATGCCTGGCAATTGAATCACAGCTGTGTGCCTGGGTAGGGAATCTCTGTGGAGACAACACTTCCTTAATTTAAACAATTGTAGGCTGCAGGATTTCAAAAATTTCAGCTGACTTTAACTGTCACTAGCCCAAGCACCTTTATCCCCAGGCGAGCAGCAGCAGCTGGATTTCATTTCCTGCTGCCAGACTGTCCGACATCTTTGCTGAACATCCTGGGAACAGAGCATCTTTACTTTAAGGATTTTATTCAAGGTGACAGCTCCTCACACTTTAGCGTTCAGATCACCTCAAGTAGCTGAGATATCAGTGAAAATGAGAGCACTTCTCCAGCAAACTCCAAATTTAGATTGACTGAGGTTATCCTTAGGCCTCTAGACCCAGCCTTCACAACAGCACAGGCCTGCCAGTAACTTTAAAACTACAGTGGAGTTTGTAATGATGTCTGGGGAGAAATAATCTGCCAGAGCAGTGGAGAATACTATAAGCAATAGGAAATGATGTCAGATTTAGTTAGGGCTGGAGACAGTGTTAGAATATACTTGGCATAATATGGCACCGGTATCTCTGTCAGCATCTCTGTTTTCTGTCACCACACACAATCCCGGGCCTGTCTGTAGCCCTGACAGTGTCTTTTCAGATCAGGTTATTGCCAACTTGGAGACTGGCTCAGCGCAGCACCATACAGCTCCCTTTGTTTAAAGTCTGCCCTTTTGTCATTAATGCACTTGATGTCTATTTAAATCTGACGGTGAATGCAGTATCTGTTTTCCTGTCAAGAGATCATTGACAATATTAATACCTCATGTCCTTGCCTCATTTTCTAAGCACTGACACCTAGCTATAGTCTCCAGCATTCATCAAATAGCACTCTCTCACCAGCATCTCTATAAACAGTCTTGCTTCCAGTCCTAAGAAATGCGGCAGACCTCAAACAAGACTTTTATCAATGCCAGTGAAAAAGGAGTCTGAAGAATGCTCATATCCTTTGCATTTAGATCTCTAAATGGCCTTGTTACCAACCTCATGCCTGCTGCAGACTGACTTGTGATATCTGTTTAGGGGAAAAAAACCCTTGCTGTTCATTAGATGCTTGTTTAGGAATGCTAATATCATCCTTTGAATGTGGAAACTGCTCCACTAGTGAAGTTATTAAAATTGAAATTATTGAAGAAAGCTCTGTGGAGGAGGGGAAAGGGGTTGGACACTGTACCATATAGTGCCCATCTGTGTTATCCTGAAGAGGAATATTTTTCACAACAAATGACAGGCCTATCAATTTTTCCCCCCATCCTCAAAGGAATGTGTTACCATCCTGATGTGTTGGAAGGAAAGAAGAGCATTAATCTTGCACAACGCATGCCTTCCAAAGCTTTAGTAGCTTATCTGACAGACGTTATACTGGAAAAAAATGGATGCAGAATATAAAAGCTTGTATAGTGAAAGCATACTGCAGGTGGGCACAGTATTTGCTGTGTGAGTCCTGGGAATCTAAAACAAGAATAAATTTACGTTCCGCTCCTCCTCTGTCTTTACCCTTTTAGTGTTGGTCCCCTTTGGGCTAGGTTATGTTTGCCCTTATAGAGGTGAGCTAGTTACCTGCATGGTGACTCCTCTGTTAAGACACTCCCAAGGTAGAAGAGACCCTTCCACCTTCTTTCTGTTCATGGGAGGTGACTTTAAGTTGACTATACATGTCTGAGGGCTCAAAGAACAACTCTGCTAGTAAAATTTAGCATCTTTGAGGATGTTCTCAGGTGGGATGTGACTGTGAACTTATGCTTTCACATACCACTTAGTACCACCAGAGGGGATGCTTTTGAATAAGGTAGTGAGATTTGCAGGTATATGTGTCTCAGCCACAGCAGTTAAGGCTTCCTCAGGCATCTTTCTGCCTGTACTCACTGAGAATAACGTGCCTTGTCTCCGAAAACCGGTATTCTGGCTAATTTTTGAAAGCATCCTCCATATGCCAATATGTAGCATAATTATAATTGTATCTTGCTCATAGGATGTTGTGATGGTGTTTGGAGAAATACTTTGGAAGAGTTTTTACTAAATGTTTATTTGTATGCTGGAGTCTGGAGGGCTACTGTTCTAGCCCATGTCTGTTGATGACTTCCCATGTAGATTTCAGCCGGTCCAGATCTCAGTCACTGGAACGCAGGGATGGCTTTCAGTGTTTGCAGTATGACTTTGTGAAAGTTTGAAGGTATTTTCCAGGATCCACATTAAACTGTAATTATTTGCTGCCTTTTTTTCCCTTTTGGTTTCGTTCACCAGGAAAACCTTTTAAATAAATAGCACGGACATAGCAGAAAGCACAAAATATAACTTCAACCCAGACTTTCTGTTTTTCAAAAGCAGAAGAGAGGTGCTGTGATTTAAAATGCAGTGTATGATGTTTCAGTGTTATGTAGTTCTGATTTTGAAGATACTTGTGGATCTATGTTTAACAGGATAGTCATACATGTATTTGAACACATGTTTTCCCAGTGGATTCAAAATTGCTGTTTGAAATGACAATACTGAATATTTCAAATACACAAACTTTCTTTTGCAGGAAAAGAGAAAATTGCTCCCTTCCTTCCTTCAAATTTCCCTAGTTATGTGCTTTATTGCATATTATGCCACTTCAGTCTTAACTGTAATTAATTTCCTTTTTATTGTAGGCATTCTGGGGAAGTGTCGCTACATTTACTATGGAAAACATTCCGAGGGCAACAGATTCATCCGAGATGACCAGCTATAAAACACAGTCCTGTTTGGTGCCTCTTTGATCCCTCCACATAAGAAGCACAAATTTTAAGCGTGTAACTGAAGTCCTCTAGTGCCTTCTGCTGACTTTGCCAAGCCTGTCAAGATCATCCTTCTATCTTAGTCTGAGTAGTCACATAGAGATTGACATGATTGCCTTTAAGCAGGTTCCATCCACCAGTGTGACAGACAGCTGCAGCCAAGCACCCGGCCTGACAGGAGGAGCACCGTGATGGATTGCCTGGTCCAATTGCTGCTCCAGAAGAGCAGGGGTCACACCTGGGGCTGCAGTGAGCATGCTCCATCGCTCGGTGCCTTCGCAAATGCAGCGCGTTTATCTCCAGCTTGCCTGTTAAGAAAAAGTGGCTGGTGATATCAAAGTGTTTATAAAAGAAGGAGGCTGTAATTTCAGATGAAAAAGCCCTTATCTGTTCTTATTTTTTTCCCGGTGAATTAAGTGCTTGTGTTTCTATCATTTCATACATGCTTACACAAATCCTTTCACAGTTTGGTAGGACACCCACTAACCCTCAAATGAGCCTAGACAGATTATTTTGTCTTTCAACAGGGGGAAATTTATATCCTGAAAATATTTTGGCCATGCAAAGTACTATTGATTTGTATAGTTGTTTATATGCAAAGGAAAAGTAATTTCCCATACAAACAAAATTTGCTAATTCTTAAATGACATCTCAACATTTACTAACTCTTACCTTCAGAAAAGTGAACATTTCTTAATGCTGTAGAATAGTGCCACAGCTTAAATATATATACTTGAAAGAAGCCCTCTTTAGTGATGTTGACAATGTGTATTATTCCTGGTTTGTTGCACAAGATATTTTTAACTTATAGGGATTATATGTAGAATTAAATGCTTATATCTGTGGGGAAAAACTGCTTAAAAGGAGTAATAAAATCTGCCACCAGATGCATAAGATTATTCAGAGGGGAGAAAAGTCAACAAAAGTAAATGGTAGAATTAACATAATTAGCAGCTTTACTAATATAGAGAGATGAGTTCTGAATAATCTCTTTTGATGTCTATAAGAAAGGCTATTGTCAAATTTCAGTCACAAAAATAAAAATTCATGGCAAATTCCCTACTTTTCTGATAACGAGGTTGGATATATTAGAACCACAAACTCATTACTTCACGCATATATTAAATGCTACTAGATACAATGGGATTGTCCAAAGAATAAGCAAAAATTCTGACCTCTGGACTGTTCCAAACCCATGCATGTTGGTTCCAGTTGAGAGCTATCACTGCCTAGCTGTTCTTGGTTTGTTTAAAATTACTTGGTGGCCTTTATTCACTTTCCTGGTTGAAAAAAAAAAATGTCAGTTTTTAGAAACTGCCTACTTTGGGGGTCTATTATCAGCTAGTGTTACAGGTGGAAGTGAACTGGACATTGAAGTCAATTGTGAAATTGGATTTGACTGATGAAATAGAATGAGACACTGGCAGAGTGCCAAAGGAAAGCTTGTTGCTGCTGAGCATGATAGGCCTTACTCAGTAAATGGAAGCCTTTGCTCATTCTGAAAGTCTATAATAAATCTTTAACAGATACTTAAAATCTGTGATGAACGTAGAACAATCTAGTTCACACCACTTGGAGTTCAAATTGAGCTCTGAGCTGTTTGCCATGCAAATTGGTGTCTGTAAAGCACATTTTGGCCACCTATAATGCCTCTTCTAATGTTGTATATGACTGGAAATGAAATGCCAATTCGCAATGAAAACTACATGCCTCTTTCTTTAATCAAAAATATAATTAAAAATATTTAGGCCGCTTGTCATTCTCTTGGTTACCGAAATAACAGCAATCCTAGGTTGCTCCTATTATGTTGTCTGTTTTGAAGTCTTCACATGTTCTGGCCACGGCAATGTTACAGGCAGCAGGGTTCTGAGCAGGAGTGTTTGGAATAACCTAATGTCATTTTCAGTCTGGTTGCATATACGTTCTTGTCTTTATAAAAGGCTTTAACCCTGCCTCAAACAATAAACAGCACTTGCAAACTGACCGCATGACTTTTCCATCTTTATTTTACTTGTTTACTTTTCTTATTGTCAAAACCATTTGTATCATTTTCAGGAGTGTTTTTTTTCCTAGCAAAGCTTTGGAGGCAAAAATATTTTTGGAATGAAATGTGAACAGTGTCTTCCACTTTGGTTTTTGTTTTCACTTGAGGGATTATATACCTTCAGTTAAATATGGTAAAGCCCTAATTAAAATTTGCTCAAAGGGAATTCACACTAAATGTGTCTCTGATTCTAGAAAATCTAAAGGATAATCTATGAATAATTATTTTATATTGCTAACATGTATTAGGACATTATTTAAAAACATGTATGGATGCTTATTACTGTTTATGCTAGCATAATTTTTTTTTTATATGTGCAGCATTTTATTTTCAGCTGTATTCTGCTGAAATACTGTTTTAAGAGATAGCAAACTTTTCGGACCTGGGGCTGCTATCTACACTTCATTCTTTCCTCAGTGGGAACTGTGCCTGTATTTCTTAACTGAACTATCATTTAGGATGAAAGTTGCAGTAAAGTAATCTAAGAAGAGATTCCACTCTCTCTCTTTTGCTCCCTCTTCTCCATACATGACACATCTTTCCCTGCTGAGATTAACTAGGCTATTAAAAATAGAAGATTTGCCTACAAAGTTATGAAGATTTTAAAATACGTATCTTTCAAAGAAACCACTGCATTCTTAGTTCTTTGTGTTGCAACAAGAAAAATTTGACCAGTCACGTTTCTTGGTAATTAACAATGTTTGAAATCTGAGCTGTGTGTAAGTAATCGTCAAATACTAAAATTTTTTTAAAAAAGAAAAATTATCCAAACTTCTGTCTTAGGTTCAGTCCTGTGATGACCAGTACTTTGCCTTTTGGAAGCCATCATATCTTCACAAATGAAGACTAGGAGGAAATGCTTTTACTAGGAGATGCCTATAGAAGCTGTGCTTACTACATTCCTAACTTTATGAATTGAAAATATTAAGTCCTAATCTTATAATTAAAAATAAGAAAAAGATCCAAACTGAAATGTTGAAGTGAAATTCCAAAGATGAATGACCTTCAGTGAAATCCTGCTGTTATGGACACACAAACCTAACTTTAGAGCACACAGGCTCTAATTGAATCTGTTGTATGCATAAATGATTTATGGGATTGCTGAAAGTATGTTACCACTGAAACCACTTTTTTCTCCTTTGTTAGGGCTGTCTCTCATAGCAGTTATTCTAGTATTTGCCTTACTCAAACTGTGAGTCCTTTTAAAATCATTGTAGCCATGAAAATTAGGGTTACTAACTTTTGGACGGCTGATAGCTTACTTTTTAATACATTTGGTTCTTTGAGCAGAACATGATTGCTCGGTGTTTGATCCTCACTACTTCTTTGGAGTTGAAAAATCACTGTATGTTGGTGTAAGGTTGCTCCCATTTAAGCCAGAAGAAAGAAACAAACCTGTCTGTGCTTTTAAAAATGCTTTCTTTGAATTACAGGGTTCACTTGCTGCCAGTGGATATATTAATATTTTTTACTCCTGCCAACAATATGAGTATGTTGGGAAATGTTTGCCCCCAGCAGAACTCTGCTAGATGCAGCCTTTGTGGCGAGGTTCTGACTCAACCCATTTTATACTGACTCACACTGAGTCTTACCACATATTTCTTCTTTATGTGGTGTGATAGTTGGCACATGAGTCTCTGCTTGCCCAGTTCGGGAAAGTTTATTTTCTTTATTCTGTGTAGAACTGTCTGTCTTTTTGCTTTGTTAAATGGTTGGCGTATGTGAAAGAAAAAGATGAAATTCAGCTTTCCAGAAGTGTAACCATATAGCCAAGATTGAGTCTGTTTGTTTGACACATAGATTTCTAAGTATCCATTTGCAGGTTCAGTCTGTGGAATCTGACAGTGAATCAGGTGATGTGAAGTCAGGGGTCTTGCATGGCTTGCTGGCTGTTGTCCTCTCTTCCTAATGATCTCTAGCTGTGTCCTTGTCTGCTTCAATTGCGATGTCATTGCACTGAAAGCAAGTGATAGCAAAAATTGGTAAGTGCTCCCCTTTTGTTTTTAAAGTGAGATTTCTGCTTCACTGCTTGTAATGTAACAATTGAAATGCATAGTTTTCTTTTCAGTGTTTTTATATGTACACCTGGTAACTGTTACATCTCACTGGCTAATCTTTTTCTGCTAGTTAGTTAAAATTTGTTTTCTGCAATCCTTTCTACTCCGACTAATGGGAATAAAACAAAAAACCAAGATGTGATTTTGGTAAAACAAGCCTTTAAAGATGTTACTGTGGGACCATGCCTATGCTAAAATTGTGTGGGACAGATGCGCAATGTTATATAAACAAACACATCTAAATGTCTTGAAGGACCCAAGATGCCTCCTGATTTGGAGCCTTCTTGGAGTTAGTGTGTGATTGTGAACATCTAATAGAACCTTTGATTTCCTTATGCCACTCTTGCAGTATTAGCTGGTTAGAGAACCTTGTTTTACTTAAAATGAGTTAATTCTCATTTCACTTCTAATATTATCCAAAAACCTTACCAAGACCTTGTATTATAAGTGAGTTAGGCCTGAGAAAAAATGGCTTCTTCCAATGATTTATGACCTGCCCTTAAGAAGTCTTCAGAGTATTTTCTTTGGCATTTGCTATGTGAGAACATTCGGGATATAGTCAGCACTCCTACTTCATCAAAACTGGCTGAATTAATATATTTTCCATATGCAGTACTAAAGCAGCTGAATCTTTCTAAAAGTTACCTTATAGGTTAGGTGACTCTGATGGACTTTCCTCTGGTGGTGGTGTCAACCTGAAACTGACCCTTGCTTAGAGTTGCTGACAATTAGATTAAGTTTTCAGATCAGGATTTTCACAAGCCTTCAAGGAGCAGATATTTTTAAGGACAAACTAAGTCGTGGTCATGGCACATTCACAAAATATCATCATCATCTCAGCATCCTCAGCATTTTAAGGGAACAACATCTTGGAAAATACGTTTAGTTCTAGTTTAGTTGTGTTCGTAGGTTTTAATGTAAAATATATTCTACATTATAACATTAAATGCAAATTTTAGGCTGTGAGAGCAAAATTTCTAGATGTGTTCAAAACATTCTTCCAGCATAAGTTTAAAATTTCTTGCAAATATTTTGCATTCTGTTTGAAAGTTTTGCTGCTAATTCAAAGAGAAAACTGTAAAGTCAAAGGTTGTTGTTTTTTGTTTTTTTTTTTTAATCTAGTTTTATCTTAATCCAGAACTTTTATAACAGATCATCTCACATCTCATCCACAATTCCATAGATCCTCTTAGAACAGGAATTATCCTTATGGTATAATAGATTTATAGTAAAATATATAGGAAGAAATCTGTTTGGAAATTACAGTATTAAATGTAAGTTTGTATTCATTGTTTTATTTGGAAATAAAGAGGAGCTTCAGAGGCAGCAGAAGTGTGCAGCTTAAGAAATTCTACATTACTTTAACATTTGAATGGGGAAAATCAAATCACGAATACCGAGGTAACCAAAGTTGATATTACTGGCATCATTTTTATCTGCAATTGCCCTCCTACTATTTCTGCAATTGAGTAGTTAAAATTCAATGTAGAGAAAATAAAGAAAGGAGATTTCTGAAGACAATCTGCTATTCATTTTATAGTTTACTCTGATTTTATAAGGCCTTTGAAACAATGTGAGCACTCAACTAGCCAGCATTCAGTTTATCAACCAAGTAAGCAGACAGTTGTGGACTTCAGGGAATTTTCAAACACACATGCTGTTCAACCTTAGCAATTTTCTTTTACCTAGGAATTATTTTCAGAAATTCCCTTATAATGAAATTTCTGTTTAAGTTGATAGCTGTAAATGAGGGCAGAGTTGCTTCATTTCCTTTTGACAATAAGCCAAATTCATCCCTGGTGGAACTCCATTGATTTAACTCTGCTTGAGCTAAGCTACACTGGGGATGAATTTGACCCAGCTTGAGATTTTTTTTTATTCATCTTTTCTTTAATTTCCTTTAGCTTAGTTGTCGATTTAGGGCTGGTCAGAGGATTACAATGCAAGAGAGGGGAAAAGCAAAACTTCTCTGCTCAAGAGTCATTTCCTTTTTAATACCCTACTGATTTAACCAGGACTTGTAATGTGTTTCAGGTAGCCAAATTTCAACATCAATTTTGGAAGAAAGTTCACTATACTTTGAATCTCTTTCCTTGGCTACTTCCCAAACCACCAAATCACCACCTACTATACAATGCACATATTATAAAAGGCAATGCTAATATCAGTGCACTGGGAAACAATCTGGATAAACTACAGTTGTCATATGGTGCCTGATATGGTTAACTTGAGCTTCACTGATTACACTCCTCTTTGTCCATTCAGATGGTAGTGGAGCTTCAAGAACTCAACATCTGTAATGCCTAACATATCTCCCCCTGCAGCTACTGCTTGCTGTACTTGGATTTCTGAGAGTCTTGCATGTTTTCTGTCTACATGGTGCTCATGTCAGTCTTTTTTTTTTTTTTTCTTTTAAGTTTTGGTTATTGTGGGTTCACACCCAATAAGTTTCAAGTTTGAGCAAAAGCTGAAAGCATCATTCAGCCAAAATCACTGCTGAGCTGTATGTGGTTTTCATCTGAATCTGTAAATCCTCTATGTTCGCTGAGGGGTTAGCAAAACCGGCCTGAATGTCAAACCTCTAGCAGCTCTCCCAAATCAGGCTAGTTCTGGGTTTCATTACAAAAAGATTGCACAGCTCTAGCTAAGCCCTCATTTTCCATTTTCAGATAAATGCTTTTTCAGCTGTATTTATGAGGCTTAAGATTAAAAAAACACCCCTACCAGCTGTTAATGTTAATCGCAAGTTTATATCATAAGCACATTCTAAGTCTTATCCTCTTTCTATTCATGTCAGTGGCAAAGCTTTCAACATCAATAGCAGTAGGAACAAATATAACAAAATATAGTAACGCAGAACTAGTTTAAAAGGAAAAAAATAACAGTCTGCCTTAAATTAACAAAGCCAGGAATAGGATGTTGTACTGTTGAATGTTTTGCTCCATTTGCACGTTCACTTTTGCACCTGAAATACTTAGTGGCAATATAGTACCAAGCACAAGGTTCAGGTTCGTGCTAGAATAGTTTGCATTTTTTTATGGGGCATCAAAATAGATATTAAAGCAGAGCATTTGACATAAGGAATCAAAATAAGTAATATAAAGAATGAGTGTCTATCACCCATACTAAGAAAGAAGCCCAGATTCATTAGTTTTGGAGCAGCTGCTGACAGATAAATTTCTGGAACATTGCACAGTGGAAACATTTTGTTATATATCAAAAAGAAATTAATATTATTTTTAAAAATTTTAATCTGTTCCAAAAGTAATTATATTTAAGCATTTTGCAAGGTCTGGTCGGTTTGGCTTGTGTTTTTTCTTAAATCAAAACTTGAAGGATTTAGTCTATAAGGCATTCTGCTACCTTTGCCATTTGGGTTTTAAGGCTTAGTAAGTTCACAGTTTCCCTAACTCCAAGTCCAGCTTCACTGAAATTTTTGAAATCTGAACAAACACTCTAGATCTGCAGACTGTGCTAATGAGTGTTTGACAGAAAGGTAGGAAAAAAAGACAGGATAGGTGGTTTCAGTTTGTGCCTATTTCAGTGGCTTACTTTTGAAAGTTACTAAAATAAAAATATATGTCCTAATTTTCCTAGTGGAATAATATATCTAATATAACCTTACCTGAGAGGATTCTTAGATTTAGCTAACTAAAATATTCCCATCTCTACTGAGATGGGAAAGAATACCAAAAGAATTGTGTTCTCATTCTAGTTTTATTTTATACAAAATGCCATATTTAAAACCTTTTTTTTCTTTTCTATTTCTAGTAAAACTAAATCTTAAATGTCACTGTTAATGCCATTGTTTGAATTTACCCTTAAGGGTATTCTAACATAAATAGCAATGATAACAGTTATCTTTTTTTGGAGCCGTTTGAATTTAAGTCAACGGTCTGCCATATTTTCTGAAAGTTATTTATTTGTATCATTGCTGCTCATTTGAAACCATTTCTGCAACAGACAGCTGTGGCTATGTTTTCTTGTTTAATCATGGCTGTACTACACTTGCATAAATTGTAGTAGTTCTTGGCTAGATTGCAGAATCCTTCTTTTTATGAGAAATCTCATCTCCTGCTCATAGGCCACCTCTTCTCATCCTCACAGAGAGGAGTACCACTATGAAAAGTTTGGGATTCTTATTTGTCCTAAACAAACCACAGCTGTGTAACTGTTGATATGAAATATATTCCAGCCCCTCCCACATTTCTTTCTGCTACCAAGTTACTGATTTCATAATTATATGGAATGTTGAAGTAAATTCTTGACTGTGTGAAGTGATAGCTCTGTTTATGTGATTCTTTGATTTGTTTGGAATTAACTTTTTCATTTAGCCTTCAGTGCAGAAAAAGGTAACTAAGAAGCATTCACTTTTAAAGTAACTTACCTGAGTTTAATAGAAATTAATGAATCTTTATGTCTGGAATTATGGTCTGTCATCTAGCAATGAAATAAATTAGGAAGCAGTGCCTCAGAGGAAAACCAAAACAAAAAAGATGGAGGCCACAAATGTCAGGGTAGAATGCACAGTGTGTTGAGTACCTAGCAAAGGCTGGGCACAGCACTGAGGACTGGAATGCTTATCCGTCCAGAGGAAGAGTGGCTGCATTGTACTTGAAGTCTTGGCAATGTGCTCTGCAGCGTCTCAGGTTACCCTCTGATAATGAGCATCTTCCATCTGAAGCCAGATTTCTTCACAGTCAGATGTGAGCAGGCAGAAAGCTTCCCCTAAAAAGGAGTTAAGCCTTCTAGGACCACTCTAGAACTTGCAGGGAATTTAAGATGTATTTTCAAAAAAAAAGATTAAACTGCATGTTTGCGCATATGTGCAACCTCAGGTACCACCATTGCATTTCACATGTTTTTAAAAAGAAGTTGAACAAGGAGCCAAAATAATTATTTTAAGGAGATAAAATGTTTAAGTCCAACTGCTAGTCAAATCCAGCTGAAACATGGCTATCTGAAATGGGCAAAGAGAGCCCCAGAGTAAAATTACACAGTGTTTAACTGTGTGAAACATGTCTGGCTGCCCATACACAGTCACAAATAACTACAGGAGAATCTGAAGAACTTGAGCTGCCCAGGGAAAAAGAAGAAAAATTGCTGTTTATTATATCAATTAAACCCAAAGGGCAAATGTCATAATCAAGGAGTCTAGAGTTTTAAGCTTTCTTCTTCTTTATTGTTTTTTAATTTAGAAAGACAAAGAAATCCCAATCTGATCTTAAAAATGACATTCCTTTATTTTAAATGAATGATAATGATACAAGACTGCTCTTTTTTTCTGAATTATGTTTTCAGCTCTTGGAGTTCTTCCTAGCCCCTTGGTGTCCATTAGCAGATTCATTTTCTACCCTTAAACTATGTATTCTTATCAAAATGTTAATTCTTCCAAACATTGAAAAAAACACTCTAGTACACTGTGTATTTTATATGCCAAATTATTCCACTTTAATGGAAAAAGACCAGAAATGTTAAGGAATTCGTGTGTATCTGAGTTGTGCACATCAATCTTCTAAGGCGGCACATAACAAAGGTCAGAAATAGCCTAGCGCTGTGTTTTGTGTAGCTCATCATTCTATGAGAAAATGTGCCCAAGTTCCTCCTAAAACATTGTTTTCAAGCATGGTTACTACTGAATATATTTCTAAATGACAAGGTTTATTTCTCTGTATTTTGATATGTTTAGGGGAAACTCAGGCTGACAGTTAGAGGAGGCAGGAAGAGGGAACCACAACAAGTTCCACCCAAACACAAAATGTCATCTCTTCCCTAGCTAAGATACAGAAGCATCCTGACGAAAAAAAGAGCAGACATTTAAAAGTTTCTGACATGTGTCACAGATGCAGCCATTGAGCCACTGTTCCTGATGTAGCTTGAAATGACAGCATCCAAGCCATTGGAACTGGCTGCAGGACATTCAAAGTTTGGTGTGTGTCGCATTTAATCCTTGTCATAGCACATCTCGAGAATAAAAAAGACAAATGGACACAGGCAGTAGTAATAGTTCAAAAAACTTAAAATAAAGCTTCCCAGTCTAATTGATATTATCAAGCTGTGCTAACATTTACCAGCCACCAAGTAGACAGACAGGAGGTCAGCACCCTTTTTTTCTGCAATTTTCCCCCAAGTCAGAAGGATAAGTCTTTCAAGCTTTTTCTAAGGGTGACCCAAATACATGAACTGTTTACTCAGAAATAGCATCGACTTGCCAAAGATACTCCTTATAATCAAAATGTATAAAGACAAAAAGGTCTCAACCATTGATGAAGCAACTTGCCTTGCATGGCCCATGTTATTTATTTACACTAGCTTAGGATCCAGCCAATAATGATGATTATTGTAACAAGGAGTTGATAATTTATTAATTGTACAGCTCTGGATATTTTACATCCTAGTTAAGCTGAGGTTCAGGATGCATAAGTTATCATGTTGTCATCCTCTTTCAAATAGTGTGTCTTTTAACGCTGGCCCAAAAAAGTTTGTGTACACAAAACTGATTATCTGCAGTGGCTCAAGGTCTGCAGCACAGATCACTTGAATCAAGAGCTTCACACCTACGTTTCCAGAAAATTTATAGTCAGGAGCCCCATTAGCTTGTCATTGATTGCAGTGGGTGAGTGCCTGCTCCTGATCTAACTTCCAGTTTAACATAGGGGATACTATTTCATTTAGCAGCCTGGGAGGTGAATGCAGAGGATTCAATTTAAGCATTTTCCAAATACAATCAGCCTCTGAAAATGCGAATCCCCTGGCAAGTTGAAGTTGGGGGAAAAAAAAAAATCGTTTGTGTTAAAAAGTCAGTGGTACCTACAGGCTATTGGACTGGTTCTACTCAAATCTTTTGGATACCTAGACATAGTGGTAAATCAAGCATGGGTTTAACGGTCCTTCCTTATTTATGTTAAAAAAGATTCATAAAACATACATGGCATTATGGCAGTGGAAGAGAAGGTTCAATGAAGGAATGTTTTTAATATACACATTTCTTATATGGTTTTATTAGAGTATGGACAATTGTATTTGGTACCACCCATGTATCCATCACATTGTTGGGAAGGAATTGTTTTGTTGTCTGAAGTTCAAAAATATTTTCAAAACAGGTTTTTTTCTCTATATGTTTGCATCCAACTGCAGAGCCAAAAGCTTGAAATACTTGTAAAAAAGCCATATATTGGTATAGTTCTAATTATGTCAGAAATACAACCCCAATATATCCGAAAGATTCCTTCTTTTTTTCCTCTTTTGTAAAACATTTTGGAGCTTTGGGAGAAGCCAAGTTAGTGTGCTGAGACCTGCATTGAGGTTCTCTCTTTGAAACTCCTAATACTGGCTATATTGATGTTCAAGTTTGATTGACTTGGTTTCTATCAGAAAGTAAAATATGCTCAGAATTGAACATGCGCATTTCACATGATTTCTTATGCACTGGATGCGTTCATAAGGTGTTCAATGAACAGTGAGGTTCATAGCACAGTGAGAAAGTTGCATCAGGAGCTGGTGTTGCCAAGGAGCAGAGAAAGAAGTGCTGCCTCGCCCACAGAGGCTCTCTGTGTCAGGCTGATGGTTCCCCACAATGTTACTAGTGAAGAGAAAACAGGTTGGCTTGAAGGTCTGCCCTTTCTGCATGCAAGAGGTAGATTGGAGCTTCTATGGAACATTGGGCTCACCTCCAAAATTTTTCTGGAAGATCTTCAGTTGAGACCTGCAAAGATAGCAGAACAAAATCCAGGTAATATATCACTCTTAATGGCACCTTACAGAGAAAATAAGCTTTGTCTAACAGCAGAAATGTAAATCAATACTGTTCTGTGATAGGTTAAGTTGCATCTTGAGAGGCAAACCACATCCCTTTGTCCCCTTTTACAGTAGCAAAAGGTGGTTCTATTCCTGGCAGAGCATGACATCTGTAATAGTTTTGCTGAGACTGTGGACCATTTCGGTGTCATGGAGTTTGATGCACAAAAAACTTGCAATGGGAAAGTGTAGTGTAAGCTGAGATGGTAGACTCTTTGCTCTTTTTGGTGACACCATAAAGTCCTCTTGTCAAGCTGCCTGGATTGAGGAAATGTCGCTGTACATCTTCCTTCTGCAACAAAAGCTTTTGCATGTATTGTGATTCAACCAGAAAATTAAACTAGTAAGAGAGAAGCTGTAGAGGCGAAAAGGCATGGGCAATGCCTCCTTATTTTACAGTAATGAAAATGCTGAACAGTATAAAATGACATAGGTGGTAGAAAAAACATTTTTTTAATAGTTTTTATAATATTGGTGGCTATAGTTGGCAACCTTCATGAATCAAGTATGTGTTTAATGATTTTTGGTAGTAAGTGTGTTCCACATGGAACAGTTAAGATTGTGGCAGAAAGCCTATTCCTAAGTTTCTTTCTTCATTGTGCATCACCTTCCTGCTGAAGACAGAACATGGTTATTCTTTCCCTCGTAAACAAGCTAGCATCTCAAAGAAACTAGATTCAAGTGCAGAAGAGAGATTCTTCATTCAAATTATTGTGTTGGATTCCATCCACTCATTTTTGTGTCATTGCAGGATGTTTGCATACTTGTCAGAAATATAAGTTTATCAGTTCTCTCTGAAAATGAAACTCATTTTTTTGCCAGATAGTTTCAGAGGATTTATGCAAGATTGAGATTTCCCATTTGCCTTAATGGGAGTTACCCCACACTGTACAATAGATTAGTGGCATGCTAAAGGAAGATGAGTCAAAAGACCCCTAGAGAGCAATGTTGATTTTAAATATTTCTCTTCTGCTGTAATAACTTCCATAGCATCCTATGCATTATGAAATGCCTGATTGAGTTAATTTGCTGCTTTGTAAAATAAAGCCATAATTATCATAATTAAGTGTAATTAACTGTATATCTGATCACTGTGAAGAATAGAAAAAGACAAAGATAGCATGAAAACACTTTAATATCATAATTACTGGTCCATTTGTATTGTCCTTCTTAAATATGCATCTGCTAAATAATTTGATTTAATGTCTTGAGCTATGTTGCACTTTGCTTAACCTATGCTGATTACAAAGGCTCAGTCTTTTCTAGGAATCTTTTTCATCATCAGTGTGTGGGAAGGAATGAAAACAAATAAACCTTTATAGTTTTTTGGGACCACTCCACAATGTCGACCGTTTCCTAGACTTCTACTTTCTAGTAATATTTTTTTAATGACTTCAGGTATTTAATCTGTAGAGTCAAGGCTTCCAGTGGCAAATTTGGTTCAACAGAGATTCAGTTGGAAAATAGCCTTTCCTATGTAAGGGGAATGAAAACAATCTTGTGCTATGCAGTAGTAAGTCCCAACTTTGTTGAACAGTTTCTGTAGGTTAATGGACAAGCCTTAACTGCAGGTCCTGAGTGTAGTTACTAATTTTAGTCATCTGTTGAGGACTCTTGATACCAGACCTAGTTATCTGGTTAGTGAAAAGAAGTAGAGTTACAAAATTTGTGTGGCTTTCAAAATGTCAGCCGTAGAAAAACTTTTCATCTTTATGTCTCATAAACTAAGATGGGCCAAACCTTGAAAGCGGTCCTAAAATGAGACAAAATGGACTAGATCTTTTCTTCTTATGGGAATTAAGAATTTTTTGTCTGCGTTTATTAAAAGTATACATTCAATGAGGTTTTTTGGAAAAGGAGCTAATTAATGAGAAAACATTTCAGGATTTGGCACTTTTGTAGGAATGTCACAGCCTTAATGGGATTATTGACCAGGGGAAGAGGTTGCAGGGCCTCACCATAGGCAATTTATGCAAAAGAATCTATTTAACGTGCCTCTGAAATGAAACAACTATAATGATTTCTGAGATCTGCCTCTTGTTCTGGTCAGGTGCCATTTCTTTTTCTGCAGCACTATTATAGCAGCATTACTTGTAGCATTTTCTGCTTAGCTCAGAATATCACTGATTTGCAGAAGCATAAAATTTCCAGTTTCCCTTGAGAACTGGTAGTGATGCAGCTGAGGTTTGGGGTGTTTTGCTTTGCTTTATTCCTATAGCAGTCACTCCAGTAAGGGAAAGGAGCAGTGAAAGGTTTCACGAAGGATCATCTTGGGGTACACTTTGTGGGAAATTCGCCAATGAATGGGTAGTAACGTATTGTGGTGGTGGACTTTTTCCTGTACTCTCTCACAGTGACTGGTTACCTTTTTTAATATAATAAAGGATGAAGCGGTTAAATACATCACAGTTTTGCCAATAATAGGTGTTGGTGTATAAGTCTAAGTGGCAGTCAGACTGCCCAGGTTATTGATTTTACTGTCTAATGGCTGAAAGAGATGTTATCTTGATTAATTAGAAGTCAAAAACAAATGCATCTTGCTTCTGTTAGATCTCCTGGCATTTGTATTCTTTTTTTTTTCTCCCTCACCAATGTTGTTGTACATGTACCTTTAAAATGTTTTAAGCTAAAAAGCTATCAAGGTCAGCAGTATACAAGCCCTAGCAACTTTATTTCAGCTGTCAGTGAGTCCTTAAAGCTTACACTGATTTTGGTGGTGGAAGGTACGCTTTTAAAGCATAAGGCTATTCATTTAACCTCAACAAATTAAAACCCAGTAGGCTATTATTCTTAGTGCTCTTGAAGTAACTTATCACCTCATTATGTTATTGGGCAGAAATGCTGACAGGCTGAGTATTGCTTTATATATTTACCAATGGTTTTACAGGAAAACATATTTTTCTTTTTTGGAATATTTAGTGTTCTGCAAATGTGTTTAGTGCTTAATGTGAATAAGTTTTATAAAGACCACTGCAATAGTGGAATATAAAAAAGTATGCAATTTTCTGTCAGCTTTTCTGAACTATGATCAGTAAGATGATAGAAAACAATGACAAATGATAAGGAAAAAAGTCTAGGGTTAGTCAGCAATAACAAAACCCGCAGAGTTATAATATGTTGTATTAATAATCACTTCCTGGTGGTTTACATGCTCTCAGAATGCCAAGTACTAAGGGAAAAAGAGGAATCTTGCTGCATTTATAAATAATTTACATCTCACAGACTTTACTTCAAGCACGTGAGTAGTCATTTGTTTTCACTCTAGTTTTATTTGTGTTTAATATGATCATGATCTTACAAAGTATACAGTAATAGAATATATTGCACATACTTTTGTGAATCAAAGTGAAATCACCATGTTTACATTTCCTTACTTTACAAGAGATCCTGTTATCACAGCTGCTCTGATTCTGAAAATTGTACAAAAATCATAGAATCATAGAACGGTTTGGGTGCACTCAGTTTCACTGTAAATATTGCTGACAAAGATATGAAACATCACTGATCCCAATAGTGACCCAAGGAATGCCACTTACCAATGGTCTCCAACATTGAGCTGTTGACCACAACTTTTGATTGCAACCATACAACCAATTCCTTAATGACCAAGTGGTCCATCCATCAAATCCATGTCTCTCCAAACACAGACGTCATGCAGGACAGTGTCCAGTGCTTTTTGCAAGCCCAGGTGGATGATGTCTGTTGCTCTTCCTTTAACCACCAGTGCTGCAACCCCATCATAGAAGGCCATCAACACTTTCAGGCACAATTTGTCCTTGGTGAAATCATATGGGCTGTCATGAATCACCTTCTTATTTCCTATGTGCCTCAGCACAGTTTCGAGGAGGATCTGCTCCATGATTTTGCCAAGCACAGAGGCAAGACTGACTAGCCTCTAGATCTTTGTTTTTTCAAAGTACCATGGACACATTTCATATCTATTCAAAATTTTGGTAATCCCATAGATGAATTAGCTCTCTGTAATGTGTTACAGAAAAGCACAGAATACTGACACAAATATTGCTATATCATCTACTGAGCAGATGGTTTACTTATCTTCCTTGCTTCTTACTTGCTCCATAATATTTTAGCATGTAGTTAATCTGTTTATCAGGTCTCAAGTCTCTCCTCTAGGTCCTGTTGTCATGAAGGATAGTGTATAAAGAAAGATAACCTACAGCACTACACAATTTATAGGTGTGGAGTGGTTTAAGTAGCCAATTTGTAAAGCTTCAGACTCAATTTATCTGCTGCTTTTCCTGTAGAATTTACCTAGAAAAAGTGTAAAAAGCACGAAACTCTTAAGTACAACCATCACTTTGCTTGTCAACTTGGTATTCACAAAAAAAAAAAAAAAAAATCCACACAAGGAGCCTGTTCAGTCCAAGCAAGGGACTGCAAGTATTTTCTGAAATAAGGATATAAAAGGACAGGATGAAAATCAAGGCAGCCCTGTGGTCATTTTAACTGGCATTCTTACCATTTTTGTAAGTCCTTGCAACTTACTGTGCTGTTGCATAAAATGAAAAGCTAACACAGCAATTGCAATGTCCATGGCGATTTTTCACTAGAGGCCTGCTGAAACATTGATCTCAGTTTTATTTAGTTGAAATGCATAGTACAATTTCAGTAAATTTTGGCTGCTGATAGCTGTCATATTGAGTGCATTGGATAGCAGGTTTAGGTAGTGGTAAGATTAGCTATCTTACGTTGTACTGCAACCACTTCCCTTGCCTCTGAGCTGAAAGAGCTTCATCTAGGCAGAGGTATAATTCAGTACTTGGGTTTTATTTGGAGACCACCTGTGAAGGGTGTCTGCTAATAGGAGTTGTAATGCTGAACCTTGTTCTGAAAAAGCCATACTGAGATTCACTCTGTATCATCTGTACATAGTATATGTCGGAACATATATGATTGTTTCCATTCAGAAGAGACACTGGCTCTTTGTCCCCTTACCAGCTACCACATCCATTTTGAATTCTTCAACAGACAAAGAACTGAACTGGAGGGCAAATCATTAGATACTGAGGAGTGCATACCAAATTTGGTGGTGTGATGATCATAATTTTTACGGCACAATGGCACAGTGTCCCTGAACAGGTGAGCATCCAGGGCAAAAGGTTGCTTTATTGTGATCCTGGGCTCCAATGGAGGTGACAGTGTTGTGTTGACTAGGTAATTTCTTTTCCTCTGGCACTTCTCCTTATTTTCAGGGTGTTTTTCCCCCTCAAACAATGCTCCCAATTTCCTTGCTCTGAAGGAACACTTTTTTTCCTGGGCAATATCACCCTCCATTTGTGGAATAAAGGGAAATAAAGGCTGTAAAATATTGATTCTGGAAGTTTACATAAGGGAAATACAAAGTCTTTCTTCTGAGCCTTGGAATGGCTGTCAGAGTCCTGCCTCAGCTGTTAAGAAGGGCCCAGCTAATGCAGTCAGGTTTCTTCCATCTGCCACAGCTCTGAGTGACAGCTACGGCCCAGTGCACATCCACTGAAAACTAGCATCAGGGAATGACATACAGTTTGATAACATAAGATGCTTAGGTTTTTTGGCTCAAGTGAGATGTTCAGAGCTAATAGCCCTGTGAGCAGAGTTTCAGCTGTGATCTGTACCTTGAGATATCGGTTGTGTCTGGCTCAGGAAAAAGGGGAAAGAATGAAAGCTTATTTCTAGAAAGGTTTCCGATGAGCAGCATTTGTCATTGAAGGGGAAGATGGGTATAATTAGCTTGTCAGTCTAGTTTGGGCTGAGCTGGCTTTCTGTGGTAAGAAAGATGGACTAACTGCCAGAAGAGCTGACAGGCAGTCGATAATGCAGCAATTAATGTCATAAATAATTCTGGAACCAATTATATCAAAATGGACTCCAAGCTTTAAAAAGGAACAGAATTCCCTTATTCTTCCTGCTAACAGCAAGAAGCAGCTTTCATTTTTCTCTATAATTACTTTTCATTGTATATAGCAATAAAGTAGGGCTTTTCTGTCCATATTTAAAACTTGCCTTTCTTGCCTTCCCCCGCCTCCTAAACACTCTTTACCCCATAGGACAAGGTTGTTACGACAGATCTGCACTGTGGTGAATGTATAATCTTTTCACATGGCTGTTACATGGTAATTTCTGCTGCACCTAAATGACTAAGAGCCAAGTTTTCTCAAATGTCATGGGCAATGACAGCAGAAAGTACCAAACAATGGCATTTGGAAATAAAGACATTTGTGAAATAAATTGATTTGTCTTATTATTTTAAAGGTTGCTCTGACTTGCTTACACTGAACTTATTGATTTTTTTCTTCCCTCTCCCAGTACAGTTACAGCTATGGAATCTGAGCCAAGCTATTCCCTTTATCCTGCAAACACAATTCAGGACAGCCCTGTAAGTTAATGGGCATTCCCTTACAAAAGACACCAAGTTACAAACACTCTCTAGAGTGATATTCTCCTTAGCTGTTTCTCCATGTGCTGTAATACAGATGTGGATAGCATAAAGCCTGTACTGGCAAAACCCCCACAGTACTGCTTTTGCTAATGGTCTTTTCTGTAGTCTCGTCCTTTCTTTTTTTAAAAAAAAAATGGGCTATAGAAGTAGTAAATTACTGTAGCATTCGTTCACAGCTTTGTTCAGAGCCTGACAAATGTTTCCAAGTTTTCAACTATGGTGGCATTTACTCCTGGGAGGTTGGGGAAAACAGTTCATGAAGTTCCCACTGTTTTAAAACCAGAAACATCTGTTGGTGTCACATGCAGTTTGTTGGCTGGGTCCAGGAATAAAGAAATCCTGCAGCTGATCAGCTCCCTCCTTAGCAGTAGGTGTCAGTATGGTGAGTGGTAATTACAACAGAGAATGTTAGAGGACACACGATAATTAGGACAGCTAACAAAAACATAAACACTGACATTTACCATACTTAAAACCAGAATCATGTCTGCTGTGTCTGTACATTGTTTCAGACCATGACAACAGAGCCATAATTAGTTCAATCAAGCTTTTATGGAACAAAGGCTTTCAGATTTTGGACATACAGCTCAGTGTCTTACCAGGAAGAATGGCAGAAAGAGTGGGAGTGATCTGTGGTGTGCAAAGCCCAAGTGTGCAGTGATGCAAAGCTGGGAGAGCTGAGTTCACTTCCGAGCCCTGCTACAGGGATGCTGCTGAGTGACTGCTGGGAAATCATTTTGTCTGTCATCATGGCTCCCCCAGGCCAGAGGGACAGAGAACACTCACCTCGCAAAGGTGGTGTGCATATTAACGCATTTTTAAGGTCTTCTTAAGCACTTGGAGGTTGTCTGTAAGAAAGGGCAATGGAAATTCAGTGTTATTGAGGGGAGAGACCATCTGTTTCACATCTCATTAAGAACTATATCCTGTTTCTGCTCTGTGGCCCAGCAAGGCCTGAAAACAAGGAGCTATGTTTAAACAATGCTTCCTCAGTTAAAATACAGTGTAGATAAATTAAACTGAGTTTTGCTCCAAATGATGCACCTTTTTCTGCTCACAGGAGTTTTTCAAAAGGTAGCAGTAAGATTTTGGCAGAATCTTTGTGGGTCAACTCTGTAGCCATTCAGCAATCTTGCTGTCATCATTTTGTTTTCTATGCTTCTGCATTTCTAGTGAAAGTACTTCACTGTTCTCATGCCTCAGATCATTCAGTGCATTCTTTCTCTTCAACAGAAAGGAGGTGGCAATGTTTTCCATGAGTGAATGATTTAAAGTATAAAAGTAATATTAATTAGATTTAGTCTGGAAAGAGTGCTCTAGCAGGTAGTATTGGTCAGCAGAATTCCTACTGACCTCTGCTCTGGGGAAATTCAGTTCCCTGCTTAAGTAGATTTTTTAAACAAGAAAAGTGATTTAACAAGAAATGTCAAGTTAAATGAGCTTAATTTACCCATCATCATCTGTGATGCCACACCAATAACTCAGTTTTTCTATTCAAACTGCATATATCATTGATGTTGCTGTAGGAAACCTATGGCTAAGTGAGCAACTACTATGCTTGAAACAAGTAACAGATTTCCAGTTATTCAGGAGGGCGAGTTGTCAAAATGAAATTATTATTGCCTAATATGTCTTGTATCATCTCTTGCACTTCTAACAAAAAAGCAGGAGGAGTTTTTATATTATTCTTAAATGACTTTGAACAAACATTTTTACTCAGTATATTTTAATGATTACTAAAGAAAGAAGTGAAAATCCTTGAGATATTTTGTAGTCCTGAAAGGCAAATGCAGGGTAAAATAATGGCGTTACTTACTTAGGTATTTTTGCTTCTTTATCCTCTAAATGTCTGAAAATAGCTTTTTGTAGAAGTGAAGTGCAGAATCCAATGACTTCAGCACCTTGGTTTAGCTCAGGATGGGAGATATTATCTAATTTTATCCTGTGTGTGTCAGGGTATTATGTATTTTTATCTGTTGCTTGAAGTTGCACACTAAAATTCCAAGCTCTTATGGCTATTTACTACTTAGACCATTGAAAGTGTACATTATAACTTAGTGAACTTGGGCTAATTTTATGCAATAATGATCAGGTTTTCATCATGAAAGAATCCTTTTGGATCAAGCTTGGGGTATTTAAAAGTACAGTGTTCTATGTTTGAATCACAAACATAGCAGTGGTGTTAGTGGAGTAATGCAATGCAGAGAAATAGGAAGGTGTGGAAGGGGCAAGAATTCAGCTTCAGTAGGTAGATGAAAGAGTTTCACAGGCATCAATATAATTAATGTGATTTTCAGTTACTTGTTTTCATTACTGGCTGACTGATTTACATAATCATGTAAATTTTTAAACATATTCCTCCTCTTTTCTTTAGGTCTAATAAGCTGCCATTCATATCAGAGCTGGATTTTCTCTGCCTTTTACCTAAGATCCTCTTTTGCTGTATCACTGTTTGCATTTCTTAGATCTAACTTGTCAGTAGGGCCCATCGTGTCCAAACAATGACAGATTTTTTCTGAAGCTCAGTTCTGTATCATGCAGCTAATTAAGAAGCCATGCTGATGGTGGGCAAAGGAGGGATGGGAAGGGTGGGCAGGGGAGAATAGATGAGAGAAAAAAAAAAGTCTTATTAGTTTGGCATATCTAGATCTTTGAAATTTGATTGTACATATAACAAAAATTGATTCTGAGGGTTTGAAAACCTGGCCTTCATTAGGTACTTAACTGGGAACCGAGGAGCTAATATTATTCTCTTTGGACCACGAACTTGGGAGAGCAGTGACTTTTCATGTGAGTTCATACAGCACTGTTTCTGAAGGGATTTTTCTGAATGGCTTTAATAGAAACAGTAAATAACATGGGGTGAGTGCACAGGATATGAGTTTCTCTCTAGCATTTCTGTTATTGAGAGGAGTGTTTTATCTTCTGTGGTGTCTTCAGCAGCCAGACTAACATTCATTTAGTTTTAAAGCATCTATCATACTTTATGGCTTTGGTAGTTAGGTGTGCTTAAAAATGTTTTGGTTCTTGGTTTATATATCTTTTTACTTTTCTGAATCTTTCTAGATCAGAATAATGCTGTTGAAATTGCAGGAAACTGATCAAGGGAAAAAGGAAACACAGAACAAGTTAATCAAGAGCAGGAAAGTTACTTATAACAGCAAAACTGAGTATGTACCTTAATGTGAGCCTATCTTTGGCTGAAAAGAGAAGGTAAATAAGTCTTGCTGGAGAAAAAGAAAGAGAAAATTGGTAGACAACAGTCCCTATGTGCTGTAGTAGACAGCATTATGAACACATGCCTCAAAGTTCCAGACTTTGTACCACCTAAGTTATGGGGTATGATGTTAACACTTCTGTTGATGCTGATGGTGTAGGCTCCATGGAGAGCTAAAGGATATATATTAATAAATGCTGCAATTTATTTTATTTTACACAATTCTTCACTAAAAAGGAGGCATCTAAGGCATCTAAGATAGTCTTATCTTATGTGGTTATGCATCATCACCAAAATTCTGCCCTTGGACTTAATATTAGGTTTGTAACAGCTTTCACTTTGTTGGTTGTTGAAGGAAAGCTTCAAATTCAACCAATTCTGTGCCCCTCCACAAGATCCCTTCTAGTGTTGCTACAGAAGTTATAAATTTTTAATGTTTTATTTTAAAAAGGAGTAACTCATTACAATTTGAATTCTTGGAATCAGCAGTCCTGCATTTCTCTGGTTGAAAAACAATGTTAGCTTCAATGAAAGATGAAAAAGATGTGGTCTTGGGGAAATTTTAACTCTACTTATGGCAGAGGAATCTGCTACTCTGAGGTAAGAACCAAGTATAAGAAAAGAATTAGGACATCCTCAGAATAGAATGGTGTTATACTCATCCAGTTCTTCAGAGTGGAGGGTAGAAGGGTGTTAAGTTACTACCTAGAGTGTTTAAACATTTTCCTTTCAGGGACTTTTGCACGATTAATGCAGATATCAAGTAAAAAATTTAAACTTCACCCATGTTTTCTCTTGAGGTGGCTTTTTTTCTTGGCAGAGCCCAGGTGAGCGTTAATTGCTCCTGACTGTACAGCAGGATTACATTTTCTCTCCCCCTGCTGATGGGGCTCAGTTTCTTTCCTTTGGTTAATATGTCAAACACTAAACGACCTCCCTCTTCCTCTGCCCTTCCCACTAACTAACTATGTTGAAATACATAAGACAATAAGAGAATACATTGTATAATCAAGAATGAAAAATAATATCATCTACCACAGTAAATCATAGCCAAACAACACAGTTATAATAGAAATACCTTTCCTATGTCTGATCCACTAACACATACTTAGTCAGCTAACAAATAACTTGTTCTTGGAGAGAGTGCCCTGGGTTTGATTTATCTCTGAGTGTAAGTAAATATGAAAAGGCTGCCAAATCTGCCTATATAAATCTGAACTATCTCAAAATGTCATGTATGGGGGAAGTGAAAAATTAAGAAGGTGTTTCTGTCCTAATAGGGTATGGAGGCAAAAAGGTCTGCTTTTAATTCTTCTTAGGGATGATATTTCTCCAGTTGATACCTGGGAAGAATTAACATGAAGCTGGAAAAAAATACATACCGATATTGTGCCAAACTCTGGTCTTATTTTTGCTGATGTAAATCTGGAGTAGATCCACTGAAGACTCTGGAATTAGTCTGGCTTTGTCCCAGTGTAGCTAACAACAAAGTGAGAGCCTTTCAAATTAATAATATTAAATCTCAGCATTGTTCAGATTTTTCATTTTGGTTATAGCGGCCATTGTTTGTTTGAAAAATAGAACAAAAAGAAATCATCTGAAGATACTTATATACTGCTGCACAAGTGAGAATAGAAAGAAGATCAGGCCAATGTGAAAATCAAGGGTAAGAAAACAGTTTCTGTAACCATTGTTTGCATATGTTTATTCTTGTCTGGCAACATCAAGTCGCATTTGGGGGTCCATTTACACAGGAAAGAAAGAGGGGGCATGCAGGGTTGGATTATGCCACTTGAACTCAAGTATTAAGTAGTATCGTAATCCAGGCATAAATCCAGCCAGTTTGTGAATTTTTATCCATGGGCTTTATATTTTTCTCAATCCCATGGACATTGGATTCCTGACTTATATCAGGGTGGCGAATTTCAGAATTAGGCCCTCTAAATCCTGTGTGGGTTGGTGAACCGGATGTTCTGTGTGACAAAGTGTGTCAATTAGCCTGAAGTACTTGCTGAGTCTCAGTCCATCTGGGATTCAGAGGCAGTTTGTTGCCTCCAAGGTGGGGGCGTTTAGTTGAATGTGTCATCCTACTCAAATTCTTTGGATGAAAAGTGAGTATCATCTTACATTACATAAGTTCAGCTGGAATGTATACAATGTCAGTAGTATGGGAGAAGAAAACATGTGTTGAATACATCTAGTGTGTCTTAGGTCTCTGAAGGTCACTCCACTAAAGTAATATATAGTGCTAGTGTTAGTGGCTCAAGGTCAAGTCAGCTTGCTTTTCATAATGCATAAACCCGAAGCTCGCTCAGACACCAATCATCTGACCTAAACCTTGGAACAAATATTTTACTAAGTAAATCAGTGAGCATGCTGGCATTTCTATTAACCTTCAATGCACTGGTGACAGAAAATGAATAATGATAAATAATAACTCAGGCCTGTAAATCATGCTTAGCATCAGACAGGAAAAAAATGAAAAAGAAAGAAAAAAAGAAAAGGTCTGGTGTACTACCATTTGCTAAACTGGTTTCTCCATAGGGAGAAACCCACAACAAAGGGAAATGTGCTCTCTCCCTCCCACATCAGTTCCCTGGGTTTGAAAGTTGGGGGTGGGTTGGAGTGTGCTTTGCAGAGACCGGTGAAGGAAACAATTGAAAATGAAAAGCTGAATGTACACAAACTACGGGGAGCCAGAGTAAGATATGCTTGGTTACACAAGGTGGTAGGATTGCTTGGCCAGCCTTGAAATGTGTGAACTTTTTTCTTGTCCTTCTCTCCCACTGTCTGACCATCAGCGGCTGTCTCATGGTAAGCAGAAGATAACAGACCTCCAGCTATTTACCAGTGCTGAGGACCTGCTTGTTTTTATTTCCCCTGTGTTCCTTCATTTCCTTTTCTTCTGTTTGCTTTTCAGTTTTGCTATTAGTTAGGGTCACCATAGCCACACAATGGCCTTAAGAATATTAAGCTCATACATTAGGAAGAAAATAAACACATTTAGCTAAATCTCCCACTCTGTGATATTTTCAAATGTTTCAGCTTCATTCACAAGTGTTTTGATCCTCATATCCTTTGGATTTTTGGAAGCATTAATTCATAATTGAATTTGTTACAAGGAATGTTTTTCCTAGCCATGTTGTTTAAATCATTTGCACTTCATAAACTTGCTCACAATCTATTTTTTTCCCTTCTGAATTCTTTTTGATAAAAAAAATAAGAAGTCTTGATGAATCAGTTGTTCAAAGTACATGTTGTATTGAGTTCACCTCTCTAGCTGGGAATGCATTTGTAATGAATTGTCAAGTTGGAGACCCTGAACACATTTGTGCCCCTGCCACAAGGAGGGAGTACAGCATGCATCACATAAGGTTACTGCTTCAAAAAATTGCAGTGGGCTCTTGTCTTTTCACAAAAGGGTGTGCTGTGATCCTGGAATAGGAAGAAATATAGGGAATAGAAGCACAGAGTTTTGCTTTCTGCGGGATCACAGCAGGAGGTGTACTTAGCACTTGCTATGGGGTGATAGGAAGAATATAACATATGCTTGTGGCTTGACACAGTCTGTTATTGTGCTGTACTGTTTGCTGTGGAATCACAAAAAAACATACCAAACAAGTCTAACCAGGTATGTGAGGAAGGGTGAAGTGAGAGGATAAACATAGTTAGGGGCTTGAGTTCATATATGTAGTTAATTTTTTGTTAGAAATGGATGTATACCAGAGTTTGAACTTTTCAACAAGTAAAAGTATTTTACTTGTAAAAGACTTTTACAAGTAAAAGTCTTTTATTTCAGTCTGATAAGCAGGCAAGAGCCAGCCATGACATTAAGATTCATATCTGAATTCAGACTCGTGACAAATGTTTGTCAGAAAAATCATAGGTGCCTAAATCTAGTGTTCTTCTCAACTAGTTCTGTCTTTTGACCAAAATAACCCCAAATTTATTGCTCAC
The DNA here is from genome assembly GCA_013397135.1 of Pachyramphus minor. Taxonomy (NCBI): domain Eukaryota; kingdom Metazoa; phylum Chordata; class Aves; order Passeriformes; family Tyrannidae; genus Pachyramphus; species Pachyramphus minor. Next base: position 314,717 of record VYXB01007043.1, read on the forward strand.
AAACTGAACTCACATTATTTACAATGATTGTGTTGAAATTATATTTCCAACTGGATTACAGTAATGTGATAACACAATTTACACTGCAATCACCATCTGACACTAGAAATAAAAAAATGATCAGGTCTTCTCTGATCTAAAAGTACTTTGGAGCATTTGTAAAATTCTAATCGTGGATGCAGCTATCTTTCATTTACTCAGAGAGCACTAAATCAAGAAGTACCTTTTAGTTTGAAGACTGCAACAGCTACTACTGCTAGATACCAAAAGGTACACATAAATACATACACGTCTAAGTGTTTCTTGACAAGTGGAGAGAATTAGGTTGAGTTCTTTGTGTTTTGAAGTCTCTTCTCTAGCTACGAGTCAATACTCAGTTGGGGTCTGAAGTTTAACGAAATGTCAGATATATTGATTTTGTGTATGGAAATTGTTAGCAAGTGAACAAAAGAAGGAAGAATGAACTCCTCTAACAATGTTTAGGACTAAATATAATCAAAGCCAAAATCTATAGAAGATACTAGGTATTTTAATGGTGTAATTACAAAGATCAAATTATAGTCTAGGGATATTAGACTACCAAGGGAATCCATAATTTTTTTCCATGTCAGATGATCAAATATAGAAGCCTCTTTAAGCAATTCAGTAGAACTTATCTGTCTTTCCTGTTATGGTTTAGGTATGGTGCAAATCGGTGTTTGCCTTTCTGCCAATAATGCTGTAAAATATTATTCATGTTGAGAGATTAACTGCAATATCAGGCTTGCAAAACATGTACATGATTTGCTTACCTCTATATCAAAGGAAATGCAAAACTACTGAAGGACAATCTGCATAACTGGTGAACCATTTTATTCTCCTATGCGTTGATAACATCGACTGTCTCTCTTGATTCTGCACACCAGCTTTTGTTTCAGATTGACTATCCCTTGATATCGACTGGCAGTAGGTATCTGTTCCCATCACTGGCTTTCCCAGCCTCCAAGTATATTTCCGTATAAATTTGCCTATCCCTTCTTGTTCATGGCTCCTATGATAGTAACCTTAATAATAGTATATAACCTTTCATACTGAAGCCTTAAACAACACCTACACCATGGTGTGAGTAAGTCTACCCTAGTAAGAATGTATTAAGTAGCTCTATTTGCTATCTCTTTCTGGAAACCTACTTTCCTGTCACATATTAGTAATTATATAGATATCAATTTCCAGAGGTAATTCTGGCTATCGGTATTTAAAACTGCTTTCAGTGGTTTTATATCTATTGCTTCTGTTTTGTTACTCAGGTGCTGCTGAGCAAATGGCAAAAGTTGTTATTTACAATATCATCTATTGTATCATCTACCTGATTTACCTACATAGATGACATAATAATGTAGTTTAATTCCAAATATGAATGAAAAAATCATTCAGTCATTACCAGATTTCTTTGCTAGAAATATTTTTAGATGTCTCAATTTTCTTTCGTCCATATAAGTGGTAATGAATGGAGAAAACAATGAAACATGGTCGTGTCACTTTGCTTTGTTTGCCTTGCTATGGCAACATATTGTAGCCCACCTATTTTTTTGTGGAACAGTTCCTGCATGTCTGGAAATCTTGCATTGTAGCATTAAGACATACTAAAACACACCACTAACACTTCAGGTTATAGATGAAATCCAAGAACAACTGCAGCAAATGAAAGCAGTCACACAATAAATAACGGTATATTCAACAATGAGTGAGGACATCAGTAGCAGTGACTAGAAGATGACTCCTGGCACAATGGACAAGGTAAGGCACTTTGAAGATAAGAATGTATGCTACACAGCTCCAGCTCCACAGAAAGGGAAGGCAAACTGAGGTAGGTCCTGAGCATGCCACATTTGAAAGGATGTAACCGTAAAAACAACTTTTATATCACTGAAGTGAAATTGGGTTTGAAGCAGGGGTTGTAAGGGGTCGTACTGACTATTTATAGCATAGTAAATTAGTCATTTTATCTCAATCAGCATACGTAAGCCATTACTTGAGTCCCATGACTCATATGCTATGGAATAGAAGAGAAAGTATGGAAGGCCCAGTATTCCTGTCACTGCCAAAGTGTCAGTTGTTTAAAGCCAGCTTGGAAAGGGGCCTTAACATAAGAAAATTAAGTGAAAAAGAATGTTATAAACCAGCCTTCTTATGCCAAATTCCATGCAAGTAGAATGAGTAATAGTAAATTTCTAAAGTTTGGCTTAAGTCTTTGTTTTATTAAAGGTCTGTTTTGTGAAAATGTCAGAACCTCAGAAAAAGACATGATCAGATTATTCCACTATAATGGATATGTGGACATTGCTTCCAAGAGAAAAAGTATTATCCTGAGAAATTATGTAGAGGTAGCTGCTGCATTAATATACATGCATTTCACAGCTCTCTTTAGGAAAAATTAGCCTTATCCCAAAGGGACCATCACTAAACATAATTTATTCTGTCCTTTGCTACATCCCGACTTGCCCTTGACAAGACATTTCCCATTAAGCAAAAGTAAGCTTAGCTCATGTATGCTAGGTATCTGATGTTGACTATTCCCAGTAAAAGACTGACAAATTAATTTTAAACTCTCAGCATTGATTGGTGACGTGAACTTTACTATCTCTATCCTTATATTTTTCTTAACAGAATAAAATATCTTAACCAGAACTGAAATAGCTCTAAAAAAAGGTAAGACAACAGGTTGTGAAAAATAATGTATATTACTTTAATTGTACTTAATTTAGCTATTTTATGCCTCTTTCCTGTGGTTGTTCACTACTTTGGGGATTTTTAAATTTATTTTATTTTGTGCTTCAAAGGAACTGTGTTTTAAAGTCATAATTCAATATACCATCAACAAAAAGAAAATTTACAGTTTTCTTAATAGTAATACTTAAATTGCACAGAGTTTTTTTGCTTATTAGTTAATTTTAAGTAATGAAAAGAAATTAATAGAAATCATCTGGGGTTTTTTCAACTTAAGAAACTAAAATACAAAGAGTTCAAGTGTTTTTTTCAAGGCCTCACAGCAAATCCATATCAGAACCACAAATTATTCTTTAAGCTTAGATGTAAAGTATAATGAAAAAAATGAAGATATTGTCAAAGAGGAATCCCAGTTTGCCTAACTGAGAAGTACATAGCCTGATATCTGTGGTATATTTTTCTTCCTGACCCAGTTGTTATCAGTCCTATGTAATTACATACACCCCTCAATGAAAAAGACTCCACGTGAATCCAAGATGAAATAATCACACACAAATGAAAGCTCTGACCTTCTTTTAAAACTTTTGAGGAAATTGCCCCTAACCATCTATAGGTAGAGAAATAAAAACCCCCTTAGTAATCAGTATTTGTTAACTACTTTATTATGAGCCTCTACCAATTTACAAATGATTGTTTTTAGTTAAAATCTGGTGTGTATTTTCAACCATTCATATTTCTATTGAAAGGAAGGACGGTATGCTGAGCAGAGTGTTTTGGGCATGTGGTGATTACTTATCCACCTTTATTGAAATCTTAATACAAAACTTTAAAATACCATTTAACTGTCAGCATACACAAAGCAGGGCTGGGTTGAGAGGGCGGAGTGCATGTAGGTAAGACTGCATCCATAAATATAACAGCCAGAGAGGTAGTTTAGATTTGGTAGTGGACCTATCCAAAGTTCTGTGGTTCTCATCAAATAATTGTGGTCCTAAGTTTTATTGATCATTGGTAATGGGGAAGGTAAAAACTAGTCCTTTAAATCTAGCCATTCATTTTTCTAGTACATTTGTTCTCGTGTGTTTACATGTGGATAACAAGAAAGTTCTAGTTAGCGGGCACAGAGTCTTTCGTCTTTTCATTAAAATCATGCTATGTGTGAAAAACCTGCTAGTAACTATTTTCATCTCTATTAGCAGACCTGCTTGCCAGTTCTGCTGAGTTCATAAAATGACTCCAAAGATTTTGATGTATATACATTTTAAATTGGGAAAGGAATGAATAAAAAAAGTGGAAGTTTTCAGAAAGAAATAAACTCCTAATTGTAAAGGACCAGCAGATGTTTTCCATCTAGTTTCACCTTTCCAAAAAGGTATTTTATAAAAAGAATGTATATGTAAAGATGCTGCTATATAAAGGAGCTTATTTTTCTCTTCCCCCAAATTGCCCCCTCTCTCCAAATTTGGTTTCATAACTAGAGCTGCTATTTCCACTATTATTTTTTAACATGGATCTTCATAGATCCATAATCCTCAATTCATAGATCCATAACCCCCATTTTAAGTTTCTTTGTTCATCAAACTGTTCAAAATACAATATTCTTAGAAGGAAGAAAAATTTATTTCATAACTGAGACATGTTACAGCTGGTTGGGAGTATATCTACCTGATGACTTAGATATTGACAAAAAGCATTATTTTTTACCATGATATCTTTGTGCATCTCTCTAAAAAAATTCAGTAGTGGTGATGTTTGGATAATGTGTTGTTCATAGTATCTGTCTCTGAATCCCCAAAAATGTATTTTTCCAAAAATGGAAATAATCATGGGCTCGATTTAATATAAGGACAGAAATAAAAATAAGTGTCTTGTGATGTTGTGTCTACCTAGTTTACAGGTTTGAAAATTCCCAGGGTATTAATATACATTTTATCTTCTAGAATGGTTATGCACTCTCTGAACTCTCAAAATAACATGTCAAGTACCCAAGGCTCAATAGGCTTTGATCTACATGAACACTAGCTGGAATTTTCTAAAAGTACTTTCATTAAAATTAAACAGTGACTTCTCTTGCATTGATGAGTCTATGACTGATAGCCCTGAAATTCATGTCACAAATAAATGATTGGCCCTTCAAATATTTCACATGTACTTACAGACAGGCAAATGTGATATATTGCGTCTACAGACATCTCAATGAACATAATCATGATATCACAATATATCATGTTACACTTGTATATGTTTGGGTCACATAATTTACCGTCGACAGTGTGAGGATTAACAGGACTGAATTATATGGATGCTTCACAGAACAGTTTGGGTGCATTATGCTGATGCTTAGACTTTAAAATGTTAATATTGCAAATGAAAGGTACACTTTGTGTATCATAAATCTAAGTGTCTATTCTTCCTGTGTACTCAATAAATACACTTCTCATCAACTTTTAATTATGCTGTTTGCATTATTCTGTCCTGAAGAGGATAACACTCTGTAAATCATGCGCTTCTAATGTACACTACAGCATAAGTTTAGTTAATTAAACCATATATTTTATTAGTACTTGCACTTTCATCTTGTAAAACTGCTTAGAAAAAAATAGAGAGAGGTTTTTATTTATTACAGCTGGATTTAAGATGGCATTACAAAATTTTAACAGGGTTAGATGTGCATATTGCTGTTGCCTGTAGCTTGCTCACAAATATCCAATCTCAAAAACTTATTGTCTACCTATTGCTACAAGAGTGGAAAACTTCTTGAACATATTGATGTTCCCAAAGAACCACTTCAATGTATTTAACAGTTGGTATAATCAGAACTGAATCAGGTATATGCTTGTCTATTTGCATAATTTGTTATGTTAAATCACCAAGGATATCGGTGTAATAAAATTAATGGTTAGTGGATTTAGGAGATCCTTTGTATTCTTCTTATATTTGATTTTGCATTTTTTAATGGACCTAGATTTCAAAGCAGAGCCATTTTATGGTTCAGTGTAGGTGGGGAGTCATCCCTGGGGATGCCATGACATATATGAAAAATAATAATAAGATACTCTGTGACATAATCACAGAATATGCTGAGATGGGAGGCACCCACAAGGATCATCAAGTCCAACTCTTAGCCCTGCACAGGACCATCCCCAAGAGTCACATCAAGTGTCTAAGAGTATCATCCAAACACTTCTTGAACTCTCTCAAGTTTGGTGCTGTGACCACTTACCAGGGGAGCCTATTCCAGTGCCCAAACACACTGTGTGAAGAACCTTTTTCTAATATCCAACCTACAACTCCCATGACAAAACTTCAGGCCATTCCCTTAAGTGGGAAGTGTAAACACTTGCCATAGCATCTATAACTCTGAAGATTAAAGCCATCTTTGGGTAGAGTCACTATTTTTTTCTGTTCAGATTAAAAAAAAAAAAAAAAAATCATTTGAACTTCGAGGAACAAGTGCCCAGAGAAAGAATTTTACTTTAAGAATGTTTCTGGTTTACATAAAGACACTATCATAGTGACAAAGATGACTCTAAATCTAATGTCTAGAATGACTTAGCACTTACCACCCCAGTTTGAATGTCTAAATGAAATTTTTTCAGAGGGATTCTATCTGCAGAATGGTTTGAAATGAAAGGTATATTCAGAATTGTCTTCCTTGGAGCCAAGTAAATTTGCTCTGCCTACAGTCTAGAGCTATATAATGTGCTCAGTTGGAAGTACAATACTGCTGAATAAGAGGGAATGTTATATTTTGCTTTGTATGTGTTATTTTCCTTATTTCAAAAGCTTATTAGGAAAACAGTCTGAATAAAATGGCAAATTCTTAACATCAAATTACAATAGTTTTAATTGCAAGAAAAAAACAAAATATAAAGACCTCTCAAAGAACAGCAAACCCAAGAGGACAGTGTTCAAGATGATAGTGTGGCATAAAAATCATACTATTAGGATTAAGGTTATGGACTATTTTCCTCACTCTGTTTTTGCCGCTGTCCTTTCACATGATTTCAGGATAGCTAATTACATACAAAATGGGACATAGAAGTTAAAAAGTAATCCTTTTCTTAAAGGTAAGAAGGAAAGGAGCAATTTTCAGTCCTGTGTAATGAAGACTAAGGGATCAAGAGTAAGCAATTACTTAAAATACGCTCATTTTGAGTGCGCCTGCTCTGCAGAATAAGGCAGCACAGCTGCTTCTGGTATAAAATATAGAGCCCTCTTACCTTTAGCACAAATCACTAAGTATTGACTTACACACGATGTAATTAATACTCTTAATTTACTTGCACTTGAATTTGATAAGGACTTTGGTATTAAGATATTCATCTATGTTTCTTGACAATTGTTTGTATTGTCATGTAGGATGGTTTCAATTAAGAATTAAGCCAAATGAAAGAGGCTTCTTTTCCACTTGTAATTCTGTTCTATTTTTTTTCTCTGTTGACACAACTGCTTCAACACTTACAAGGTAAGTCATGGCCAAGCACCACTGGTTAAAAGGCAGAGACATTAGCTGGGTTCTTCCATGCTTGTTTGATTTTTGCACAAAAATAGGTATCTTTAGTTCATTAGGTGTCACGAAAACACAAGGACCCAAAACAAAAGGGAAAACTAATGGTGGTTTGCCAGCAAAAGAGCACATAGAAAACTGGTCAGTTTTAGGGAGGCTTTTAAATGCATATAAGGAACTGGACCTCCTTAGGAATATGGACAGGATTTGGTTCAATCTAAAACAGTATAGGAAGGTTTTATTTGTTAAGAGGAAAGAAAGCTTCTTTTTCTCTTTACTACTGAGAGGCAGTTAAGAACCCTGTATACTTTTTATGCCCCTCGGGGTGACTGTGTTTTATTGATGGAGTGGACTCTTCTCTAACCCCAGCATACCCTGTGCTGTGGCTAAATCAACCTGGCCTGGAGCTCTGAGTCAACACGCCTGGCTTTAAACCCAAACAGCAGTGCTGCAACTTGCTGCAGACTGTGACATTTGCCCACATTATTATCACCAGCCACAGGATCACAGGAGAGAGGATCTGTTCTTTCTTGTGACTGCAGGGAGTGGGGCCACTGTGCCCCCGGAGGCAGGCATTGCCTCTGTAATGGATACCAGCTGGCCAGGGCTGCGTAGTGAAGTTCTGCAGTCACAGAGAACCTACAGCTTTGATTTTGTGGGTGTAGAGTTGGTATGATGGGGTCGGTGATACTGAATTGTAGGTTGCAGGCTGAAGTAAACTGATATTTGGAAACATCCTCTCTCTCATCAATATTTACAAGTTCTGTTCCATCTTCAGGGGCCTTTCCAATATGTTTTAAATATATTTTCTTTCTACAGACTGCAATTATTTGAAATGCTTCAAGAAAGTGATTTCCTTTCTAAAGTGACTGAGATGTCTAGAAATACTAGAGTTTCACTCAGAGGGGTGACAGCTGGTGATGCCTGCTGGGACTGTGCTTGCACCACAGCAAGGGCTCGGTAAGCCCTGCAGATTGCCACTTGCAGGGAGCATCAAGCTTTGCTCTGAATATAAGGGCTCAGGGTTACCACTTAAACACAGATTTTCTCTCTATCATCCCTACATACACATATGAGCACATTCATTATTTGTATCAGTAGAGCTGGGATTTGGGGAGCTGGGGAAAGTGAGACTGAGGAGTTAAGTCCTAATGGGGATTGCAGGGCCTCAGCTGGAAAATCTCCACAAGCTTGGAGCAATCAAATGCAGCTGAGGCCAATTTAAAACAAAACAGAATAACAACAACAAAAATCTGTTCTCAGGGCAGGGCGATTTGCAGAGCTGTTGTTGAGAACAATGGTGTAATAGGTCTCATGGTGTAATGGCCTTGCTCAGAAGCTATCCGCTTTTAAGCACCTTAAGGTATGTGATGAGTAGGATGCCTGCATGTGCGAGCAAACACTGGGTGTTATTGCAACCCAAAAATAAACAGGTAACATCAGAGGAATTTCTCATTGTTTAAGCAGAGTGCCATCTGATATTTCTAACAGTGGTTATTTTCTGGCTCTGCCATAAAACCTGAAGGATGGATGAGGAAAAAAGCTCTATCCTTTCCCCACTCTCCCCCCCTCCCCCAAATATGTAGTTCCTCTGACCAATGAAGCACTCTTGCTTTATGTTAAGTTTGTTCAGGATGCTGAAATTCAGATTTTTTAATATTTATTTAAACTTCCTTATAAATTTTTCAAGTAACTCAGAATTGCATTTGGTAGCTTCCTTATGAGTAGTTACTGTATTTAGTACTTGACATCTGGTAGGCTGAAATGTCACGCAAATAAATGGATAAGCACTTTTTTTTTCTTCTATTATGTATTTCTACCAGAACTAGAATATTTATATCAATATTCATGGCTAAGTGCCTTTTAATCCTCAGTGCTATACTTATTTAAATTTTGCCACTTCTGCCTGCACTAATGTCAATAGACTGATTTGTTAGATCTATGTAAAGTGTGTAGTAAATCTTAACACTAAATTTTAACTGCTCCTTTCAGCAGTTTAAAAAAAATTTTAACTTTTCTTTGCTGGGGAGACACTTGGGTTTTTTGCATTTGCTTTACTTTTTCTCTGCTTCCAAATAGGATATGATAAGTCTCAAATATTACCAATTGTATCACACTATCTTACACTAACTTAAAATGCTCTGCGTATATCTGGTGTCACTGCAGAAGAGAATTCAAATTTGAATATCATAGTAATTGTGTTCTACAGAAGTCTACATTCTTGATTAAATTAGAATTACAATTTCTATTTTATGTCTTTTTTTTTAATAAGGAAAACCTCATGCTATATTCATTCAAAGCTTTCTGAAGCTTTGTTTTTCCTTAGAAGATGTCCTAGATTTTATTCTTTAATGTTGTTCCTGATTTATTGAATGTCCATGTTTCCCTGGATAGTACCATCTTTTGAGTTATACATCATCAGAGTGACTCATTCTGATGATGTATTGCATTAATACATCATCAAAGCGCCTTGCTCTGCTGTTGCACTAATGATATGTTAGTATAATACATCATCAGAGTGAACTGCACTGATGATGTATTACTTAGATGGTGATGGCATTCTGTGAAGAAAAGGTTGAGGAGCAGGTTCAATACAGTCACAGGAGAAAAATTAGTCAATACAGAGTATAACTGTTTTCCTGATACTGATGCTGATACTAAATTAGCACCATAGCCTGGCAGAAACACTGAGGCATGCATTATGCCCAAAAGAGGAATTAATTCAGAACACTCAGCTAAAGGGTTTTACAGAAGAGAGGAGAGGTGTAACTGTACATATCACTGGGAAGCTAAAGGTTATATATATAGCTATAATTACTGGCTACCAAGAGATCGAATGAATCAAACAAGGCCAAAACAGGACAAAAGTCTAGATATGTTCAGAAGCTCCCTCTCTGTTGGAGAATGTGGCAACACAGGAAGATGGAGATATAAATATGCAGTTTGAATTAAAACATAAGCCATTTAGAAATCTCATACAGAGATATTAAAATATTTTGAGGCATATAGCAAGGCTATGCCATAGTTTTCTTGTTTTGAACTTTTAATTACATACTTTTCTAGTCATGCTACGTCACAGACAGAACGCCACTGTCTCAGTGCTGTGGTCTCTCTCATGAGTTCCATGTGCACTCAGCAGCTGACAAAATTTCCAAGTTATGTGCACAGCTGATAGATGTAGAAATTAAAAGGTCTTAAAACTTTCAGTTGCTTAAAACTGTGTTTGTCAGGGACTAGAAGGAGAAAATTGTGTATGTGCATGTAAGGCTGGAAATCTTGCCAAGTCCAACTGTATTATACTGGTATATTTCTAAAAGTGACATTTATATAAATCACACTTAATTTCTTTTACATGTACATATCTCTCTCTTAGTTCGATCTCTGGAATAGTGTGGCTACATTTTGGGTTCACTTTCCAGGAAGGTGGAGGTGAAAATAACTTTAAAATGTCAGGGTTGAAGAGAACAGAGAGAAAGCGTTATACTCAGATTTATTTACTTAATACAAGGGATGGGCTGGGACATGCTTTCCTACATGAAAACAAAACATAACACAGGGACAAAAAGGGTTGTGGCATGGTCTTCACATCCCTGCAGATCTTGCTTTCCCATCTTCTCCCTCATTTTCCTAATTCCCTTACTCATTTTTTTTCAGCTGCTTTCACCACTAGCTGTTTTGCAGCTAGTGCCAGCCGAGCTTCACTCTTCATTCTATATACCCTACCATTCCTGCCCTACCCAGAGCCTGGCTGGGCCTTTCTCTGGGATGTGTGGGAGCAGGCAGGGCTGTAACTATGGCCACCCTTGGCAGCAGGCTCATCTCTGAAACTGTGGGAGAAATCTACTTTGTAATCATGGATTCCTGTCTATTATCATACAGGTGACTCCCACACTAACCATTGCCCTCAAAGTTGTCTTGATGCCAGACCAGAAGAAAAAGATAACAGACACCCTCCCCACCCCAAAAAAAAACAACAAAGACCCCACCCCAAAAACAAAACCCCCAAAAACCAAACCTCCAATCAACAAAGAAACAAAAAAACAACAACCCCCCCAAACAAACAAAACAAACAAACAAAAAACAAAACAAAAAAACCTTCCAGCTAACACTGCTTTTATCCACCCAGTCAGCTTTGAAGAATAGTGATGCTGTGAGGGTGGAAAAGTGTATCACTGAGGCACAGCAGCATGTGACTGTACCTCCTGACAGCATGAAGGGAACACTGTCTCAGCAGTCTGCTCACAAATCTGTTTGAGGACTCCTACTCCTGGCTGGTTCCTGTTGTGCAGTGTAAGCTTCCAAACCAGCCCTTCTTTCTTCCATTTCTCTCCTGATCATCTGTCTTCCGCAACTTGCAGAAAGACAGGGTGAGAGTGGCTTCACAGACTCTTTTGTTCTCTCTTTTTTTTTTTTTTACTTTTATTCTATTCCATTTTTTTTTTCCACTTCTGTTCCAGCTCTTTCTTTATATAGATGATTGCTTTAAACTCGTATTATGTGGTCAGGATACACTATAGATACTTTAGCCTTTAAAATAAACCATATTGTACCGGTTCTTAAAAAGTCACAATATTTTGTGGCAATATTCCCAAGATATTTATCAATACAGCAAGTCATTGTTTCTCATTATTTTCAAATATTGTTAGATTCTTCTCTCAGGGAACGAAATCACTGTTTCAAGCTTTTAGTTGGAAAGGAATATTTCAGAGCTACTCAATATCACTACTTCAGGTATTTTCATAACAACCCTCTCTTCTGATCCTTTAGAGTCTCTTTATAAGAAACAGAACAATAGAAAAGAATTCAAAAAGAAAATCAGGAAATTAGTGAACTTATTTTGTGTACATGGATTTTTGTTGTTACTGTCAGACAAAATAAATGTGGTAGTGTTCCATAAAATACAGCTGAAACAACTGAAATATTTTAAAAATTACATTTTCAGTAATATTTTCAGCATTCAGATTTAGTATCTGATTTGTCGTGTTTCATTTGTGGATTTGCGCTAAAGTCAGATAATATTGCAAACGCTAAGGCTTATTTAGGAAAATTGCAGAATCCATGAAAAGTAACCAGGTTCCCACTAGATATGTATAAAATATTACTTTTGCATCCTAATTAGGGGTAATGAATTTTAATAACGTAAGAACTAGAATATACCCTTTGGGTTCGGACAAACTAAGCCTTAGTTTTTAATGTGGCTCATACATATGTGTTTTGTTTCATCTAAGACAATCTGCCATAACATAGGACAAAACAAAATGTTCTAATTTTTTATAAATAAAGCTTGCTCTGGTTAAGATAGAAGCTGCCAATTGCAGAAATACACACGTTGTTCATAATTTATAAACAATAAACACTCCTTTTGGCTGGCTGCCATGCAGTTCCTTTCTGCTTGAGGTCTAAACTGTGAATGAGAAATTATGTGAAAGTTACAAATGGTATAGCTGAGGGACCTGGCGGGGTTTGAAGTGATATTGGTGCCCATCCAAACCCATGTTAGGCTCTGTTGGGATAGGCCAGTTCAAAGATGTAATACAACTTACTGGAAGTGGCTATAGCAATGAAATGTCAACTGAAATATATGGTAGTCTAATTGCCATGTGGTAATGACAGAATATCACTGAGGCTTTTCTCATTCCTGCCTTTAATATTATTGTGGAGATACAGATAAGCATCTGGATTTCAAATGGCTGAAACCTCAGTTAGCTTTATAAGCGTGATGGTGGATAAAATGAACCTTTTTTGGGAAAAATATGGAGAGATTTAGGCATCAGACATGCCATAATTGGAAAACTGTTGGATGCTCATTGCTTTGAATATACAATTGGTCCTTTTGAAGCAATTTGCTTTTCATCTCCAGCCTCCTCTGCCCTGGCTTACTTACAGCTGTAGCTTGGGGTCACCTCTGGAGTTGTTTCCTTCTCCTCCTTGCCCTGTCAGCACAAAGAGAATACCCTATTGAAATGGGTACTCCAGTCTACTTCATGTCACGTGAATATCATGCTCAGACTTTTGATGTGAGTAGTGGACTGGTTTTCCCGCACTAGTAATCCAAACACTTATTTCTTCCCACATTTTCAGGGGTGTGAAGCTACTAAAAATTCAGGCTTTTCCATTTACCTGAAAGCAGTCAGATTTGGGTGAGAGAACCTTCTTTTGAAAATGTATATATTTCTGTCAAGTGGTCACCATGTCTCACTGTTCTCATAGCAATCTACACTATAGGTCTGCTATAATGAGAACTAATGCTTTCAAGTTTCCCTGAGCTGGTTGGGTTTAAGCAAGGTGAGCATTTCCTTACCTTCTCCAAGAATTTTCCTGGGTATATTTCCTATAGCCCATTGCTACACTACAGTGATATATTAGCTTGACCTTTTTTTTTTGACACTGTGCAAAACTTGTTTGTCTCATCAGAAAGCATACATACAGTTTATTGAAGTATTTAGTGAATTCCTTTTCTGTTGTGTTTCAGTGAATTAAGAATCATTATTTTTGCAGTTTACCATCTCTATGCAGAATCAGTGCCCCTTTCAGATGCAGTGTCTGCTACTCTCCCAGACCTGTAACTTAACCTCCTCTTCCTTTATAATCTGTATACTAGAATTGTAATTCTCCATCGATCCAAAATCAACTAGCCCATTGATTTTTGTCATTCTGCTTTTTCAGAAATGTTTTGTACATTGACTAAAGACCTGAGCTGAAGCTCACTGAAGTCAATGGAAGTCTTTCAGCTGACTCCTGACAAGCACTGGATCAAATTCTAAAATGCAACTCTTTCTAATAAAAAAAACAACAGCAAAACTTTTTCAGATGATCAACAGATAAGTGCTGTAGGGAGAAAACCAAATTTGTGTGTACATGTGCATTGTCCCTTAGGAATGTTCCCCTAGAATTGCAGACAGCAGTATAATAAATCAATTATCTGATTAAAACAAAAATAATTAATATGCAATTATGACAGATGTCAGGCCAATTAATATGTAAATATTCATAAACTACCTGACAAATTGCACATATGCAAGAAGCAATCTTTAAATATGAACACCCCACTGTGCTTGCTGAACATAAGGGCAGGATGTTTCTAATTTGGTTGGGGAAAATAACAACATGTATTTCAAAATAATTTTGTTTTCATTTATAAAATACACATTCCCAAGAGTGAACAATGAGCTGTGATATGTATAAATAAATAAAGTCTTTATGTGCCTCAGCGCTCCAAAACTTAAAATGTTTACTAAAAATTGGCAGAATTAATATAAATCCAGGAGTCATTCAAGCTATAACGTTAAAAAAACGTATACTTGTTCAGTTAAGAAGCTGCAGTTCTTCACCAAGCTATCAAGTTTCACTACTAAATGATTCACTAATTAGCAAACTGGGTTAGTTGGTATATCCCCATCAATCATTAATTTTTTCACTCATTGATCACTTTGTTTAATTGTTAATTCACTGCATGTTAACCACCCATAACCAGATTTACACATTAACTGCTTTTAAGGTAAACTAGCAAATTAATTTCTTTTCTGAGTTATTATTAGTTAATTCCCTTGGTAATTATTCACTACCTTAATTATTTTTTACCTTATATTCATTATCTAATCTTCAGTTAATAATTGCACAAACTCTTTTCTTTGTTAATTTTTAATTAGACATTCTTATTAACCTCTAAATAGCCCCACTACTAGCATATCTGTTCCCAACTTCAGTTTACCTATGTATGGGTCTCACTGCCATACAGTGTCAGTAAATTAACCCTTCATTTGATAAGTGTGTTAAATGTAACAGGCCAATCTCTGATCTGGACTAAATTATGTCTCCTTTACTGATGACCACCCTGATGTGAGAATGAAAGTTCTGCTCACAAATGGGTCATATACAGTTTTTGAACAAAACATGGACATAGTAATTTCTATGACTCTTCTTGTCTCTTTATTTTTTTGAGATGTCTAAGACTGAGTTTTTCCTCAGCTTTGCCAGAGTTCCAAAGGAGACTTCAGACCTGTGGATATTAAGTTTGAAAGAAGGACTTTTTTTTAGTCAGAGATAAATTCCTTAAGAATATGTGGCAATACAGATGAATAGGAGGAACATTGTGAATCCCCAGGGCAAAAGAGTTTAATAAAAACTCTTCTGTCCAGATTTTTTTTCGACATAGGAGAAGAGGAACTTTCATGAGTAATTAAATCTTTTTTTTTCTCCTAATTTAACAAATTTCATGATTACATGGCTGGAGTCCTGTTCTGCTTTGTGGCATCCTGGTGGTGATTTCTTCATCTGCACAGTATGTATCTTGCCTAAACAGATATAACTATGTGGTTACAGTTTCTCTATTAAAACTTTCCTCTGGGAAGAGAGAATTTTCTCCAAGAAAGTAGCTATCAAAACGTAGCTTTTATACTGTAGTAGGTATAGGCCATACCAAAAAGTAGTACAAGTACCCACAGAGAGAAGGTAAATGCTCGATCCCTGTGAGGTACCTAATCTTGTGAAGCAATCGGTTTGATTGGTGCAATATAAAATGCTTTGCTATTTTTAAATGGCTGTATTTTTCTTTAATAGTTTTCCATTCCACAAACACTTTCCTCATGTTATCTTCAAATTTCTTGGAGAAAAGGGTGTTCTGTACAGGGATAGATGATTTCTTATCAGTTACATTTAAGAGTCATTGAGGTTTCAAAACACTGGTATTTGTATTAAAGTTTTTTTTTAACCAAAATAGTATGTTTCAAATGGGGTAAACATGATTTCCTAAAACAAGAAAAAATTTACTAAGATGCTTACTTTCAGAGCTGGTGACTGATAAGAGAAGACAGAATGCAGCAGAAAATCATGGAAGCGTGTTATATGTTAAATCCAATTGCTTGAAAAATTGTTGTTTTTAAATTTTTATCAATATTTTAATATTCTCACTGCTGAATATTGATAGAAAAACATAAGAATTTCTACTGCTAGCAATTTAATCTATTTATACATATATTTATATAAATATAAAAAATAAAAGTGTATCTATATACATTAGAGAGTGAGACAGATATACATTTTCTTTTCCTCCACAAAACTAAACCCAGAAAATCTCCATAGTGCTTATAGCCATTTCGATATCAAAGCCAACTCTTGTAAAATGTTAAAAATATGATTTTTAACCATAACTTTTTCGTTTCTTCAGGGAAGTAGAGTGGGAGTATGATGTTTGTGTCATGATGCATGTCCAGAGCAGAATGTGTTCTTAAAATTTCACCCTTCTAATGAATTTAGGTATAATAAGCTTTTAGACTTTTCAGTGATTGGTTTTGCAAAGCAGTAATGTCATTCCTTGGTTCTGGTTTACATTAGTATCTAAATCATGATGTGGACCTGATTTTTTCTTTTTTCATAGTACTTACTCTAATAAGAAATATCTTGTTTCAGTCAGTAATATTACAGCAGAAGAAACAAATGAAAAGGAAGTCTCAGACAGAATATATCTGAGTTAATAAAAAAAGCAAAAGTATATAAAATCATTTTTTAGACAAGCAAACTAGTTTGTTAAAAGCAAAGCATGCTCTACATTAGAGGTATTGTTTTACTAGTGTCAGTTTGCTGGGTTTCTCTGCATAGAGACAAAAAAATCTATTCTCAATATGGAAGACTGAATCTCTAGTCTTTGTCTGAGAATGAGTGTGTAGCAGTGATTTGTAAAGCAAAGGGGTGGTGATGGTAGACAGCAATTTCCTTACCCCCATGCTTTCTGTATGAGAGTTCAGAGTGGGTGTCTGGGTAAATGAGAAGGGGAATCATTACCAGTTTCCAACTAAGAAATTAATTAAACTCTTTCGGTAAGTAATTGGGACAATGGTGTCTGCTTGCTTCACTTCAGTTAAACAAATGAGATGTTTTTATCGTACTTTATTTGCTTTTGGTTATTAAAGCCTTTTCCTAAATTATTCAGGGAAAGTTTTTCAAAAGAGCCTAAGTGATTGGGGATAAAGTAGTCCTGGATAACCTAAGTACTTCAGAAAAACTTGTGTGACTTTTATTACTTCTAAAGCACTGCTGCAGTGTATTAAGGTGCTAAATGTTGTTATATACAGCAATTTGATAGTCTTATCTGGTGTTGGTCTTCCATTTCTTAACAACTGGCTAATCAAAATGTGAAGTGTGGTAGCAGTCCTGTCCACATCATCTGGGTGTTTGTTACAAAGCTCTTTTAAATATTCAGGACAGAAATCCCCATATGCCTATATGTTAACTTTGACTTCATCTCGCTGTCCGAGATATCTCTTGGCACTGAAAAAAAAATCTGTTAGAGAACCTTTAAAACCATGCATGTGATTAAGTGCAGATCTAATGACTATGCAAGAAATTACTTTCATGGGCTTAAAGACATTTCTTTTTGAAGGTAAAACAAACCATGAAATTAGATGATAACAAGGTTTAGATTTATACATTTAATCCCTTCTAGGCAAATCTCTGGATGAATTACAGTCGGAGGAAACTGTCTTAAGATAGCCAATATGACTTGCATAAAAGGTGGGGGGAACCCTCCTTAACAAGTTAGAAACTAATGAAATTACTTGAGAAATACAGCCTTTGGTTATGAAGGTAAATCCATAAACAGCCCTATGGGCAAAAAGGAGCTAATTAAAGATTTTTGTAAAAGGAAATAAAAACAGGGAAGTGAATAAACAGATGAAAATCCAAAGAGAGAGGTGAATTCCATCTGTGGCCAAATGCATCAAAGAACAATAAAAACCAGGTTGTTAAAATTAAAACTGGTTTGGTAGGTAGAAAGCAAGTACTTTGTTGCAATCATTCTTCTGCTATTTACAAGTCGTCTGCAAGCCACTCCTTCAATCTTTTACCATGCAATTGTTTTAAAGCAGTGTTTTGATTTTCTAGTGAGCCTGTTTTTTCTTAAACAAACTCTTGTTTCAGATTTTTGTTACACAATTTTTTTGTATTGTCAAGTTTTCTGTCTCCATCGAAAAAGCTTAGAACTTGGATAAGAGTTTGCTGGACCTGCGCATGTCATAAAAGAAAATTGCATGAAGCTTTGTTCAAGGGGAATAGAAGCTATAGATAAGCATTTCTTCCTACTAGCTTAGCCTAGCTGATATTTTGGGCCAACTTGCTGTATCTACTGCTGTTTTTCAACTCCAATATATCTGCCAATATTTCAATACCTTTCCTCTGGTAATGAATCTCCCCACACCATCCTAAAATGTCATCCTCTGTACTACACTATGGCGTTTTTAAGTAAGCAAGCCTCAACACAGCTTTGATGTCATAGACTGAGTGTCCACAGACTGTTACTCTTTCTTTACAGATTCTTTTCCCTTACGTGATCCTAAGGCTTAAACCAGTTTTCTCAATATGTGGTTGGAAAATATAGCCTTATTGCACATGAGGTATGCTCAGAGGGTTTTTTTTAATTTGGTTTGTCTAAACTGTTAGAGTTACAATCAAATAAAGAGAACCAAACTTGGAGTGGTGTACCTGATGACATATTTCCTTGATAATTAGCTACACCTGAAAGAGAAGACTGCTATGAAACTGAGAACCTACAGGTATTGTTAGTAAGTCTGAAAGAGTCCAGCTTCTAAAACGTAAAATGTTCTCTTACTTGAGTAAGAGAGGTACATGTTAATTAAACTAGAAAGCTTTTGTATATCAAGTTGGTCAGACAGGTAGAACAAAATGCCTGGCACAAGCTACACATGAAAGCCTGAAAGAAAAGCCATTGCATATGATTATTCTGATTGAAGTTTTTTGTAAAAAAAAGAAAATTAAGAAAATTATATTTTTGTATTAAGTGGAATTATTTTGATAATTAGGACATTATTAATTTTTTTAGGCATATCTGAGAAAACTGATTAGACAAATTCTATCGATAATTGTTTTTAGAATTGAAGATTTTTAGAAAGGTGGAAGTCAAAAATTACATATTGGCGTATAATATATGACTCTAGGCTGAATTTATTAAAGACTGCTAACACTACGTTTTGTTATTAAGAGATAGAGAAATAAAAGATCTAATATATTACATTTTGGGGTGTAAGTCTCAGAGTCAGATTTGAGCTAAAATGTGCTGTTAGTTAATCTAGTCGGTCTTAAGAGTTCAAGGCTGACAGATATTATGCGCTCTTGCTACACCATTCTTTCATGTATCTTTGGGTTCAGTGACCAATATTTTTTCTAATAAGATCAAAGCACTCTGCAGTAAATGGCTAGGTAGCATGAATTTATATAAATTTCCCCAAAATATTTTTTGTGTAAAAAACATATTCATTTTGTTTTAATTTCATTCATTGTAAGGTAGAACTCTGATTTGCTACTTTAAAGAAGTGGCAGTTTTCTAGACACAACTCTTAAAAATAACCAAACTAAAATTCTGCTTGATTTTATTTTCCCTTTCAATGTAGAAAACTGTGAAAAAATTATTACTATCAAAGGATATTAAAAAAATTACAAAGTAGAGTTCTATTTTTCAATTTTTTTCTCACACACTTTAACCTTTTCTTTCCTTTTTTTTTTTTTAAGGGGAAAAAATACATCTAACCTGAAACAGATTGTTTTGTCTGTATGGGAACTTCCATAGATTTGATTAACACTACACTGTCAAGTCTTTGGGGTCAGGGCAGATTGTATTAGAAGCATGACAAGTAGTTAATGAATTTGCATTGACTAATCCATACAAAGCTAAAGATTTTTCTGTCAGGATTAATGTCCAAAAAGAGTAGGACACACTATTTGATACATTATCTTACACTGAATCATACTGTTATTGGACATAAGATTAAGGAACTATGTTATTTTGTCTTATTCCATAGCTATACAACTGGGTTTTGTTATGACACTGATGTATAGTCACTGCCTTAAGAATTCATTTAATCATCAGTAATGTCCTGTTGTAATTCGTCTGTATATGCTATTTGTACTGGCAGTAACAGAAAAGTACTCCGTGTGGCAAACATTCACTTTATAATTGTTCCTGCTGTGTAGCCATTCAGAATGCAACATGGACTCAGAGATGCTTGTTCCAAATTTTGATCTATGTCTTCAGTTTGAACAAAAGTTCAAAGATGTGGTGATGAAACATTTTAACTTCAGATGCTGTCTAGATGTATTGTGATCAAAAGAGTTGCTCTTCCTTAAAATTGTAGTGGCCTAACTGAAATGAACACTCAGTGTTTCTGTAAATCTCAGGAGGAAGAATTTTGTGAAAAGAATTGCTGGAATGCTTTTTCCAGGGAAACTAGGCATGCTGCTCTTGTCAAAATGGTAAGAAGACATAGCGTAAGCTCTGGATTCTGAAGAAGAGAAAGGGATTAAGAAAGATGTCTTTTAAAATTTTGAATAAAATTCCAAAGACTATGCAAAATAACCAAGAGAATAAAGGCAGCATCCTTCTCATAAGGGGTGCCCATTTAAATACTGATGTAGAAATTACAGTCCACAACAACAGCAATAAATGCATGAAGGAAGCACAAGAGCGGAGAAATAGGGCAAAATATTCTCCTTGTATGTTTTCTTTGAGGTGATTATTTTGCTTAGAACTAAACCACATAAAAGTTTATTTAAAAAAAAGTCTTGCAAATTCTTAGTTGGCATCTTGAGTAGATCCAGTTATCTGTATTATATATAGGAATGTCTATGTAAATAAAACCAAATTCACAAGCAATAAACCAAAGTGATTACTGTGTCCAAATTAAATATCAAGGCAAAATACATTTCTTAGCAAGGAAAAAGGTGATTTGGTAATTTTGTTTTGTTTTTGCTAAATATGGAAGATAATAGCCTGATAATTCTTCAAGAATATTTATTTAAGAATATTTGTATTATGTATTGTATTATTATTGAATTATGTAGATTACAAGATATCTTAATATTCAGGGTGAAGACAGTGGGTTTATGATAGTTAAAATGAAAAAGGTAGTTCAGTTTTCAGTAACAGTCCAAAAGAGTAGCATATTAGGATTTACTAGGGAAAGATTAGAAAGCAAGCTGGGAAATTAAAATGACGCTGTACAAATCCAACTTATGCCTGTATTTTGAGCACTGTGTGCAATGCTGATTTTTTTAAATTTAGAAAAGATGATGTAGAAATTAGGGAAACTGCAGGGGGAAAAAAAGAAACATGGTCAACATGAATGATGTAAGGGATGGAAACATTTCCATGTGAGCTAAAAAATAAACTGAGTGGGAATTTTCAATCTGTAACAGGGGAAATTAAAAAATATGCAGGAGAATAATGGGGAAAAAAGCTTGTTAAGTTGTTCCAGACATAGAAAGATAAGCAATTATTCACTCTCCCTACTAATAAGAAACTAAGGTTGCAGCAAGTGAAAGTAATGGGTATAAACAAAATTTTTTTCTCTTCAGAAAGCAAACTTAAGCTGTGAACCTTCTTTGCCACATGCTATTGACTTCTTAAATTATTTATGGTTTTTAAAAACTACCTGATAGCAAGAAAGAAAAGTTCTTGAAATTCTACGAAGTCCAAAGATGACACATCTAGATCAGGGATTTGTTGGAGATTGTATGGGTGTAATGGAAAGATGTTTATGTTCTGTTTATTATTTATGAGAACTGGTAGTAGACAACTAAAAGAGTAGGTTCAGATAGTATGAAAAAAGTATCTATAATGAAGTCCTCTTGTTTTCTCTTGTTTTCTCCTTTTAGGAGATGGCTACATCTCTTATCGTAGCTAGTTAAGTTGCTCTTTGGGAAGTGTTTTGTTGTCTGTGGCCAAAGTCTAGTTTGCTGCATATTGCACAGCAATAGGAAATGCCTAACAACATCTAAAAAGCTTCAGGAGACTCCATGCTGCTTAAAAGTATCCAGAAGAATAATATGAAAATATAAAGGTTAAAAATTAGTTCATGAATAATATTGGCCTATAACATTAGAGCCATGGAAAGTTGTAAATTAATATTTAGGGCTCACACTTCAAAAGTGAAGAATGTTAAATATGATTTACCTTGCTAGTAAAGGTGTTGGCTGTGTGGAATACATTCATCATTATCACTTATTATAGCCACCTCAAGATGAATGGCACAGGCTGACACCAACCATTTGGTTCTTGAGGTGAACATGATTATAGACTTTTCATAAATAGTACTCGTTCATGTCTCCAGCATTCTTATTTTTTATCAACTCTCTGCTGTAAATACCAGTTGCCTACTTCCCTACCACATGGTACATCACAGTGCTTTTAAGCATTGTATTTAAGTGCTTTCTCAGGTGCTCCAGCTTTTTTATCCGTGTACAGATCTCTGTAAGTTGCATAAATCAAATGGTAACTATCTCTTCAGAGCAAACTTCATCACTCCCATCACTCAAGACTGTCCTTAGACTCTATTAGATACACGTGCTCCTCAGTTTCTCTGTGGAATTTATCCATGACAAATTTAATCTCTCTTTATACTCTCTAAATATCACTGTTGGGGATTTTTTTTGTTTCGCTCAATTGTTTACTTTGTGAGATCATTGTTTGGGAACCTCTTTTTTCCTCTGCTATACTTTTGACTTTTTGTGTTTGTCGTGTTTGATATTCAACTAAAATAATATTTTTTGCAAATCTGAAATGTTGGCTATTACAGTGTAGTGGTTTAAAACTTCCTTGGAATAATTTTACAGATCAGTGTTTTGTGGAAGTACAAGGAGAATTAACTTTGCCCATGGAATTTAGAAAAAAAAATCAATTAATTTCTTGGGATATTCAGAAATATTACATATTCTTCCTTTGCCAGGATGTCCTTCCTATAATTCTATAGCTATTTCTATGAGAAGAATAGAAAAATGTATGTAACAAGTGTTGTGCTGTATCAGAGCATCATAACATTACTATTTGCATTCTTTTAAGAATATGTAAAATTGACGCAAATGGGGAGATGATAATGGCACTCCATTATCTTCAGTGAACTGTAAGGGAAATGAATACTTAAGTGTAGTGGTAATGAATACTTAGGTATAGTGGTGGTAACTGTTCCAAGTGCCTTATAAAGGAAGTAAGGCACAAATTAGCTTTGCTGTTATATTCAGAAATTCTGTACTTTTTACATAAACCTGTAGTAGCTAAATATCCTTTGATGATATTTGATTCAGAGCTGTATAAGTGTTGTGGTTGGTGTATAATCACTTAGGCAGGAGATCATATCCATACCTTAGTCTAATGTAGTACAGCATCCAGTATACTGGGATACAAGCAGAATTAATTCAAGAGAATTATATGATTGTGCCCTGTTGTGAGCCACACAGTGTTACTAGTGTTGGAGGTTACAGTTCCCAGGTCCCCTCCACACCTGCTCTGTTAAATGCTCTCTGTAGTTTAAAACGTGTTTACTCTGAGTCAATGTCTAATATGTGGTTCAGCCTGTTCATGATTTTAATAAATGGGTGAAAAGACTTCTACAGCTTTCCTGTATGGAGAGCTGTTTTCACATGCATTAAAGGAAAATTTGCACTCACACTGTTGGGTTTGGGTCTGTCTTTATTTTTTCCTTTAGCTAATCAAGCAGTAAAAAGCCACAGAAGTCCAGGTTAGACATCATGAATTGGTAAAAATACAACTAAAAACCTCCTTTGGCATATAACTTCCTACCACCAGGTCTGGTGCAGTGGAAAGGAAGAGCCCAGCTTGCTTCACAACTCTTGTTGCATTACTTCTTGACATAATCAATAGCTGATTAGCCCCACAGACCATCGGTTAGAACACAGTTGTGAACATAGCGATAGATGGCTGTGGATATTTTAAGTTCTTATTAGATTTAATTTAAATGGTGTGAGGCAATGAAATACTTCTCAAAACTGCATTTGTTCCCTAGCTTCAGTCATTGCAATCACCTGTTTTCTGGCTCATCAGTATGAGCCATGGTAGAAGTGTAGCAATGCAGCATGCAAATCAGATGTGGTTCAGTAAATAAACGTCTTAAGGCTTTGCAAGTTGCTTTGTCATTAGAAAAAGCATCCTAACTAGCAAGCTAGTGCTCTCCTGGAACAGATGATATCAGAACTTGAAGGATCTTGTTGAAGACTTTGAGCAATCACCTAGATAAATCTATAGCTGACCTAGTTTGACGTTTGTAACAATCTTCTTTGCAAAGAAGACTGGGGGGTTCATCAACACAAAAATAGTAGAAACCTCCCTAAAATCTTTCACTGCTGTTCTACCTTACTAGTTTCATGCTATGTCAGATTAGTGTCACAGAGCTTTAGGTCTGTTGTAGTATAGAGGAAACAACAAACTTGTCAAAATATGTGAAGAGTTACAAAAGGTTCATTACTGAAGAGTTATTCTGTGTTTCAGTTCTCACCAGGCTGTGTGCTTGACTCTCCTGGGGGGGCTTTTGTAGAAGTCTGCACTTGGCAACATGTTGGAGATGGCATTTATGAGGTCATGGGCAGAAAGAGAAGAGACAGAGAGTGCAGCTTTGACGTATGGAAGGTCCAAGGAAGTTCTACAGATACCGGACTGTGACTACGCCTCAGAGACTTTTGTGTGGTGTTTAAGCCTAATGCTAGGCTGACAATCCTCCATTTTCCTTTTTCCTCCCCCTAGCTGATAAGCCCTGTCAGGCTTGGCAACCCTTACCCTATTGGCCGGTCTACCCTGAGGTACCGACCAATCCTGTTATCCCCAGTTCTCTCCTCCCCAGTTACCACCCACTCATGTTTATGTATTCCCTTTTACCCTATAGTTTGTAGCGGATTTGCATGCTCCGCCCAGATACCGCCCCTTTTCCAGAGAGTTCTACCCCGGAGGGTATCAAACCCTTCCATTTTGTTAAATAAAGTTGGATCAGCTCTGGCTTCCTTGGTGTTCACTTCGTCTCCGTCTCTCCTTTGTGGGTTTCGGGGTGGGTGAACCTAACCTGGAAGCCCTTGCTCCTGCTGCTCTTACAGACTCACAAGGCAGCCGCAAGAACGCCCGTCGCTGGTCTGTTCCCTTCCAAGAGAACAAGACTGCGACAGCAACAAGGACGGCATATGAGAAGCAGCATGCAGGAAAGTTACGAGGTCCTTTAAAAGGTAATGGACTTTATTTTTTTTTTTCTGTTTTCAAGCATATACCAAATAAATAGTCTCATCTTATCAAAGAATAACTGATATCGATTGGTAAAATACGGATCCCTTAAAACATTAAAAGAGTCTATGCACTTGTGGAAGTGCATGCACATGCACACTGCATGTCTTAAATGTATTGGAACATTTTCGGTTTAGATTCTCACCAGAAGAAAAGCACTAGGGCTACTGTTGAATGTAAGCTGGTCTGGAAAACCTCCAGAGATCTAGACTCATTCTCTGGGTTACTATTCAGGAAGAGCTGAATTCTGTCAGACTGTCAGAATTCATTTAAGACTATCTTAATGTCAAAAGTAGAACATTTTCTAGGCTTTTTGAACCTTTCAAGCCTATTAAGAAGCAACCGGTTACACACTACAGATCCTTACCTTTCCGAAGAATTTATTTAGCTAATGGATCGTCACACTAGCAGCCAATGGCATGGATGAATCAAATTCATGGCTGTCTACATTTTTGAGGCTTGCTGTAAAGCTATGTAAGGACTTTAGGGAAGGCACTACTGTTTGTTTGCATGGTCCATCATTAGTGTTTCCCACCACTGCTATTTTGCAAATGGAAGAATTCTGCATTTACACCTATCACAGACAACATCTTTGCAAAGCAACCTCTGTAATGCTGTGACTAAGGATCCAAAAAAGAAAAAAGCAAAAAAAGAGTGAGCTATCTTCATGGCCCAACAAAAAGCCACTGAGGATCACATTCAAGGAATTTGATTTATATAAATGGGGATGGTGAAGGAATATTTTTTTAATTGAATTATGGGTTACCAGACTGTTTTCGTAGTTCAGTGAAGAGCTTGTTTTGCAACTAAATAGCGCCATTGGCAGTATTAGTTCGTTAATATCATGAGAATGGGCTAAAACTCCACTTAGTCAAAAGGATTTTTAAAAATGGTCTTGATTTTGTTGTATTTCACTTTGCTTCTAAGGAGTTTTATTTATAGTATTTCTATAATAGCTTATTGATGACTTTTGAATATACCCTACATTCATTAGCTATAGCTACAGTGTTGCATGTGAGAGAGAACATACACAAAGATGTTGGTAGAAAATAATTATGTGTATTTGACCACAGGACATCAATGAATATAGATAAAACTCCATGGGAGATCTTATTAGATGTTAGTTACATCATGGCTTCTATTTAAGAGTAGAGGATTTCACAATAGTGCTGCAAGAGAAAGCTGTGTTATTAGAAAGATGAGAAATTTCCAAGTGAATGTTTATTTGTGTGGGCTTGCAGCTTTATTTTACTGTCTGAAACTAGATGGGGTTTTTTTCAGCGCTAAGCGATTGTGTTGCTTACACCATGTTTTGATTTTGTGCCCTTTACTCTCTTCGCACATTGTGAAAAAAATGGTGTTGCTAATCTAGCCTGAGATTTTCTGCTATGTACAGCTTGCCCTACCTAATGTGAATGAACTAATGCAAAAGAAAGCTGTTTTAATTATGTGCTTCTCTCCTGATGAGATTTCTGTTCCAGAAGTGTATCAAAGTCAGAATCCCAAACGCTTAAATCCACTGCCTCTCACTTTGTTTACAGTTTCGTCATATGGCTAAAAAAGAAGATTCAAATTTCTTTTTATTGGACTTAGTTTTTTAAACTGTAATTGACTCTGGGGGTAGTTTGTAGGGATAGGAGCAGAATTAATGCAAACCAAGAAAAAAAGTGAAAATAATTTATTTTCTAGTGGAAGTCTGTATGTATGCGAATATATGTAGAAACATACAAACATGGTAAACTTATGTCTCGGATCAGTTGCTCTGGTACTGTCTGGATAGTGATTGAAAAGGGGAATGAATTTCTCTTGGTCCATTGAGGGAGTTAGCTGCTGCTTTTCATCAGCTCACACAAACTGCCAAAGCCAATGTCTACCTTGCCCTTCTTACATCTAATGCACTTTCTCTATGAACTCTGGGGATTACACCAAGCTTTTATAACTGGCAGCATGGCATTGCAAGGGATGAAGGGAAGGCGAGAAAAAAAGATATTAAAGCTTCTTACTAGGACGCCAGGACCATCACTCATCATCAGAGCTGTCCTTGTGAAATGTTGATACTTCCAGCAGTCCTTGGAAAGTCATACTTTGCTACTAAGTGGAAAATAGCAATTACGCTCTGATGGATGTTCCAGATTACAGTATTTCTTATTCCCAATTTTTACAGCTTCAAATAAATGTCTCCCTTGTTTCCTGCTGTCTTACTACTCCCAAAGACTGCATTCATGAGTGAAGAAGTCCTAGATGTGATAGCTAGACTATCTGTGTAATGTCTTTTTCTACTATCATAAGAAGTCGATATTTCATTTACATTTCTTTCCCCTGAAACTCCAATTTCCTTCATGCTCTCCATTTTCCAAATTTCAGAACCAGGGTAGGTCTTTCCAGCTTGTTTATTTACCTGTGAACACACTCCTCTTTGTCTTATCTTGCTGGTTTTCCTTTCAAAGTTGCTTATAATTCTAAATTGATGCTTCTGCTTTGTTTTGTGACTAAAACCTTATTGGAAAAAGCCACAAACATTTATACTATTTTTCTCATAGAAAATGATTGTTACAGCTCCTGCTAAATACCCACAATTTGCTGTTCTTTAGCCCATCCTTTGACATTTTTTCTGCTTCAAATTTACTGACTGCTCAAGGAAAAAATTGTCAAGATGTAGACATTTGAACACCTTACGTTTTCAAGTCCTGCTTATATTTTTGAGGGACTATAAAATCACAGATGGGTATAGGCTGTATAACCTATTTATTTAATAAATGACTCTAGTTATTTATTAAACCTTGTGTGATTTCTTCTTAGACCAGTATTAAGAGCCAGTGAGATCTCTGAATTCTGTACTGAACGCATGGGAAATGTTAAGAATTTCATTGTGACACCTCTAGCAGGTACCCCACAGAGTGGGAACACAAAGGTAAAGGAAATTCGGAGGAGAGGAGTTCGTGACTTAACATGGAGATGTGCACCTCTTTAAGGAGTATGCATATCTTCATAAAGATACCTGTATCTCTGTAAGGTTTCTGAGTTGTGAAGTTAAGAGCATGCCTTCAAAATTATATGCATCCCAAATGGGAAGATACAGCTTCAAACCCAGTATTTCCACCTCCACAGAGCTTACTGGTTCCTTACCAGTATCTCCCAATCCTTGGTCCTTAGGATTTTCTGGCCTGTATATACCTTCCTGGCCTGAAGGATACACCACCCATTTTGCATAAAAGGATTAGAGATTTGTTGGTGGACTCGGTGAACATGATCCTTCAGCTCTGAGGTTTAATTGTCGCATGGCAGGAGGAATAAGCTTTCAGTTCCAGCTTCTCTGCAGGAACTATACTGTAGAGTGGGTAGGTGAAGTTTGTCCTTGCTGGTTGTTTGAAAAACTAAACCAAAACCATGGATGGAAGCCTTGATTGTTCTCTTCTAATCAATTAATTTGTTGAATTATTTAATTCCACAAGCTATAGGAATTTTGGTACAACCTATGAGTGTAAAAATATTGGTTTTTAATATCAAAAAGATCCCTTTTGTGGGTGTGATCTGCAGAGCAATCTGGCTATTAGATTTTGGGTCTTAAATATTCCACTAGTCCAATTGAATTGGCTGTATCTGCAACGTAGTTTTCAATAACTCTGTTTACATTTATAAAATCATGGCATATTGGAAAAATCCTGCTTATACCATATTTCATACATTGTACATTTCTTTAAATTTTTGGGTTTTTTAATGGCCTCTGTTAACATCTCATGATATACCTTTAAACAAGAATCAAAAATACGTAATAACATAGAATTAGGATTACTGTGAAAGCAGGGCGTGGATTTAAAATGTCAGTGCTTATTCATATTCAACCTAAGAGTGACTTTGAACACCATGCAGAGCTGATTGCAGGACAGCATTGGTGGGATTTGCATGTTCAAAGTGTTGCAGTACTGTGACAAGAAATAAACACAATTTAATATGAACTCTACCAATTTCTGTGAAGCAGGTGGCAATTTTTCTATTTTGGTATTGTAGTAACCTTTTACAAATTTGGATTTGATGGTGGTGACTTCCTTTTTATTCACTAGTTTTACATCAGTGGATTGTCTCCTGATTTACATTACTGAAAGACAGAAGACTCATTACTTAAAAAAATAATTTTTGCACACTATTTTTCACTCTTCTGTTACTGGTATTTATTCCGTGTGGTATATTGCCCTTTTCAGTAGTTTCAAAATTTCTCCTTCTTTTATCCTTACACATGTATTTATTGATAGATGTCTCATTTTTTCAGAGGCATTGCAAAATAGCTAGAAGACCTCTATTCCTGAAAGAAATTTCCCTTTCTGAACTAAAAGAAATTCAGTTTCCCTTTCCCATGGAAGGAAAAACAAAAGCAAATAACGAGTGATAATAAAATGCTAAAAAAAGGTATATAGATGGATCTCTATAATGGTCTCTCAATATTTTCCAGATAATAGAGCTGTTAGAGCCACATTAGATCATGCTTCCTTATGAGTATTCACTACAATCTGTCTGCTGCCACAAGATTATGTATTGAGAGTTCTTTTAATATATATTTTTTAAAAGTCTATGTTGCTCCCCAGGTTTCTATTTCTATTCTTGCCTAGTACACAACATCCATTTTCTCCTTGTATTGCAGACTCCTTTTGCCTACTTTATTGACTTCGTGCCTTTATCAGAATCAGCACAGCTTTTAATGTAACTAGTAAGGCTGTCATTAGGGACTTGATGGAAGCCTTCCTTAAATTGTAAATAAATTATACTTTATGTACCTCCATTATCATCTTTCTCTAGGGGTTTCAATGGCTCCAAGCTTTTGTGGTGTAGACCATATCCCTTTAGGCAAGATATCCCTTCAGGATATTTCCCTTCAGGCATGATATGCTGGTTGTAGTCATTACAATATTACTTTGATTATTCTCTAAATTACCCCTCATTACTGTACATTTTCTTTGCTTTTCTCATTACAGATGTAAACATTGTGTATCTGTTGTGTTTTCAGTCGTTCTTCCATTCAACTCCTTAATATACAGATTCTCTGAGTGATTTTTTGATGGATTAAAAAAAAAAAGCCGTGTTTCTAGCCATGTATGTCAGAATACGGTTTCTTATTTAATTTAGTGTGCTTAAGTAACTAATTAGTCACAATAGGATATTTAAAAGGCATCTTTATGGCTCTTTTCATAAGTGTTATGAAAAAGGCCTCGCTCTACATCTTGATTGTCAACTGACCTGGGCTCTATCAAAGCTACAATAAGAGAAGTAAATTCCAGAGGTGAAGGGCTTTTGCTGAGAATTTCCTGTCAACATCCCTTGACATTTATGTTTAGGGACTTGAGTGTTGCAGCTGACCTCAGCTGTCATGGTGGAACACGAGGAGAAGTAGTTTATTTAATTACAGTCATTCAAAACCTTGCCGATGCTTAACAAGTTCTGTGTTATGATTCCCATTGGGTTACATGATTTCATGGACATGAACACTATTGTCCATTACATCATATCCTATGGGAGCATATGAGGGTTTATTATGGAGAGTAAAATTTGTAAAAAAGCATCTTAAGCTCACATATTCAGAAAATTCTTATGACACTAATGCCTTCATTTTCAGTTTTTTTAATATAAGACTTATGCCCCTAGTATACACACATAAGAGATATAATACACTTCTGTCAGTACAAATCTGTAATTTTTTCACTGTCTTTAGCAGAACTCTTGAAGGTTCACAGAAATTTGAATCTCCATTTAAAAATCTTAATTCTTCAGTGCCTACAACAATCTGAACACCATTTATTAGTATGAAGTGTTCCTCTTGTCATCACTATTCATAAGCTCATAAATTAATCTTAATGAATCTTTTCACTCACTCTTGACATATAAGGTAGTTTACATTCTGTTTCCATTGAAGACATCAACTTTGTATTTGAATTTGTGCTCTGAAGAACTCATGAAAACAAATTCTTGGGTAAATTTCCTCTTCCTTTGAGGGCTTCTGGTTTTATAAAATTCATTAGAACTACCATTTTTCTGTGAAGCAGAATTAATAAAATAATTGCTTCTGTACATTTTCCCACCCTCCACCTACCAAATTCTTGATGGTGTTGAAATTTCTCAGGAGCATTAGCTATACATTAAGGAAGAAACGTGGCTCTGTGTGGAATTTCAACATTATTGTTCTGATGCTGATGAGTCCCATTTTGGGTTCCAGACCACATAGCTCAAAGCATTTTAATAACAGGTAGTTATTGAGATAGTGTTTCCTTCTTGTGGCATGGGCAGTCAGTAAGCAGTGATGGTCATGAAAACAGTCCAAATTAATCCATGAGATAATACTTGGTTGTCTTTTAACCATTTCACTACAGTGAAACTGATACAGTTTCTCCTCTAAGAAAGCTGGAAGCTGTGAAGGTTGATGGTACATCTTTATACACACCAGGGGCTTCGTGTTATCTTTTTAGTATTTTGTTTATTAGTTTGTATTGTCTTTATGTGGCTAAACCCAAGATGTTGATAGGTTAAATTATGGCATACAAAAACCACCAAAATAGGTCAGGTATGATTTTTTCACCCACTTTCACTGAAGAAACATTTTTTTTCCTTTGAACTTTAGGTTCACTTTACCAGGACAGAGGAAGTACTATAATTCTTCTTAAATATCAGTTTGAGATGTTGGAGGTGGCTACATGTAGCATCTTACTGCCTTTCATTGTGTATTTAGAATGTCATTTAGGTTGAATATGAGGAGAGCCTTAGGCTACCTTTTTGTCTTGTTAGATCACTCTTTTCTGCAAACTTCCTGAAAGGATATTCTAAAAAAATTTTGTAAGTAACTTTAAAAAAATATGCTACCTGTTGATAAAATCTATTTGCTTTAATTATGGAAAACCCTGCTAAAAGAGATTATTAAATGCTTACACACAGGTAGACAATTATACTTGTGTGTTTCAAGAAAATGATTTTTTAGGGACCTTGGTCTGTAATTTCAAGGTACAAAGTGACATGTTTGAAATATAAGTCTAAAATTGGCTTTCTGGAGCAATAATATACTCAAAATGATTGAGAACTGGCTGAACAGCAGATCCCAGAAAGTCAGAATCAGTTGGGTTTGGTTAGGGTGGTGTTTCCCCAAGGGTCAATACTGTGCCCAGTGTTTGACTTATTCATTAATGACTTGGATGAAGGGACAGGTGCTTCCCCAGCAAATTTGCTGTTGACACAAGAGAGGAGTTAACCAATACTCCCGAGTGCTGTGCAGCCCCCCAGAAGGACCTTGACAGCTTGGAGAGATGGGCAGAGAAGAACTGTCTGAAATTCAACAAAGGCAAATGCAAGGTCCTGCACCTGGAGAAGAGTAATCTCTGGTAGCAGTATGGGCTGGGGGCTGAGCTGAGAGCGGCTGGGGGCAGCTCTGCAGAGAAGGAAGGACCTGGGAGTCCTGATGGACAACAAGCTGTGTATGAGCCAGAACTGTGCCCTTGTGGCCAAGAGGGCCAGTGGTATCCTGGAATGCATTAAAAAGAGCACTGCCAGCAGGTCAAGGGAGATGATCCTGCCCTTCCACCCAGCCCTAGTGAGGCCACATCTGGAGTGCTGTGTTGAGATCTGGGCTCCCTAGTTCAAGAGAATCATGGAGCTCCTGGAGAGGGTTCAGTGGAGGGTGACAAGGATGATCAAGGGATTGAAGCATCTCTCTTACAAGGATAGGCTGAGGGAGCTGGTCCTTGTTCAGTCTTGAGAAGAAATGACTGAGAGGGGGCCTCATCAGTGTTTGTGAGTATCTGAAGGGAGGGTGCCAAGAGGATGGAGCCAGGCTCTGCTCAGTGGCGCTGACCAATAGGGCAAGAGGCAACAGGCAGAAACTGATGCACAGGAAGTTCCACCTTGACATGAGGAAGAACTTCACTGTGTGGGTGACTGGGTACTGGAACAGATCATGCAGAGAGGGTGATCTCACTGGAGTTATTCAAGAATCATTTGGACACAATTCTGTGCAGCATGCTCTAGGATGACCCTTCTTGAGCACGGAGATTAGACCAGATTCACCAAACTTCCAAACTGACTGATTCTGGGATTTTTGATAAGATTATTTAAACCTCCAAAATAAATTCAAGATTTTAAAGAAGACATATACTAATACCCGCAGATTCTACCTTCAAAATTAAGTTTTGCTTTACACCAAAGAACTAATTTTAGATTTAGCCAACAAAGGTTTATTTTTTGTAAGATAAGATGTCACCCTTAAAGTATCAGTTGTGGCTTTGGAGGAACTATGTACTACAGATTTTTTTAAAAAATTAATTTTAGTCTTTTAACTAGTAGCAATACTTTAATAAGGATTTTAAATAAGCATATGTAAAGCATTAGGCCAAGAAACATATTGCTCACTAGGTTCCTCTGCAACAGGCATTCTTTAAAACTTCCTTTGTTTTTTAATTTCTGTTTCATCTATGAGGGGATAGTTTACTATGAATTGCAAGCTTTATCTTATACGCAAATGTCAGAAAAGCTATATATCTTTTCTCACTAATTCTTCTAGTTGGTGAGGGCACAATTTGAATTAAAATTAAATATTGTCTCCTGATAGAGACAGTAATTGTCATCACCGATAATTATGAATTACCTTCCTAACAATCAGGAAATGAGTCAATTTTGATGTTATCTATGCTTGTTGGAAACCAGAAAGAAATGCCTCTTCTTAATTGTGTTTCAAGATACATGTGGTATCACAAATAAAAGTTTCTGTCTTCTACAAGCTAATGCTTAATGGGAAAATATCACTTAATTTTAAGAAAATCAGCTTTCTTTTTTCAGTTGTTGAAATTTTAGTTTCTTTGCTGCTTGTTTTTCCTTTTAAAATAGTCTACCATCTTGTCAGGTTTAATTTGCATGTAGAAATAGATTGTTTTACCTCATTATTTTTGGCTAACTTGAAATGAAACTTCAATCATCATATAAAATGAGACAGCTCTTAGTCATATTTCAGAATTAATATATAAAATCCTCTCTTTTCCCAGTGTTCTTTCTCATGTGTGCATGTACTGTCAGATTAGAAGTAATTCAAGATTAGTGAAACATGGTCAGGTTGATTAACAAACAACAATTAAATCATTCCCCTGTGGAAGACCTTAATACTTTTTAATTCTTGCTATTGGGTTGTATAGATCTAGTACCTATTACACAGGTTTCCCCCAGGGACAAAGGGAATAGTGTTTGCTGTGCTTTGTCAAACTCCAGCAGAGCATGCTGGAACACCATGGAGAGTGTATCTATAAAGATCTATGATTCTATCCGAAGAAAATGCAAAGCATCTATACAAAGCATCTCTGATTCTATTATAGCAGAGTAATAATATGTGGTTATCTATACCAATGGAAGTTTCGTGCTACAGTGTTAAATTTCTTTTTGAATAACAGATTTTTACTTTGCCTGAAAGCAAACTGCACAGACTTACTGACGTCTATGCACTTTACCCAGTTATGTAAAATAATGAACACTGATGTGAACCTTTTGTGCAACATAAACTAACCAAGGTAAGAGTACAGTTGTCAGATGATGTGGAGAAGTACACAATATAAAAACTAATATTGAAAAATCTAAAGTAAACACTGCACATATGGCTACATATGTGATAAACACCACTAATAAATTGTTTAGAGCCCAGAATGACAACTTCATGGGGAGGTCTAAGTTTCTGTATATTTCCTGTCTAAGGCTTGCTTTCACTGCAAATGTTACTGGGAATTCACTCTTAAAAGGTTGTCTTTTCCTGTTTGAGATTGTGTGAGTGAGCAACTGTTTTAAAATTTTCACTGCATTTTGAATAAAATGAGAATCAAGCACTGAAATATTTAAATGTATTCTATATTTTCTAACTTGTGCAGTTACAGTTTAAAGCCTGCTAGACTTGAGCCATAAAAAAAAGGCGATAAAAAAGAAGTCCTCTCTTGCATGCAGCATGGCCATCATTGTGGCAGAACTGCAAACTTTCGCTGTCTGGTACGTCAACCTCTGGAAGGCATGATGCTTGGCAGCTGATAAAGTGTTTTATGCTGAAACCAAAATTATGGGTTCTAATGAACCTCAGAAATGCTACTGTCTTTGAAATGTGACTCCCTGTCCAGTGAGAATTAGGCTGTTTTCACAGTATTGAACAGGCACTGGATGATAATGACCTTCAATAGCTACAGCTTGGGGCTAGATTTGAGTTTGATACTAAGAGGTGAAAAGCTTTCAAACTCAGTACCAGTCCCCTGAGCTATTCAGTCCTTCCAATGACTTATATCTTGGAAAACATAAATCCCCTTTGTCCTCATGCTTATTGTTCTGTAGCAGGTTTTCTACAGGCTTTGTATAATATTTTTTATGGTAGATTTTCTGTAGATTTGAACCCTAATTTTTTCTCATTCACATCATCTGATGTGTGCCCTTGAAATGAGGTTTTGTTTCAAAGTCCACCTGCATCAATTAACTGTGGCTTTGCTGGGTTTTGAGGGTTCAGTGAGAAGAATTGGGCAGCTGCATGTTTCTTTGTCCTTTTCTTCTGTGCAATCCACGGCTCAAGCTCAGTAGTGTGGTGTGTATATCTCAGAAATCTCACAGGTTGAAGTCATCTTAACTCTGTTGCCAATGTTGTGGATAAAAGTATGTCTTTAAAGCAATACGTGAATGAGGGGAATAAAGGAAGATAATCTCTCAATTTTACTAACAGCTCAGATTTTCTCTTTAACATAGATAAAACATTCTGCCCAGGATTCTTCTTTCCTCCTCATCACTTCTTCTGTCTTCCTCTTGATTGAGTAGGTCAGTAATGTAAACTGATAAACTGCTGAGAAACATGATGTGGTCATGAGGACTTTCATCAAGCTTACCATTTTAGAATGGCCTCAGGTGAAAAACATGTATACCTACATGTTGATACAATTTTGCTGTATACTGATTATTTCTTAAGCATTTTCATTATAGCTATAAAACAATTAGGTACATACTATAGCCCTGCATTTTGGGGGGCATACTGTGACACAAATTCACACCAAAAGCTACAGCCCTAAAGCATCTTTAAAGTAATGTTTGTATTGACTTTATACTTTCCTTACCTGGAGGAGCACCCACAGCTGTTGTTTTTTCATGGAAACATTTACTTTGAACATTTCCTACAGTTGTGATTGGTTTTTTAAATGAGTGGCTGTTTATTCCTGTAGTTAGACCATGCACATTTGCTCACTTAAAATAGTGTTGTCTTACAAATAGATTAATTCAAATCCATTCAAATATATCTTGGTTGGGAATACATGTTTACATTGTACTTGATTGTAAAGACCCTAGTACACTGCAAGCTTTATCAAACTAAGAATATAAACCATAAAACCTTGTGTGCCTTTGTTGTTGTACTTTAATTCTGTTAATCGCCCTAGGTAAAGATTAGCTGCTGTTGTCAATTTAATTCAGCTTCAAACAAAGCAACAAGGTCATTTCTTTTTTTTTTCTCCTTTTTTTTTTTTTTAAGCAAACAGGATTGAGTTGTCATGTAGTTCTAATAGGCAGCACAGGGAATCATTAGTCCACCTCAGCTGCCTGACTGATGGGCATTTCACTTCAGCCATCTGACTGAGCACTAGTGGCCCAGTACTATTGACACCATGTCAGAGCTGAGAGAAGATGCCTTAATCGTCTCAGACACTCTCTGCATTGATTTGACAAGTTGCTGTAATGACCTTCTTGTTTTTCTGAAGGATTACTGTTTACCCAGGGAGGTGCTGCTGAACGCATGTGCTGCATTGTCATGGAAACTATTATTGTTGCATCTTGATCCCATTAATGTTGTGGTGTGTGACACTGATACGAGACACTGAATATTTCAATGAAGTGCATTCTACCTCAATAATACCAATCAGTGACCATTCATTAGGCTTACCAAATTTACAGGTAATGTGTAGTTTGACCCACAATTAAAGGGCTGTGGCTGCTTAGGGCATTTTCCTGCCTTGATTTAGTATTTTATGCCCCAGGTAGCTTCTTTACTTTGAAGGAATAAAATGCCACTCTTTATTTTGTTTGTTTTCTTTTCTAATTTTTGCTCTTTGACTTAGGTAACTTGCCAGTAATTTAGAATGATTCCAGTTGAAGAAAGAAATAAGAAAATCAAGATAGGAAGAAAAAAAAGTCATACTTGAGACATACATATCCATGAAGGAAAAACAGAAGAGGGTTAGGTGATGTATGGAACATTTTCTTCATCATGTTGAAAGTGTAGCTTATAACTAATATGTTTTCCCTATTTCCTTGTAGTGTTAGCATAATGGCAAGTGGAAAATATATCCCCTACCTTATGATTCTAAATTCTCCCCTTTTTCAGTACAAGCATATTTTTCTCAGCCATTTTCTTCTTGTGTTTGGTATATTGAGTGTGTGATCTTTACTGTCTCTAGATATTAGTTTCTTAGTACACCACATTTGGGAACAGGTTGAAACAAGCATGATTCCACGAGTGATTTAGGCAAAAAAAGAGTGAAAAAGAGCCACTGATACAAAGCAAATAATTCTAACAGGTTAGAAGACACGATAGTTGTTTTCTTGGAAAAGGTAGTAAAGCAGGCTTTCTTGCAGGCTAGATCTAATGATTAAGCTGCAACTGAAGTGGTTGGTCTGACAAATTCGAGCAATTTCCTGTACATTGATTTTTTATGAGAAGAAAAGAAAACCTCCCAAGTTTTTTTTTAAGTGAAAAATCATCTTTCATACACAGCTTAGTAATTGGGAAATATTGTTTGAAAACATGTCAATAGAGGCTGAGCTCTTATCTAGTGGCCATGAGCTGTGAATGAAAGAATGATGCTATAGAAGTAGCACTTTACAACAAGCGGTTTTTATTTGGAAATTAAGAATTATTTCTGTTTTACTTTTCATCTTAAATGTTGCAAGGCTACCCAGGCTTAGTACCTGTAATATTATAAGGAATCTGACTGAATGAGATGTTGAAATCCGTGGCTAGCTGCAGTAACACCTACCATTTTTCTCCATACAATCCAATACACAATCATCCAGTCATCAGCTAATAGTTTAGGTTATTGACAGATGTGTCTTATTGACTTCCTTGTTTAACATAATGAATAATGAAATGCTTTTTACAGTATTTGAGGAAGTACTGGGCAATACTGCCCACGCTGTGCAATCAGTTTTTATCTGATCACAAAGTCATTAATATTTCTACATTGATTCTAAGTTTTCTTGGCAAGGTATTGCCTTAGCACTTAGTATGATACAGGCTACTGAATGCTCTTGATGGCTTTTGCCTTAGAGAAAGATGTGCAAAGATCACAGTTTTTGAAAGATTTGTCTCAGATCTCAGAACACAAACTAGGAGGGTTTTCCAGTACCATCATCTAGAACAAAAAATGCAAGCATCTAATGATTTTCCCATTTATTAACTATTTCTCATGCTGTATTATGGTCAAAGATGGTAATGGTTATGATTTAATTTCCCTTTCTATGGGGAGGAATAAATACTTCACAAGTGTAGAATATTCTTTTGAGAAGAGATATTCTTGAGATGCAGAATATGTTCTCCTGTATTTGCATTCATAATTATTTCATGTTGGCCTCTGGGGTCATTCTTAGGCAGTTGCTTGTAACATACAACAAACAATAGAATCCAGGAATTTTCCTTCTATGATCCAAACTAACCCACCATTCTCTTATGCCACACATACTTTTTTGCTTAATAAAAATACAGCCTTAGGTTGTCAACTTAAATAACCAAGCATAAATAAATATAATTAGCAGTATTCCCAATTTAAAATTTGTAGGGGTTAATCTTATCCATTTAGAAATGTACTTATGTGTAAGCTATATATGTATCTCATGTATTGAATAAAATGTATTTCTATACAGCGAGGTCAGACAGGAAAAGATACGAATGTGTACTATCTTGAAGTAGAAGTTGAAGGAGTATTATATGGAGTTCAGTTAAAAAAAAAAAATTAAGATTCCAGACTCCAGAAAAGATTCACTGTAAAACTGCGAGTAGATGATAAGTTTTCTGCTGTACAGTATTGCATTACCTGTAATTCAAATTAAAACTGAGTGAATGTGGGATTATTGTAGTAGTTTGAATTGAAATGTATTTCAACTTGAAAGCTCAGTATAATTCAAGAAAACCTATATGGCATCAGAATATTGATTTAGCTAACAGGGATACCCTTGCAGACAAAGTAGCCCTTAATGGCATTGAAATTAGTAGTTTAATCAGGTGGCTTTTTGTTGGTTTGTTGGGTTTTTTTTTTCCTAATACATAGTTTTGAACAAGACCCTTTGGGCTAAAATAGAAAATTTAGGCTTAAATTTTTTTGCTTGCATATCTACTAAAATTTGTATTGGTCCTTTTCAAGAATTGATGTGGAAGTTTTTACATTTGGAAGAGGTTCTTCTGAATGCTAATTTTGTGAGACTTCAAAAGTAAAGGCATTGAGGCCTTTTCTATCTTTCACGCCCCTAACACTAACTTGCTGTTTAACCACTCAATTTGTTTGTGCTTCATTTTAATAAAGATGCAAGACCTAATGGGTATTTTTTAATCTTTTTGATGCACTACTTCCAGAATTGCTATTCCAGTGCCAAGCATTCAAGATCATCCTAAAAGACTCCTCCCTAATCAAATCAAGTTCTTAGCCAAAAGTGAAAAATTTTGTGTGACAATTTTTCCCCTAGAATGTTGGTCTTTTGTCCTTTTAAGAAGATCTTTATCCTTTTCAAGGATTCCTCTTTACTCTGTTTGTTTTGGGTTTTTTCTCTCTAGACAATATGCGTAGCTGTTGGTAATTTATGCAGAATAGTTTTATTTAGAGGTAAATTTTAAAATCCAGATCTGAGAATAGATAAAACTGCATTCTATATCCTTAAAACCTGTATCAGTCTTTTCCTGGTAGACTTACATGGTGATCCTTGTAAGAGTTTGATATTCAGAAGGGCGAGGAAAGGGGTTACCTTTCTTGTATAAATCAGCAAGTAGAGTTGTGTAACAGGCTGGCCCTGGAACTATTTGGCATGACTCTGCTCTAGTATGTCAGAGGACTTTGTCATAGTGTAAACCCAATTAAACAAACTAATGAATATATTCTCTTGCTTTTTTTGTCTATTGAACCCCTTTTTGGAGAGCTGGTTCATATGCTTGACTAGAATACACAGATTTGAAACCACCAGATTTCTGCTGCAATTTAAAAGCTGGTAGCTGTATGATTAGTGTTGTGTGGAAAGACTAGACCTGGCAGCTAAGGACTAACCTTTTAGAAGCCCATACTTTATAAATTATTTACTAAAACTACCAACTGGAACTTCAGGATGAATCTACTGAAGAGAGGCTAGCTCTGGTAAAACAGGAAGACAAAGTGTCCATTAAGCTTCCTGATTGTGTTCTGGTATTTCTGACCTTCATATAATCTTGCTGCTGCTACAGTTTAAAATTATAGGAAAAAAAGCACTGGTGAAGCATTTGCTATTACTAGGTACAAAGTGTGCATTTTAAGGTTAGGCTAACAAAAAGATAACTTGACACTACAAACAAAGTAAGACAAACTGGTAGTAGACCAGCTGCTACCTTGAATCTGAATGAGTTTGGAAGATGATGATTCTTCCCACAATCAGGCTGTGAAGTCGTCTTGACTGAAGATGATTTGCAGATCTTCCATACACCCCTCAAATATTCAAAAAGTGTGTTAAAAAACATCAATTTTTCTTCAGATGTGAATCAGCTCTTGTATTGATTGTGTGTTTTGCTGGCCTCATCTCAGCTCACCAGGTCTCAGCTCTACCTTAGAATAGTCTTACATGACTGTTGTTATGCCATATATTCATGGGGCTGCTGCATCTCCCCAGGTGCCCTTTCAAAGCATGATGAGGCATAAGATGTGTCAGTTTTTGTGCCGTTATAAAAATGGTGAAAATAGGCCACTATTGCATTTCTCTTTTGATAAGACATGTTAGACCATATCTAAAGTCAGACTGTTAGAGGTTGGGTTCATACAATTGAAACCAGATTGGACAAAGAACTTGTGGAATGATGAAAAAGTTGTTACTGGCATGGCATGTCAGTGGGCAACTTGTTTTAATTTCGGTGATCATTAAAGATCATTATTTTTGTCTGTAGTATGTGGCTTCACAGGGTCCGAATATTCGATATGAAGCCACAGAATAGACAAAGAAGCTTTCCAAAATAAATCCCTCTCTTGGTATGCAGAATTTGCATTGACTGGAGTGACTAGTCCCAATTTGAACAACTGATTTTTGCTGGCCAACTGCTGTAAGAGGTTTTTTCCAGGTGAGACTTCAACAGTCACTAGATTTCCTGTTTCTCCTGATGAGAATATACTTGCTTGCAGAAACCAAACTTTCAATCAGAAGTTCCAATTACTAGTCTGGTAGCATTAAAAGATTAAAATTTTAATAATATTTCACC
This sequence comes from Pachyramphus minor, assembly GCA_013397135.1. Taxonomy (NCBI): domain Eukaryota; kingdom Metazoa; phylum Chordata; class Aves; order Passeriformes; family Tyrannidae; genus Pachyramphus; species Pachyramphus minor. The sequence goes on from VYXB01007043.1 coordinate 356,438, forward strand.
ATATATGAAATATAAAGTTATTGCTGTTGTGCTTTATGCAAAAAAGTATCTGATTTGATTGGTCCTGAATTTTCCTTTATGATATTCCCTCTTGTTCCTCATAGCAGTGTATTAAATATTCTGAAACTGAAATCTTATCAGTTTTCATCTTGCTGTTTGCAATTCTGCTGATTTGCAAGTATCCTGTAGCTGTTTAACTTTTCCAAATTGAATTAACTATGAATTTTTCCAGTTTTCACTAGATGTATGTTCCATCATGCTTCTCTTTATTTCTCTTTTGTGGAGCTTTTCGATTCCATTCTATTATACTTCTCTGATGAGGCAAAACCATAATACTTTACATGAGGACATCCTATGATGCAGCACAAAGAAGCCTCAGCTCTTCAAAAGAATTTGCTTAAGCTATTATTATTATTATTGTTATTCTGTATTAATTGTGCTTCATCTAGAAAACACAGAAAATAGGGCATTTCTGTTGAAGGCTATTGGGAAACTATAAATCTGTTAGCAGTTAGGTGGAGATTCTGGAGAGTAAGGATATAAAAAATTATTTCTCTGAATTCTTCATTGAAAATGTAACTTTTCTGGCATACTGAAAGCATTTGTTTAACAAAGGGGAGTTGGATGGTGGGTTGGATTTTTTTGGTTGGTTAGTTGGCATTTTAAGGAGAGGATATAAATAATTCATTGTTTGTGGCTCTACCAGATCTTCCATAATTAACAGTGGAAAATCATTCTAGGCAACTGTAGGGAAGGGGCCTAGTTCTCCCTGTGTCTTTTGGAAGCATACAGTATCAGTGCATAACAATTCATAACAATAAAAAAATTGTTACTTTACAGAACTTTATTTATGCCACTTTGGTCTTTTTTATTCTCTCTTTTGTTTGTTTGGTTTTTTATTCTTATAGTATACTTTATGTTTTCCCTTGGTTACATTTTCCCCTAGCTGTAGAGGGACAGCTCAATCTGTATTTAATTATAAAAACTTATGTAGAAGTTTGCATCCAACATCTGAACTGCAGTTCAGCTCATACCTTTTATGACACTGCTCCTCAAGGTACTTTTCATTTGTCATTGGGGTGAGTATACTATTTTTATTTAAGTAGGATATATTATGAATTACTTAGTCTTTTGCTGCAGTTAATTACTTAAACCCGAATTATAACCATACCAATAGGTGCCCTAAGAGTGAACAGGAGTGCACTTATGAAAGAGCAGTTGTGCTCTGGTGGTTTCCAGCACACATGGTAGGTGTTACACAGCTCCCAGCCCCGGGTGCTGGGAGCAGGTGACAGTGCATTTGAGGTTTAGCAGAATGTCCACAGCTGTGGCTTTGGCTGTGGCTACAGAGTAGAGAATCACATGTGCTTCCTCCCTTACAGTGTATCTGTGTATATGCTACCTTTGCTTCTCCAAGCAGGAGTTCTCAAGGTATTCCTTTTAGAACAACCTTTCAGGTTGCCAAGGGTATGTTGTAACTCCTTTTTAAACTGAGAGTAAGTATAATTCTGTTGGCAGCATTCCTGGCTTGACTTTCCTCTCTTATGTTAATGTGAACAGCTAATAAATAGGCACATCAAACTCAAGATCAAGTTTGGATTGGTTCTATCCATATTTATGTTACAATCTTTGCTTGCATACTTTGGAGAATTGCAAAATTTTCAATGTTTTCTTACGTTTTCAATGTTTCCTTTTGTAAGATTCCTTCTAAGTTTATTAATTCATATTCTGTATATGGTGAGGATTGTGGATGGCATTTTTTTTCCCTTTAGTTAGTCTGTCTAAATAATACAATTTGATTTATTAATTTAAATGTCTTGTCACCACATTGGTCAGCTTCTTTTGCAACTTCTCCATTCTGTTTGTTTCTCTGTTTTCTATTGAATTGCCTGGTTTTTTAAGGTGGTAGAGATTTGAGCAAAGGAGTATGGTATTTTCTGCTCTTTTAAACTCTCCTTTTGAGAATATTTTCAATACCTTTTAATAGTCAAAGTTTATGAAGAGAAAAGTTGCTTAGATTAACTACTTGTAGTCTTACATATTTTAGCAGCACTTTGAATTCTTTTGTTGTGAGAAATCATGTTTGGTGACTTTTTTTAGCCATGTCTATGCCCCACACAATATAGAGAACAGGCATTGCCTTAGAACTTTTGAAGGGCTTGTTGCATTTTCTGTTGGGATGTAGTAGTCTTTAGAACTTGTCTGTGTATTCTACCACAGAACAGAGTAGATACACCTGTTAGCACGGAAAGGAAAAGAGCCTTTGCTGATACTGTGGTTTGCAGTTCACTGCATTGTGTCACGGAAAATGTTATTTGATTGTGCTGACCATGATAGTAAATAGAGCTAAATCTGTTTTACATCGCTGAAGAGAATGTGTATGTCATAACTCTTAATGCACACTACAACTTCAAATCACTCTTCCTTATCACCTTCCCCCATTTAAACCAAACATGTTTCATTATGTGAGCATGAATTAATACAATGGAGAAATATGAGACATGGTTTTTATTGCATATTTTTTCAACATGCAAATCTTCTTTGACTTCTTAGTAAAAATTAACAACTACAAATTCCATTTCATCTATGAACCCTATTATAGATTGCATTATTCACTCAATTGACTGTAACAGTCAAGGCGATTACCATCTGTGATCTAAATATCTGTTTATATTGGAATGCAGAAAGTATTTCATTATTAATGCCATCTTATAAATCCAGCTCTCATTTAGGTGACAATCAGTTCACTTTATGACAACCAGAGTGTGTTCCAGTTCTTACTTGTGTTTGATCATTATATGCAAGTTGCAGACTCATTTGAAATGTTTCTGGGTAAGTCACACAGCTGTGCATTAATCTTGCACATTCCTCAGTAGATCACGTGTCCATGATAACTGTAAAATAATAAATTAAAATATTCATGGTAAGCTTGTATAAAGGACTGTGAACTACTGTATTTTAATCAAAAGGAAAAAAACCATTTACTTGGAGTAATAGTTCATGAATATGATTTCTCAAAGCTGTGGAGAACTCATTGTGATTTATTTAAACAAATATTCAGACAGGTTTTTTGATACATAAAGACCAACAAGTGGTCTCTAGTCTCACTTCTGTTTCTTCTTAGCTTTTAATGAATTTATAAATGCATCTTCAATACTACCAGAGATGGATTTTATACTATTATGATTTCCATTTCTGGTTGTTGCCATGCTAAGATTTGTTCAAAAAGAAGTCAAGTAGAGCTAATATGACTTACAGGACATTTCCTTGGCCTTTTTCCTGATATCTTTGCATTATTGTAGAAAAGAGATTGGATAACTGCATATATTTCTTATAGTGGTTGGAAGTCTCTACAGCTGGCAATAGGTGAAGTCAATGGTGTTATGATGTCCTATCAACATCTTTGAAGCTCTATGGTGAAAAGTAATGCAGGAAGAAAGAGGGTGCACTGTGATGGAATCATCATGGTTGTGCTTGAGTATTCCTTTTAGAGCACAAGCATCTAATAAACATAAGGTGACTACTTGGAGGTCCTAGGCTATACTGAAGCTTGATATTACCCTTTCATTACTTTCGGGAGTTTGTTTCTATCATAATAAATGAATCCATTCTTTATCATTCTCCTCTACAAAATTTGCCAATTCTTTCTTTTTTACAACTCCCATGATTGCTCATGTTTAGAAAGACACTATAACTTAAGTCCAGTATTTTGTGTTCTGTAGTGTGGAAACCTCCTGCCCCTTCCCTTCTGATGAATGCCAGAATTATCACAAAGCTATGCCTCCTGAATAATGTATATAGACCAATTAAATGAAACTGTTTTATTAGTTCTCATGGGATGTACCTGGTGAAAACAACAATCTTGTAGGCAATGGCACTCATACTTGAAGCTAATCATATCTAGCTATTTGTGATGTTTTGAATCCTTTTAGTTTATACCTTTTATTTTCAAGCAAACTTAGTTATTGTAATTCTAAACTATGAGTGCCTAAATTTATTTCTTTGCATTTCCTAAGGCTGTAAAATACCTTACGCTGCAAGATTTCAATGAAGTGTAGAGAGCCTGACTAGTGTTGGATTTACATAGGAGGTAGAAGCAGAGGAGTGCAACTGAAAATTTCTGACTGTGAAGGCATGTTGATATGATATCTCCATTCCAATAAAAGTAATGTCTTGAAAACCATAGGGTCTTAAAATTTTTTACTTAAGCTGCTGCAGTCATGAGGGTTGGGGAAAACTGTTCCTCTCTGAATTATGACCCCACCACTAGCTGTGAAATGCTACAGATGAGTAAAGCTGTATCAGCTTTACTGATGTCACTGGAAGAGTGAAATGATCACAAATGCTGAGCTATTCAATTCATTGCAGCCTTGCCAGCCCTGCTCTAAAACTGGTACAGAAATAACTCAGTGCTGCCATAGGACTTCCAGTCCTGAGCCAGTAAGTCTGTTCAGCACAGCCATACTTAACTGTTCAGATCCCCAAACTGCTAGGAACCTGCAATATGCTCTTCATGAGCTTAAAACTGATAATCCACAAAATCGATTTGTTCTCTCAAGAAGACATCTTGAGATGAAAAGCTGAAATTCAGCTTGCTTATAGTTATTAAACCACATATGGTGCTTTTTAGAATAGCCAGTAAACAGAATAGGCCAGGGTGGGATTTTCAAAAGTGCTTAAGGCATTTAGGAGCATAACTTACAGTAAAAGCCTGTGGGATTTACACTCCTTCATGCTTCTGGTACTTGATTAAAAATATCCAATTTCAGCAGATAGGACTTGCTGTTTCAGAGCTCTCTGCAACTCTTATCCAATACTAGCCTGTCTAGGCAGGTGTTTTCGTTGACCTCTGGAGTTACACCATGCAATGAAATGCACGTGTCTCCCTCAGACATTCTTTTGAAAAGATCACCTTTAGATTGTACAATTTCATAAAGTGAACACTGTCTTAGAATAAGTTTATGATGAACGTAGCATGGACCTGCGCTTTGATTGTGGTATCTGAATAAAGCTACAATTCAAACAAAATATTGCCTTTCTTCATGAGATTTAGATGCCTTGATTGTTCTACGGATGTGAAGACTTTTGTTTCCTTCTATGAAACAATTTAATTGCAGCTAACATTTTTCTTTTTATCCTAACATTTTTGTATATTTTGGGTCCCATTATAATACTAATGATCTATGGCTTCGTAATCATAAAGGGAATAAATCTCACTTGAGCATTAATGCAATAGCGAACACAAAATGGCATGTAGAGTATTAGAGTATTATCACTTTTAGGTGAAACTTCTGTTTTGTCTGTAGGATTATTGACAGCATGTAGTTGTCATCTGACAGCTCTGTGTTGGTCTGTGTGTAAACTGGTGATTCCAGCCTCAGTGGTAACATTGTGGGGAAAAAAAAGTCCGAAAACTTCCTATGCTGCCCTGAGAATATACTTTATCTTCAAATAGAGAACTATTAAGCAACTTGTTGGCATGTTTTCTTTCATCCAGACTCCTTGGTGTTTCTGCATTTTAAACCTCAAAATCTTCAATAGAAATTTATCTCCCTCTGACACGTTTGCAAAGAACCTAGTGCAAAAGCCAGTATTCTTACTTGATTTCTGCTATAACCTGAAAACCTGAACATGGGGTTTAGATTTTTCATGTGTACTCTTCAAATTATTACATGGCATTGTTTCCATCACTGCATAGCAGTTTCAGCAGTCTGCAGATGATCAATGTGTCACGTAATCAACTCTTCATTTTAGAAGAACTGACCAGGGACTAGAGGTTGTTGCCTTTTTTAGAACATTAACTGAAAACTCTTTTATGGAATAATTAACTGAGTATAACTCAAATATTGGCTAAGAAACTAAAAAATGGAGCGGGGAAAACAAAAAACAAAAGTAAACTTTGTTGATACATGTACTTCCTTAATGGAAGTCCGTCATAGTAAACTGCTCAGTCCAGCACTGACCCACATATTTACATACTCAGTTTCCTTTTCCCAGACTATTTGTTTATCATTTCAGCATATTAATTGCAGAAGTAGGTTTTATTTCTTCTCAGAACAGCAATAGACGTCATTACTTCACACAAATCCAAAGCATCCAGAAATCGATTGAAGCCCTGCTACACCTAATAGTTGGGGCATAGCTATGGCTTGCACTTAAAAGCAGAAGAGTTGCAAAGTTTTTGCAAGTGGCTCATAACTCTAGCTTATTTTTCTTCTCCACAAGAACCCAACCTTAAATTAAAAGGATTTCTGTAAACAGTAACATTAAGAGAAGATTAAATATTTGAGACTCATTGTGAACTACAGCTTTTTGTTTTTCCTTGATGTTGGCATCTAGGAGATAATTTTATTTACATCTGAAGAAATTGGATATATAAAGAAAGTCACTAACATCAATGACATTATTAAGAGAAACCTGTAGAAACTGAGCACTACCAAAGGGGAATTCTGGAATCCCTGTTTTCTTAGATATTTTCTAAAACAATGGAGACCAAGCAAGCCAATTTTTCAACATTTACGTGAGTCACTGTGACACTGCCATTCTTTTAAGAAAAGGAAAATTGGGAGAATTCAGGTGAAGAACTGTATTTGTTGATTCCTTCTTCAAAAAACAAAAAAAAATTGTATTACTCAAAGTTAACTTTTTTCAAGTCAATGAGTTGCTACCAAATCATCAACCTACTCTTTTGTATATTACCCTGATGGCTTTTGTCTGGTTGAACATAGTCAATTTTCCCTGCAATTTTTCTTTACTAAAAAAGTCAAAAAAGGGGGGGTTAGGTTTGGTTTTTTGGATTCAAATTGTTTATTATATCATATGAAGGATATACTGCCGAGCACAAAGTACATGCTTCAGTATATAAATTGTACTATTGTCCCTGTAGTATTGTACATTGCACTAATATTATTGTATATGGCTTAAACATCACATGCTGACATTACTTTCCATTGTTTAAATAAGTTTGTAGTTTTATTTTATGTTGACTTCCTTTTACAGTCCTTTGCCAAAGTGTTCTAACACTACTTTAGGTCTGCCTATAGGTTATTGTTATTGATGTTGCAGCTTTATTGATCAGAAACAGTTTTTATTTTTTCCCACCAATTAACTTTTTTTAAAACTCAGAAAATATAAATACAGTAATTACATATAATAAATTAGAAAGCCTTGTATAAGGAAGCTAGAATTTTAAGATTAATAAATAGCAGAACTTATAGCCTGCTTAATTAATTACTAAACTGTGGAACCACTGCAATTCATATGTCAATCCAGACTCTTTTATGGAAGTGATTTGAATCAATTGCTAATGAAACTGAGAAATTTAGAAGCAGCTTTTTGACTTTCAAGTGACAGGACTCATATTTAAGTCAAGAAATGTGACAGTTAATGACAACATAAAAGTACTGAAAATTATTTGCCAGATCATGTGAGAATTAGAGCATCAACCTATTAAAATAGCTTGTAGCTGATAAGTGTGAAAATAAACACTCATAATGAAATATTTAGAAATCTGTGATGCTCCTTAAAATACGAGAGAGTCTGTCTGAAATAATACTCTCATGAGTATAACAATACTATTTCAAGTATTCTCCTATATTGCCACGTAGACAAATTTACTCTTTCTGCTGTTAAAGCTGTAATCCTTTAGAAATCCTTTATTAAATCAATTACTTTAAACTGCCAAAGTATTTTCATGGCTAATTCTTCTTTTTTAGTGTAACTAACATTCTTACTCTTACACAGTTATTGAATTTAAATGATTCTGCTGTTGAATTTGTTTCCTTACCTTTGCACTTCCAGCCATACTTAAATTAATTAAAACTTCATCCAGATAGAAAGAGACAGTTATTGTGTGTTAATGGAATATCAGTGGAAAGTGCACTAATCAATAATTAATTTAATTAAGGTGTATATGAGACAATATTGCTATATAATTAACTGAAAACCATGTAATATATGCATATTTAAATTTTTATTAATAAGTTTGTTAGGAGTTTTAGATCATGATGTTTTATGTATTTACATGAGATGTATAAAATTAAAAGTGTTTGCCAGAGAGATCCTGAAATACACATCAAATGCAGTTCTGAATGATTTTGACAGTCATTTAGCAATTTTTGGGGCAACTGAGGCCACACTAAGAAGGAGAGTGTGCCTTCTTGGAGATGAAAATCTGCAGGAGATCTCTTTTAACCTTTGAGAGTCAGATATGTAAAAAGCCCTATGAGTTGAAGTTACATGTGAGAAAACATACTTTCTACTTGAAAAAATGTGCCTAAGAAAAGATTATAAATAATGAAAGTATTTTTGCAGTTCCACAGCTAAAGCTGGATCATGCCACTAACAATGCTGTTCAGACACCCTACTTATTAAAGACTCTGTTCCATTAATATTGATGACGTTATCTCCTTTGCTGACTGTGAATGATTTTTTATGAGAGTATACCAATGAATATGCTATTTAAAGGTGCTGCTAGTTTGATACATTTGCTAAACTTTAAAATTTCAAATAAGTAATGCTGTCATGTTTCCTCTGTGTTCAAAATTTATTACAGTTTGTATTATTAATGATTATTTGACCAACTAGTGACCTTTATTAGCAAGGTATTTCACATTCATAAAGTTTTATAATTAAAAGGACAATCTCTTCCTTTGATATCCTAATCATATTTCATCTACCAGATGTTCAGCATAAAAACTTGACTTTATGAAGGACTTTTAAAACTGAGATGCAAATACTTACTTTTATACTGAGAGTAAATTAAAACTTCAATATTGAACATTAACAAATGCTGAAGAGTTTTACAAAGTTAAGTGATTGTCATGAAGAATAATGGTGTTTTTTATAATGGAGTCCGACTATAGTTAGGAGATGGAAGCTTGAGAGATTCATGATGATCAGTATCTTCTACAAAGTGTGGCCATGGGTCTGGGATCTATGTCAAATTTTTAATTGGAGTTCACGTGCATGTTTTCCTCTCTTTAGGTGAAGCACATTGATAGCTCTTCTGTTGTCTTTGTTTATCAGGAGACCTTCAGCAACCAAGGGAGCATGCAGTCCTCCTCTAGCATAAATGAGAATGACTTTTTTTTTTACTTCTGTATGAAGACAACTAACACATAGAAGACCATATCAGTAGATAAATGAGCTGAAATAGTTTTTAAGGAGGTATTTGGAGGTAATTTTAAGAGTTCTCCCATGAATTAGCTCAATTCTGCTTTGTAAGGAGAGCATGCCACAGCACGTTGAATCTACAGTATCAAATTAGAGTAAACTTATTTTCAAAAATAATTTCTATTAATGAAGAATAAAGGTGGTTTATTTTCATGTCTTAATGATCATACTTGTCTCAGGATGACCTGTAAGCATCTGGTAAGAAATAAAAAATTTTGCCATCACAGGAGTTTAAATTTTAATGATACTTGTTCACTATCATGTAAGAACTGCATGATATTCTTGTGCCATTTCTTGTACAGGTGAGCTGTTTTTTTAAGTTGAGTTCACATTTCCCCTGTAAGAAGGGACAGTTTTTAAAAGTTAATTTATCTCTTTCTGAAAGGTGTGTTTAATATGTAGGAAGGATTAATTGTCCTCTGTAGCTCTCTTTATGTCTCAGTTTTGGAGAGAGACTTGAGAGCCAGCTTGAAGTAGCTGGCTAATTTTAAGTGGCTTATATTTGGTGAGATGAATTTTCACCTATATTGCTTATATATTCAGTATTTAGTATATAGAAGGTAATTTAAGTTAATGACAGCTGGGATTTTTTTTTTAAAGTTTCTATGTTGATATAATGGATTGAACAATAGCTTGAAAAGCTACTCACCTTAATTATCTGGCCAACTTCTGTGAATCAGTATACCCATTAATTATATGATTAATTTTTTTACATGTTTAGCAATGCAGTTTTTTGGATTGGTGTCATAAGGCAATATTCTATACAAGCATTAAGTGTTATTATATTTAAAAGGGATGCTATTTACATAGAGACATCATATAGTCACATGCTTATACCATGAAAAAATGTATAGACCTTCTTTTTTACACCTTTTAAGGGGAAAGATTGCAAGCTTTCTATTTAAAAATTGTGTATAATAGTTATAAGTTATTTATTCTGTATAGCTTACTTAAAAATATAGTTGAGCAGTTTCTCCCCTAACTCCTCTCCACTTTGTTAAATCATAAATTTCAAACACTGGTCATTACTTTTCCAGGAAACTGTTAGTCACAATACTAGACAAGACTGATTTCTGAACATTTTCAGAACCTCAAATTCCTATTCAGTTTTTAAGTTACTCCCTGGACATCTAAACCTGTTATTGACAGTGGTAAGTAACCCTGGAAATTGCAGTGTTACAATATATAACTTCGCAGCTGAAATTGAAGAACCAACACAGAGAGCTGTTCCAGGTTGGATTCCTGGCCTCTGTTCGAGCTCCTGTCAGCGCCTGTAAAACCTGGCTGTGATCTCACAACATGGGACCGTGAAGACCCCCCCCCAAAACTGAAAGCATTCTCCTGCTATCAGGTCTGCTGAACAACCAATCCTGCAACCACAGCCATCTCCTGGCAAATGCAGAGACTCTGGTAAGCTCCTGCCTGGGTGTGGGGGGGAAATCTTCCCAGGTAATTGCCCTCCTAACTTTGAGTTCCAATAGTCTAGATGCAGCATTCTCAATACTTGCTGCATTTTAAGAATGTAGGTCTGTTGGTCGACTCTGTTAAACTCTCCAGCTTGCCTATTGTCAAGTCTGCATTCAGTAGTAATTGCAACTCTTTTACATACAGGTTGATTTTCTACTCAAAATACAGAGTATTTCCCTTGCACTGTGTCTCAACGTGCTACACATACTGCCTTGGTACAAAAATAAGTTCTTCCTATCTCTACAGAGACAGCAGTCTTTGAACACTTATGGCTCTAATGGCCCTCAGTTGGAGAGGGAACTCAGATGTCACCTGAAATACATCTAATAGTAATTTCAGTACTCTGCCTGAGCTGAATACTTAACGTGCCTGTCACTTTCTCAAAATCACAGTTAGCACAAAGAAAATTATGTACATGTGTGACTTCATTACTTCAGGAAGACTAACGCATTCAGGAAGAATTGAGCAGTTCCTTTCAGAAGCAGGAATGTGGTAGCCAGAGACAAGCCACTTCCTCAGCCTGTTTTGGTACTCAAGGGTTAGCATTCTTTAACCACTGGGTATAGATGCTTGTTCCATTCTTTTTTTGTCACTTCATTCACCAGCACAATTAAGCTCCCCTTTTGGAGTCCTTGGCTGTTCTGTCCTGTCAGTGATATAAAAACTATGGAGGTCTCTTTCCTCTGCAAAGAGCTTAATGGAATCCCAATACCCATCATTTTCTGCAAAACACAAGTTTATCCACAGTTGAAACCTCACTAAGAGTAGTCTCTCAAGAATCACATTAAAAAAATAATGCTTACTATTTTACTAGGGAAATAATCCCCACAGGTTGTGATAGTAAATTGTTTGAATTTGATATAAGGGAATTGTGTGGACCTCAGTTGAATGTGAAAGAATAATATGGTCGTGCATTTTCCACCTGTGTATTTTGCTGTAGATCTCAGTCTTTTATACAGACCCTTTACACTGGGATCTAGTATTAGGATAATATCTGTGGAAATGCAAACTTTTTTCCATTCTTTCTTTGCTGATATTTGATCTGAAAACCTAACTACAATAACTTTGCTTCCATACCAAACTCATTCTCTGAGATAAAACAAGGCAAAAAATCGAGGGCAGCTTATTTTCATGCCTTGTGGCAACTGTTCTTGTTGACCCATGTCAGAAAAGACAGGCTTTAGCACCAGACTTGTTTGTTTGTGTTTACTTGTTTCTTGTGAAGCTCATGGTATAACTGAAATGCTATAAAAATAGTGATTGGTAGATGGTGTTTTGTTATTCCTGCCAAAGCAGCATCGCTGTTCATTTTCTATTTTCAGGGCTTAATGGTCCATTTAAGCTATGTTTCTAAACTTGTCCTCCTTCTGCTTCTCATTGTAGGAAGAGATTCCTCTTTAAAGAATCATGCAGAAATGTGAAAAAAATATTCAAAGGCACTGAAAGCATTGCAAATTGTTCTCATAATGTCACAGATTCTATTATTTTTATCTTTCTGTAAATTAAATATCTTCTGATAAAGAATTGTAGCATGTCATATCATTCTTAGAGCCTCATAAGACTTTGGTCAGGTTACCTTTTTTTAATGCTCATTGGCAAAACACAAAAGGACCTTCTCATTCAGACTAGCTATTTGGTTAAGAAAGATAGATAAATGTCTTTTTGCAGCTCTAGCACATGAGATCGTGATGTGGCTAGCTCTGTCCAGATTCCCCATTTGAAGTTCCAGTTCCTACTCCATCCTGGGAAGTTCAGAGAAGACAGATGTGTTTCTATTTCTGATGCCAAAGCAGTATATCTTAGCTGGTCTGTTATGATGCTGCTTAGAGTAAAGATAGCACCAAATATAAATTAATTCTCAGAAATAATTTACCTATTAGGGCCATGGGGGAAAAAAGAAAAAAAATCTTCAATTTTCTTACTTTTCAAGCCTAAGGATAGTGACATGACGTTAGTCCAATTTACTGAGTATAAAACTAAATTAAATCAATGCTTGAAGCTTTCCTTGAACATGCCTCAAATTCAGTTCATCTACCATTATTGAAAAGTATCACATTGAAGTCTTAATAATTCTTTACACTAGAGTGCTATTAATGTCATCATTATTATTATACTTCCCTATCTTCCATATATTATAGCTGTTAGAATACAAGTACAAAAATCAATGGGAAATTTGCATTTGATATAAAATATTCTAATCTATTAGAATTAATTTCTTTTCCTGAATTATGTTAATTATCCTCTTCCCCACCTGGGAAGAAACCCCTACTGCATTCCTGACTAGATTTAGATTTAATGTTGGTTCCCCAGAGTGCAAATCATTAATAAAAATTCTATACTTATTCTCTCTTTTCTTCTGTCTTTTATACACACAAAGGTTTGGTTTGACCAACAGTTTTTGAATACAGAAGACATCTGGTCTTTCACAAAATAAAAAAAAATTCTCCCTCAGTTCTTGCCCATGGGCAATTAAGCTATACATATGCTATCTCCAGATTAAAAGCTGCACTGAAAATTCATTCATGATTGACTATTCAACAGTTATATCCACATCTAAAGAAATACAGTTTTATTTCAGTTATTTCAAGAATTATCTCCCTCTCTTCCTAGTTTTTTTTTATTTCCTAGAATAGAAAAATTCTTATCCCTTCTTTTTTGAGAATTTATTTAATTTGACATCAACATCATACTAATAATTTTTGGCTTTCCCAGACCTATTCCTAAATGTTAGAGCAATAGAGTTTGCATCAGTTACCACCATTTGTACTGTTTAAGTAAGTGCTAGTTATCTTTATTTTTCACTTTCTCTTCTGCTTCTCCAATTTTGCTTACACAAATGAATCTGTCAGAGCATGGTCATGAATTTTGGTCAGGCTGGGACCTTGAAAGAGATATATGTACACAAGAAAAGTGATCCATTGAAAAGAACAATTCAATGTTATTTTTAATGTCCTATAAGAGCAGGGCTTTAGCCTGAAGGTTTAGGCTGTTATATATATTTTTTATACATTTATATGTATATTTTTACTTTATATTTTTATAAAGTAGGTATTTTTATATTTTTATACTTTTACTGTATATTTTATTTATATTATATGTATATTTGATTATAAGGTTATCACCACCAACAGAAGAGAGTTATTAATGCTGGCATCTTCTCAAGTACTAAGTTTCTTTTGAATTGACAGACAGGAAATGCACAGTATTTAATATTTTTCCCCCACTAGTTTGCAGTTAATTCTAGAGCAGTTTTTTAGTTCTCCTTTGTATACTGAGTCCAGGGAAATTTTGTAATAGATATCACCACATCTCTCACTTTAGAATTTGATTTGCAGTTTGACTTTGGTCATGAAAGCAAAATGCAGAACCAAGTGGCTCTTTTGATTGTTGCCAAAACAGAAAAATCTATTTCTTTACATATTTAGTTTTAGTGGAATGAGTTCAGAACTGTTTTGGCAAGTGAGACTGCTAGGTTCAAAGTGGCCCAGTGTTACAGTATATAAATACTTATATCATTGTTTACAGTGATTATGTAGTTTTGTTCAATCCTCCGACCTCCTTTAGTTCATTCTGGAATTGATAACAATTATATTTTTGAACAAGGGAAATGATTGCTGGTAACCTACAGGGAGCAGATAGAAATATTTGTGCACGTAACCTTTATTTATGGCTTAAAAGGCATTATATTAGACAAACAGTAAAAAGCTATGGCTCTTTATTAAGTGATTTTCCATGAGTATCCTTCCAATTATCTGAAGTTTAAGCAAATAAAAGAATCTTCAGGTGGCAGTGCTTCGAAAAACACTGCTGGGGTGGGTGAATAATAGGAGGACTGGAAATCTCATCCTTGTTTGAATAATTTTGCATAGAATATAGAGAATATAGAGGAGATTCTGCTCTTTCTTGAGTAGAAGAGCTTCAGCCTCACACACACACAGTGCAATGGTCTTTGCCCAGGGCTCCATCTATTTGTGTTTGCAGCATGCTTGGCGTGCTTGGGTTTATCCTTTGATCAAATTACATATTCTTATAATTGAATTGAATATTCAAATGACATATTGAATATAGTCATTACATGACTGTACTCAAACAGTACTCAGGAAAGAGCATGAGGAACATGTAAGGTAATCTGTAAAACATGAAAGCGATCGTGTGTTTCCAAATATTTTGATAATAAGATTCAAACTCAAAATACATTAGAGTGCTATGAACAAGGGAAAAGGAACTCCAAGCCATAGCACATTAACAACACTAGTACTGTCTTCTTCTCATACAATTCTGAACCATTTTAAAAAACCTTTTACTGGCTGAAACAGACTTTTCACAGACATGAAACTCGTTCAAGAGTAAGGCTTTGAAGTATAGAGCTAGGTTTATTTCACCAAATCATATGGTTGTGGCGGCTCAGAACTGGCTTTTTAATCATGCCCACAGTAACAGGTTTGGTGAGAGAAATGTTCATTAGAGTTGGATTTAAGTTGACTTCACTTTGGTATTCACTAGATGCATGACTGGAAAATTGCATCACTTGAAGCTTTTGCATTATAGAATTTGAAACTCCAACTATATTTGCAATTCATGTTTCAAAGCACACAACTGCTGCTAACAAATAAGATGTGGCTTATTTTTTACATATTCATACTTTCAATCATGTTTTTACTTTTGCGTGGAAATGAAACATACCTCTGATTCTCTATTTTCAAGGGCATCAGAGTGGTTGTGAGAGAATGTAGTAACACTGCTAGAGGTGACCAAAGATGTATTTTAATCCAAAATTAGGAGCATGAGTCTGGAGAGAGTCATGAACCACGCTTTCATTTGTGATGGAAAAATATCTCTGGAAATACCATACTCTGTCCCTGTTTCTTCTGTTCGTCAGCAGTACATGTGGCAAAAGGCAGTGCTGGTATATCACTGGTGCTGATATATCAGCATACTGACAAATCAGTAAGATGATGGGGAAACACATTATTTTGGTCTAAAATCAATGTTAATGGTCCCTTATTTATGGCAGTAAGTTCACTTATTGTCAGTTTCTACATGCGTATAATGTATGTCATAATGTGGAAAATTTCCGTCTGCTGCCCAATTGTTTTAAAAGAGCTAGCTAAAACCTCTACACAGTAAGAGCTGATTTTCAATGTCTTTTGAAACTGCAAAAGTTGCAAAGAGCTAGAAAAATGTTCATCATCAGAAAGGGTAAAGAGGATGAAACATCCTGTGAGCCCCAAGACTGATCCTGGGCAAAATGAGGTTTCTGTTGACATAGGTCTTGATTAAATGAAAAGATTGTAGTGCAGATCAACAGGGTTTTTTTACGAAAAACACTGAGAACAAAAGGGGTAAAGTCTGTAAAAGGAATATGGAATAACAAGACAGGCAAAATCTTCTCTGGATACTAATGTAGCCACTTTTGGAATATATGTCTGAACTTGATATCAATTAAGAAAATAGAAAAACTGCAGAAGGTAAAAAGAAATGCTAGATAAACTGCTAAAGGATTAGAAAATATGCTTTATAGTAAAATATATAGTATATATATTTGTTTAGCTTATCAGAACATGACTAAAGGGCTGTCTGACATAATTTGGAAGCGTATCTATAGGAAGCAGTGCAATGTTGCTGACTTCCTTAGAACTTCAGCTCTGATCAGAATAGCTTTTCCTATGCAGACTAACTACACAAATATCATGAGAATCACTGAAGGTGAAATTTGACTGATTATTTTTTAAATTTAATAGCATTTACTCAAAGTGCAATGGATTTTCATACTGAAAAATTAAAAGCTTTCCCCAAATGTCCTAGTTCAGTCAAAAATTAGTTTAGGGAAATCTCAGAGAAGGGTCTGCAATCAGTGTGGAAATCAGGTTACTTTACCAGTATTCAGAAGATGTAAAGGTGAAGGAAACAGAAACCAGCAGTATGCACTGGCTCAGCTTGGAATTGCTATTGCTCTCTAAACACTGAAGGAACTGGTTTTGCTTTGGGATTCTTCTTCCATTGTCATGACTTCATCATCCTACATTACTTGGACAGCTGATAAATTGGATTTTTTGAGTTTTCCACTAGGTTTTGATGTGTACAATACATCAATATATTTATTGTCTTGGGCATCAAAAGTTTGAATGTGTCTCTGTTTCTGTACTACATACGTGTGAGCAAAACTACGTGATGGATCATGCTCAATGCCTGTGCTTGGTTGTCCAAGCAGCGTCTGGTTTTGAATTGCCAATCTTATCGTGAAGAAACACGTCTTGTTTAGTTCAGAACCAAGTAGCTTATCTCACCTCTGAGACTGCATATCAACCTGAGGTCTGAAGTGAAATGACTTCAGTGAGATCAGATCAATTTGCTGTGAGAAGTCCACATCACAATACCAGCACACATAACTCAGCTGCTTTGGCAGCATGCTCAAGAGAGTTGGGCCTACATTTGCAGGAGCACTGAATTATTTCTTCTCTCTGGAGACGGAGAGTCAGAAAAGATCCCTTTAGGTCAGGGTTGAGGACTCATAGGGAAGCCAGCAATGAAGGCAGCTAGAGTTTTACTTCAGTATGCTGGGCATTCAACACTTTTCAAGGCTAAAACCATGAAGGTCAAGAGGCTAATCTTCTCAAAAAGAGATGATCGCAGAAATTAATGTGACACATCAAAATGTTGCACGAAGCTTCCTGGTTATACTCATTAGTAAGTGCTTTCTCTTAAATTAAAGTCTTTTCCTTTCTTGAAAAATAGTAGCATTTATTCTGTGATTATCCAGAGATGTTGATCAGCTCAAGAGTTTTGTTTTGATTTTCATTTTTAGACACAAATATATTGCCCTTCACAGATTTATTTTATGATAAAGACACACTTGACTATTTTTGACATTTAGCATGCATGTAGCAATACAAGTAATATATTGTTTTCATTTATTACTGACAATCAAGTTTCACTTTCCTTTCTGTAGCAATAAAAAGTAACTTTAGCAGTACATCTGTCAAAATATTACCACCTAGGCCACCAAATTTAATGTCAGTATCTGCCTAGTATTTTAATTTCTGTGTTATCAATGCCAGAGCAAAGCAGATGACAGTAAGACTGTACATTATGCATCTCTAAAGTTACAATAAAATAATAATTTTGAATTGGGGGCTATCCTTAAATGTGTGAAAGTAACAAGTCAGATTGACAGTGATCTTAATGCCTAAAGGACTGATATATCTAAGTGCCATGTTTCTTTACGTTAAGCATTGATATCAGTGCAGCACTTCTCAATGACTGCTTTTACTTTAATTGGTTTGTTAGGTATTGATAGTCATCAGGTGGATTGATTTTGTTTGGTTTTTAACCCCAGGTGCCATGAGTTGCTCTCAGACGATAAATAGGCACATAAAATGGCCCTCAAAATTGCTAGCAATTATCACTGTATTAGTCAATCTCTGTAGAGAGACTGAGGACTGGAAAATTTCAGAGACCTATACTTTTTAATCCCTTCTTTTTTTCAGGTAAGGCTGAAAAGGCTGGTGAATGGGACCTTTTTTGGTGGGTTAGCTGTTAGCTAAACCTCATTGGTTAGCATCGTCATCTCTACCCCGTGGTGGGAAAAAGAGGAGAACTAGCCTTTTGCACTGTGGCATACTTGGTATTTTTTTGCAGCTTTAAATTAACATATGGAGTATGTCTGCGTGGGATAGGGAGGAAGAATAAAAAAGAAGTCGCAGATTTTTCAAACGCCAGAGATGTTGTATGAAGGAAGCATTATGAATGAAAGATGGTTAGAATTATTTTGCCAAGCCCCACCCCGCCCTGCTTTACCCCAGTTCTTGTTATCAGCTTGGAGGCAGGGAATATTTATTCTCTTTTTACTTACCCACATTCTCTCTGACACCTTTCACTTACCCACATATGTTGTGTTCCCCATGGAGTTTTTCATCTTGTTGTAAAAATGACACTTTCAGGGATATGACTGTAGAGGCTGAAATGTTGATTACCTAGCATGAATCATTTTTGGAAATACTAGTCTCTAAAGATGCTAGTCCTCTGATGTGCATGTAATCGGCATGGGGGGGAAAAGACTGATAAGGTGTGTAGAAGTGCCTGGAACAGTATTTACTCCTAACCATTTTGGCATTGATTTATCCTTTTGTGGTCACATTTTAAAAATATTGTTGACTTCCCACTGTAGTTAATTAATTGAAGGAGTCCTCCTCTTTTGGTGATGCTCTCTGCTAGTTTCATTAATATGTAATGAAATTTCCCCTTTTTCCTTTATTGTCGATGTTTGAAAGCACATCTGCAGGGAAGGCTTCATACCATCAGTCTAGAATCCCACTCCCTTCTCCGCCGCTTTTCTCCATATTGATGGCATACAGATAAAGAGAACAAGTTAATTTATAATCTTAGATAGAAAATGATAGCTGCATTGTTTCTGTCATTGAGCACTCTGCCAGTTTAAACAGCTGATTAGTCAGCTTCTGTGGAATCGATCTGAATCAGTTCCACCTGCGTGCACCCACCAAGAGCCACTTTATTGTAAATCAATCATTCTGAAAACATCTCACAAAGGGGCCAGTCCTCACTAACAAGCCATCAATTTAAACTGTCTGTCTGGAGAACTCTAGAAATTAGCAACAAACACTTATTCTAAAATTATGGAAAATTTGCTTGGGTTTTTTGTTTGTTTGTTTGTTTTTGTTTTGTGTTCCCCCCTCCCCCCATAATCATAGCCTGTAATATTTGGTTCTGGTGGCGATTTTCCTACTTTTTTTACTTTTATTTTACTGATATGCATTGGGTCACTTTTCAAACATACTGAAAGTGCAAGTACTTTCTCATAGGAAAAAACAATAGGTTGGGAATTTTAACAACAGTAGATAGAATGGATGGCATTTATTACTAGAAGGCAGCATTAACAGTAACTTATATCCTGCCCCTGTGCCCCTTGGGTGTTAAGATCGATCCCCAGAGTTAGAGAAGTTCTCCTTATTCTTTGACATGACGAATTGCTATATTTTGCCTGTGCAGAGAGTGGGTCTTCCAGCTGACAGTGGTTGGAGAATCTGCCCCAGGGGAGAGATACAGATATATGGCTTGGTCTCCAAACCCTTCCTTTAAGGCACTTCATACTACCCTAAATAAAAGAGAGAGGAGAAGGTATTTTCTA
>VYXB01007043.1:376248-387152 GCA_013397135.1 Pachyramphus minor
TTTTTTTTTTTTTTTTTTTTATTGCCCTGTCTGGGCATTTCACTTATGTCAACAAAAAAGCTGTGAGAATCATGTTTTCAGGTTGTTTAGAATCTCTGGAGCCTTATTTGGCTTGAGAGAAAAATATGGCAGCACTTGGTTTGCAAGGTGTAGAGGAAAATACTGCATACAATGTTATGCTGTGTAATTACACTTTGCAACCAGATTGCACAGTTAATGCTGCCTCTGATTACAAGGTAATTGCTTAGTTACTAGTTTCAATGCAAAGCCTCTCAGAGACTTGCATATTAAACAACTGTCCCACTCTTGGAAATACATCAAATAGAAGCTCAGGGAGGCCTCATGTGATTGTAGGGAAAATAATTTTTCACTTTGGTTACACTAGGCCTGATAGATCTCTGATTAACGCAGTTGAAATTCTCTCATTTATCATCTCATTTATTGTAGGATACTCTGGTGAGATCTTTCTTATCAAGTAGTGTAGAATATTCACAGCAAGTTCAGGCCTTCAGCTTCTCTCTCTTGCAGGGCAGAATGCAAAGTATGGGGTGCGAGAGACTGAAATGTTAAAGGTTGATGACTCAAACAATTGGACATTTGCAAAAGCAGTGGGTGCTTTGCTGATGATGTGCAAGGTAATAGCCCAGGTGCAGTGGATGGGGTCACCAGAGGATGACCATTACAAACCAATCACTATTTAGCAACAAGCTGGGTTTTGATTCAAGGGAACAGGCTGATAAGAAGAAGCTCCTGTGAGGTGGGGTAGTGCTTTTTATCATGACAATGTCCTCCCTTACACAACTGGGTCAGTTGTAAAACCACACCACCCCCAACCCCCACAGCAGGTGTTAGGACATTCACAACATTCATCCCTTCTGATGGAACATAACATGCTCTGGTGTGAAAACTCCCTTCTGGGGAAGTACCCAGACACATGTAGGCCTGAAGGTATTCATCCCTTCTGATGGGTGTAATTGGCTCAACTACAGTGATGTGAGAGGCAGCTGTCATGCCTTAGAAGCTGTCATCAACCATCAAACACTGCCAAAGTGCCACCAAACTCATTTCTGGGCCTTCCACCAGAGAAGTGGTGTGATCTGTGCATGATCTGCAGTGTTGCAAAACAGATAGTGTAAAACTCAGCCCACCTCATCTAGGTGAGGCACCTGGACATTCCCACATATACCTCAATGTATATTGACCCACTGAACTTCGTGGGCTTCCTTCACCCCGATGGATCAAGATGGCAATCACATTTGGGAATCATTGATGTCACGAGATGGCAGTCAAGATGGCTTACTGACCTTTCTTCAAAGGAATTTCATCTATCTTTTTGGGCTGACTTCTTGTAAATGAGTTCCTTGGCTGACTTTGAATGCTGTTTTCAGGTAGAGCTGGTCCAGCTGTTTGCTGGGTCTGTAAAGATGCTTAAATTACTGGCTCTTTGTGCTATGTAACCAGGATGACCACTGTTTGGCCTTATCAGTCAATTCACATTTTTACAGAAGTAATAGTTCTGTCAATGTTGGCCGTGATTGATATTTAATTCATTTTGTACTATCTCATCATCAACAAAATTCCTGAACTTGTCTTCATATTTATAATGACAAGTTTTGAGATGAGTGTGAGTACCAGATAGAAACTGTGCAAGAATGGTTAGTGTTTCCTGGAAAAGATAATTATTTCAATTGAGAGGAAAAAGATAATTATTATCTTACACTTATTTAGGAAAATAATCTATTTCTTTGCATGTGTTACTTGCTGTCTGACCGCTCGCTTAAGAGAACCATGCTATATATCCTTACCCCACTTCCATGGACTACTGTCAGGCTGCGGATCTTTACTTCTACCTCATCCTCTTGTAACTGCTGAAAATTCCCTATGAGCCAGCAAAATATGAACACATTCAATATATGTCTCCATGACCACAGTAGCAAATTTTATCACCTTGGAAACATGAAAATATAAATATTCCACCACATTACCTAGAAAATTGTTTGTATTATCCAGCAAAGCAAACATAATTACATAAAGTGTAAGTTAAATCATATATGCACCACCATGATTTAAAATTTTAAAAAATATATGCTTAAAATTAATAGAAACTTCTAATTACTAGAAGGATGATATTTCTTTATATACCTAATTATGCTACCCTGATTATGTAGCAAACTATGTCTATGGAAGAAAATTCTGAGAATTAAAATAAGTAGCTGTACTGAATCCTAAAAATCACAACTTAACTGTGGAGGCACTGGTTTTCTGGCTCCTGAGATGATATCATGCTATGGACACCAGGTTTGCGACTAGGGTTCCTGGGATCTACAGCAGTAGAAATAACAGCACACTAGTACCTATGATTAATTTTTTTTTCTGCTTACAATATAACACTTCAAATAATCTTCCCAAATTCTGTGTGTTCTCTCTGATACAGTTGCCTACTATCTGGATCCAAGTTCTGTGACTGTCTGTGCAGGAAGATATAGTTATAATTACAAATTTGGGTTATTACTGTTGTTTTAATATGATAACCCTGAGAATTTTACATTGTTTAGTCACTTGACCCTGCATATGGAATGCCTCGCCATAGACACTTGATAATCATGAAAGTTATCTCTTGGAGACATAGGGAAGAAGGAGATATTACAAAGCACGGACTTGTCTGCTTGTACTAATCTCAGGGTAAAGGAAATTGGAAAAAAGTAATCTGGGCGGCTTATGCAAGTCAAGCTCAGTATAGCAGAAACATATGAAGAGCAATTTTAAGCAGTGCAATTCTGATTCTGAAAGTTCAGTACAAGTGAAAGAAAAATAATCTAGGTACATGGCACAGGCTTATTAAGGTGATAGCATATGCTAGTAGAAAAACTAATGTGTTAATGAAATCCTGACACAGATTAGTTTGTCCAGCTCTGGTATCCTACTAGTTTTCTTGCAAGATATGGATTGTTATTGGTAGTTCTGCAAATTATTTTTGGAATGTTGAGTCAGTTATACAGTGACCACTGGGTACTTAGGAGGATTTTGTTTCTCTTTGTGCTCTTTACAATAATGCAAATGCTTAAATGAACAATATATTTCAGTATTTTTGTTTGAAGATGTTTTTGGGCTATTTAGGGCTTCTTTCCTTTGTTTTCTTTATTTGGTGGTGTTGACTGCTTTGTTAGTACATTCTTAGTATATTTTTTGCTTGCTCTTAGTTAGCAAGAATGTTCTGCATTCATATTACTGAACTGAATGCTCAGGGAGTGCAACAGGAGGATATAAATATATTTTTTTAGATAACAACAGCAACTTTTAAAATGCTTAAACTGAAAGATGAACATGAGGAAAAGCGCAAATATGGTTACGTTTATATTATTTTATTTTATTATCACAAAGTGCTGAGTTATCATAAACTACTGTTGTAATACCCACAGTAAACTGATACCAAATTGTAAACTCTGCAGTTGAAAATATAATGAAAATGACAACTACTATATGGTGGAAAAATATTTTAATAGAGAGGTATCATTAGGTTATTGAGGGAGATTGTTGTTACCTCTAGGCACTTAGCCCACAGTAGCTGCTTCTGAAAATCAGAATTGCAAAATCCCTCGGAAAACTCTATCTGACCCTCATGGCTGTCTTACTGGCTGTGATCCAGCATCTTTCAGTGTGAAATGGGGCAGCTCAACACAGGGTAATACCTTCCCTTCCTCATCAAATAGTTGACACTATTGACATTATGCATTTCTTTTCATGCTTTTGATCAGGAAACATGTAGGGAGGTCACTAGGAAAGAGAGAATAATGTGTCTGATGGGGCATTGTAGTTTCATTGAGCATATCAAGTTGCATTTTCTTTGGCACCCTGGTATGCAAGATCCCACTGTGGGATATGCATGCTGGCAGTCTGCAAGACTCTGCAGATCTCTCTGGATGTTAGAATTCCTGGGCATGAAAAGTTGACTTGCCTAATATAAAAGAGAGATCTGGGCATATTCACCAATTTCAACAGCTTCTATGGAAGAGCTACATTAACCAAAATAAAATAAATAAATAAATAATAAAAAAACCAAAACAAAAACAAAAGTTAAAAGTACTAGGAGTTGCATTGCAGGTACAGCAACATTATTAACATGATGATGGCTTGTGCACAGGGGATCAAAGGGCTGAAAAATGGAAACAGCTCCATCTGTTCTTGCCGAAAGGAACCAGAGTAGAAAATCACAAATTTCTTACTGTATTTAGTACACAAGGTGTATGTTCCCTTGGTTGGCTTGCATAGATTTCCAATATAGAAAAGGCACTTTAATAAAACAGTGCAAAACTGCCATACTTTTATTTCATGCTTAAACATGAAATTTTTTCGAGTCCATTAGCAGTCAAAACACTTTCTGTTTTCCTTTCTGCAGCTCACCCACACTCTAACTGTATCTGTAGTATAGCATTGACAGTGTCTCCATTATATGCCATTTGGGGCTTCATATTTATTAGTATGCAGTATCAGTTGTGCTCAGTTGCAAGCATAATAAACTATATTTATTTTAAATGCCAATTCTGCAAATTTGACTTTGGAACTGGGAATAGCAGGGTTTTTTTTGGAATTGTATTTTGACCCTGAAAATAAAAGTTGAGAATTGGCAGAAATTTCAGTAGCTAACTTGAAGCAATTCTTTAGTCCAAGGTCTAAATAGAGAACATATTTCAACATAGTAAGGATCGTATGTGAACTAAAAAGGGTTGTGCTTCAGTCAGTATGGTATTTCAGACCCAGTTGAGCTATAATAATAAAAGGTGCTAAAATGCATTTGTATCAGTCACTTGAGCAGATCAAATT
The DNA here is from genome assembly GCA_013397135.1 of Pachyramphus minor. Lineage (NCBI taxonomy): Eukaryota > Metazoa > Chordata > Aves > Passeriformes > Tyrannidae > Pachyramphus > Pachyramphus minor. The sequence goes on from VYXB01007043.1 coordinate 381,070, forward strand.
TTGGATACTTGTGTAAGAAAAGATGAACAAATCATGATCTGTTATTTTAAGTTTTTTATTATTCTCTTGATTTAAACTGAATTTATGTGGACTTAGCCAGTGTAACTGTGATCACATTCAGTCTGTGAAGCAAAACTCAGTTTGACATGAATAATGATCTAAATTACACTACTTGATCACACATGGTTTTTTTCTCAACTAATACTTTATAAACTTATTGTCAGTACTATTCACATTCTGACTCATTTTGACCCAGACCACTGTCTAGTGTATGTAGACTTTTTTTTTGGGCTGTATTTTAATGAATTTGGCTCAAGTAGGCCACTTCAAACTCCGTTTTGCTCTGTACTCTAGCAGTGTTGTGTGATTCAAGAGAATTTGGACTGAATGTTGAAGGGCAGCAAGAATTAAAGAATATAGGTAATAGGATAAAAACACTCTGAAATCTGTTTAATTTTAAAAAGGCAACAAACTGTGTCTTTAGAAGCTCTTCTGTTATATCCTTTGCTTGTACTAGAAAGCAGAATATAATATTTATCTAAGATGGTGATCCTTGTTGAAGCACTTTGATTTGCTTATTTTAAAAGAGTTTGGTCTCAGGTCTCAGCCAGTAGTTTTTTTGGATGAGATGGGCTGCTCACTGAATAAATAGCAAAGAAAACGAACTATCTTGGAAAGCTTTATATTTCTATTATTTACTGATATTATATTTTTGTTGAACTAAATGCAGAGCTGGGTGTAAAAAGGAATAACACTCTGCTTAGACAACCAGTTCAACACAGAACTCCACAAAATACTACTCTATTAATTACAAAATACATTGCTCTCACTAGCAAGAGTAACAAGACTGATCAATCTTCCTCAGCGATGAAAAATCAGACAGTCTAAAACGTTAGTATGACAGCAATGTATAGTTTGGGACCTAAGAAGTGCAATGACAATAACAATAAAAATACCCTTTATGGGGCACTTTATCAAACAAACATCTCAAGGCACCACACAATAAAAACACAAGAAAATGAAATCAAAAAGAGCTGTGGGCTTGATTGAAGGGAAATACTTGATTCTTTTTCCTAAAAGCATAATGAAAAAACCCCCTTCATCTCTTGAGGTCTACCATGAATGTTTCAGACACCTAGTATTAACATCCTGGAGACAATTTCTTTTCTTGCTGATTCTAGATTTGTTCTGGCATGACACAGAATATGGTGCCTGAAACAGTAAATTGAAACTTGATTTAGAGAGTGTGCTTTTACCACCTTCTTGTACAAAAACTTATTCAAGGATTATAGAAAACTACTTTAACTTTGAGGAACTGTGCAAGAGATTAGCTGATAAAATTTCTGATCTTGAGTTATTATCTCTCCTTTTTTGACATGCCAACATCTGTCTTTGCTCTACTGTATGACTGTGCCAAGTCACTAAGCAGTTTTGTTATTTTACCTTCTTTCCCTGTCTCAGGTTCCTTTCTGTTGATACTGGGATTCCCATCCTGCATCCAGCTGTATGATGCAATTGTGTCTATAAAAGCATACAAATCTTTTCATCCATTCTTAAAGAGCACAAGTAGGCACTCCTTTTGGCAGGTAGGCGAGGTGAAGATACCTAAATATAGAAAATGTCATCACTGATGACTCATTCCACTGCCCACCAGCATATGAGCTGGGAGGGAAAGTCCTGTTTGTCATTCTTGTGTATTTCTTCTACTTTAGAGTGAAGCATATGTTTGTCAAAGGTGAAGAAAAGATTAATAGATGGAAAACAGGGTTTTGTTCATGCTTTATGTTTCAATATTGTAAGCAAATTTCATCAGCTAAAAAACACAAAGCAAAAATATACACAAGCTTTTTATGCAGGGAAATAATACATATATATATGTATGAGTATATAGATACACATATATATAGTATGAGTATATATATACACATATGTGTGTGTGTATATATATATGTATAAGCCTGGTCAATTTCTTCATCTGGACTCTAAGCAGGTATATTTAATATTTGCAAAAGTTTTATATGGAATGTAGTTTTCCCCTTCAAATATCAATTCCTACAATTAATGAAGACACATCTTCAAAAAAATTTTACTGTTATACTGTGGGCCAAGCTGTGGAATGTAAGTGTATCAGCAGTGATTTGAATTTGAGTAGTTCTTCCTGCCCAGAATGGTTGAAATATTTAATCCAAAACACTCTAAAGAACCCTGGGCAGTTATGCATTTTGGAAAGAAAGAGCTGTTATCAGCAGACTTTTTTTGCTTGGATGTATTTGGGTATATGTATGTTTGGGGGGATTTGGTTGGTTTTTTCGGGGGCTGAGGGGGCAGGGAATGGGAGTGGTGTTTAGTTTCAGGGTACTTTTTTGTTGTCGTTGCTACTTAAAAGTCTATAAGGATTTTTTAAATTAACAGTGTTTTTCCTGATGGAATCTTGAATTTTGAAACCACAGCTGCTCGCATATGCTAGCTGTTTATATTTGCATTTATGGATACCTCCTCATAAATCCAAGAGGATAATAATAATAAGGATAATGACATAAGAAGAATAATATGATGACATAATAAGGATAGCTGCAATTTTTTATTTTTAATTTTCAATTAATTGTGATTTTAGAGTTGAAAGCTTATGCAAATAAACTAACAGCAGTCTACCACCAGTAGTGTTACGAGATATCATTAGTCTTGGAGCACTCCTATGTGTTCCTTAATTTCTAGAAAGTATACCTGAACATCTGTTGTGAGAAAGAACCCTGAATAAAGTTCATTGTAATTATTTTATTATTCAGATTGTGGAGTCATGAATAATGAGTCTTAGCTGAATATAGAATATGATTGTGATGTTTTTTTGGTTTTTGGGTTGGTTTTTTTTACATTTCTAAATGTGTAATTATTTGCAATGGTTTTACTGATTTGATTGGTAAGGAAGTACTTGAGCCACAAGGTCCCAAAAAGTTTGTCAGAACTGAAACTTGATATTTATTCTGAGTCCAAGTTAATGTTTACTTTATTACCATGGATGTCTGATATCTAGGAGGAGCAGTTCTGTATTTAGTCTGAAAGCAAATACAATTTCTGAACATCTAAGTCTGTCCCATCCATTCTTTTAGACAACATGGACATTGTCGCTCCAGGAGCTCATGCAAGGGGAGCTTCAACCATATTTTGTATTCATGGCTCAGAACTCTGAAATAGATGTGCAGTAAGGAAAATAGCTAGAATGAAGCTCTGATATTTCCAAAATGCAGTAGGAACAGATATTGGGCCTCCCCAAAGAGAAAATTGAGACCAGTAAGAAGAAAAACACTGACTGCTGGATTCGTTCAAGTGCTTAAATTTTACAGGAAAAGTATATGGAGTCCCTTGGTGATGACCCCAGGAACCCAAAAAAATCAAGACATTTAGCATTGTTCACATTTGGCAATGACATCTTCAGACATCTTTTTGTTTTGGGCTTAAAGTGCAGCACGTACATGTGCAATGTCCTTTCCATTAATGACAGCTTAAATATGAAAAAGTCCAAGCACTTTCTACCCCAGAATCGGGAGTTCTGACATGTAACAGTTTCAGAAATCTACATTTTGATAATCTTCTACCTTGAAAGACAGAGTTCCCTTAATGACTGATTTTTAATTAAAAAAATCCCTTTACTTATAACTTTACTAATATTCTCTTCTAACACACTTTTTGTTGGAGTATGAGTTCTTTTTGATGACAATGTAACATATATGCAATGTTTATGATCTGATTTAATGTAATTTTAAATGAGAAAGTTATTAAAAGATGAATCATGTTGCAGCTAATAAAAACAGAGGAATCAGAGGAGCAAAAAAAAGTCAAAAAGCTGTGGCTCTTTAGTGTAACAATATTTATTGTAAGATGTTATTAAATGGATCACAGGGACTAAGCTTTTAGTTCTTTACCAAGGCCTGTGCAGAAGAGATGAGATTCAAATCTGATGCGCACAATAGGTGTGACTGCATTTGCATTTGAGTCCTGCATAAAAATAGTATCTCAGAAATCTTCAAGGAACTGAGTAAAACAAATTGACAACAAAAAAATGAATGATTTGCAAATTAGTAATTTTCCATTTATAGATGATAGAACCTTTAAAGAGAGGATATCTAAGCAGTAGGTACTGAAATACATGGGGTTTGAAAGCCATGGGTACAGGCTCTGGGACATGTGGGTGGAGTAAGGAGGAGAGAGGAATGCAAAACTGAAGTAGTCAAGAGTCCTTTGAACTCATAATTTCTGTAGCTTTAGCTAATACCTGTTGGTTTCACCATATAGACACTATGCACCAGTAGAGAATAACCAATCAGGGGAAAGAAGGAAGGATGTGCATCAAGATGGAAAATATTTTTTCATTTTTTTTATGCATAGGTCCATCAAAACCTAGCAGTCTGCAATGATGGGAAAGATGCATAATATGATAAAGCTTGGTAACCAGCATGTGTGATTGAACAAACCAATGAAGAGATAACATTTGAAAGCTTTACAGCTTGGAAAGCTGTTAGCAAGCCGGTGTCCCCTTCATCATTTTTAATTTTACTTTTACTGCCCTTCATTTGCTTTGACAGGTTGATGTTGCCATGGTGCAGTTGAAATTCTCATAAAAGTGCTGTTACCCTTTCAAGATGGCTATTTTTTCCTAGGGTTTATACCACATTTTATAGTTATGTCAGAAGGTTTACTTGGTTTATGAATTCTCCAAGCTCTGAGACTGCTCTAAAAACTCTAGGTTGCAGTTCAGCTTTTGCCTTTTTAATTTTTGAGATTTAACAACCACTATATCATTGTGTTATATCCCTACACAATTAGAATAATATTTTAAATGTATCCTTTTGTTAATGTTTTTTGGTAAAAAAAAAAATCATTCCTTGTCCCTCACCTTTTTGATCTCTAGTTTTTGAACAACAAAGCACTTTTTTTCTGACTTAAGCTATGTGGTGGTTCCTTTTTATACTATCTCCCAACTCTTAAATGATTTCTCTTGTGTAGGAAAATAATTTTAAAAACTCTTTCTATTCCGTGTGAAATACTATATCCAGTGTTCATAGAGATACTCTCACCCTTGCAGTGGAAGTTGATTCATTTCAGATGTGAATTGGTCCCATGACACTTTTGCAATCATAATTAATTTCCCCTTTGCTTGCTCTGTAGCAATTCAAGTCAAGGATCTTGAAACACTTGCCAATGGTGTTGTGAGTTAAACTTTTGACAAGATGTTTTTTAAAATGAACATACACATATTAAAAAACATGAAAGCCTCTTAGTCATTAAGAACCATCCTACGTGACCCCTACTCAGTATGAATGACAGACCAACTTCTCCATGGGAGAGGATAGAAAGGGCCAGAAGAGATTTTTCTAGACTTTAATGTAAAGTCTAGAAAAATTGTTCAAGAAAGATATGCCCTGTGAGGGCAGCTCATGAGATTCATTCATTAATTACCATTTCTTCAGTTTTTGGAAGAAAATGAAACTTTAAGAGGTGCACTGTAGCTGCTTTTGATAGTAATAGTGAAGCTAAAGGAGGGAAGGAAACTTTTGGACAAAACTGTATTGAACTGGTATTTATTGCCTTCAGTTGAATTAGAAGACAAAAATCAGAAGCTCTGATTTTACTGTCTCTTCCAACAAGCCCTCCTGTAGGGCTTTGGGCAAGAGAAGAAGCAATGTCATTAAAGGCACCACAAATTAATCCAGAGACAAATACAAGTTGCACCTGGACACAACTTTAAAAATTAAATTTTTTTACCTGCTCAGACCTTGTTTGGTGTAATTTCTGGAACTAACAGAAAACAATAAGTAAACAATGTTTAAGTGTCAAAGAAGAGTCAACAAGCAAACAAAATAAAACACAGAATTAGCATCCAACTACTACACATAGTATCAGATACACCATTTCTTCTAAGCACTTCACTGGAACAATGAGCTGAAGACCAAAAATTGAGCATAATTTGATGATGCTTTGGGCAAAATCTAAATAAATTCTCAGGTATTTACTCCTCAGGAGACCTTCACTGTGTCTTGTATAGTCCAGCTCCAACAGAAACAGCTATTATTATTGCATTTCACAGC
>VYXB01007043.1:387190-646245 GCA_013397135.1 Pachyramphus minor
TGCATAGCAGAAGGACTGTTTCCTCACACAGGACTGAATTATATTCTCTAAGCAATCAAAGAACTTGTCTAGTTTTTCTGGATTTATTATACATTGAAGTAGTTTCCCCCAAATTCAAAGGATACATTTCAAACTCAGAATTTAGAAGGAAGCTCATCTTTGAAAAACAGAACGTTAGAAAATGTGAGTCATCCAGCTATAGATTTGATCAGGTTGTCTGAATAAGGAACTTATATTTGCTTCTACGTGAATTTGTAATTTAATGAGGAGTGAAAGGAAGAGGAAAACAAATGTTCTTGGTTCAGAGGTATTATTGCAGCATGAAGTGGGTTTTTTTTTGTTAAGTTAATAGCTTTGTTTCTGACATCCTTGCCAGAGTTCCATGCAGCTCTATATTGTTATTTTATTTTAGCTGAATGACAGTTTAAATGTCATTGTAATCATGATCTGTTCTTAACACTGTATCATTTTGGTTTGGTCTCTTGTTAAATACTTTCCCCTTTAATTGCCTTTTCATTCCATGAGAAGACTTATGATGGCAACCACAGCACAGCTGAAAAACAATTCACAGTATCAATTCATAGACTCTCATAATGGAGCACCTTAATAAGAGCAAGTTCTGTACTTCTTGAAGGCACAAGATAAATTAAGTTCATAGTCCATTATTTGAACAAGGGTATCTGAGTTATGGCAAATCTATCTGGAAGAGTATTGTAGAATTGTATTTTATCTTTAAGAAATGTGTTTTCTAAAAGTAAGATATTTACTTCTGTTGCAGTAAAGGATTTGAACAGAAGAATTTCTCTCTAATGTTTGTTGAATCATACTAGAATGATGAGGTAGAACAGAGCCATAGATCAAACAACCAATGTGAACAACTTAGCATTGTATTTTATTTCAGGAGAGAAGGCTGAGCACAGAATGCAGAATGGTTTTGCCAAGAGCACACTCTCTTCCTTATTTACCAAGCTATATATACGATGAAGAAGGTGACAGCACTCTTAAACTTTTTGTACTGCTGAAATTTATGGATGCATGCATTTCCTTTTTCTTTTGCGAAGAACACTACAGTGGCAGAGCTGGAGAGTGTGTTTCTCTGGCTCTCTAGAACTGCTATAATATAAAGAGAAGCAATGCAGTTGTTTGGTAAATTTTTCTGTAGGTGCCCTATCAGCTTATCCTCTGTGTCAAGTGTGGAGCTGTGCATGGGTGAAAAGAGAACTCTGCCTTTCTTCCAAAGCTTGGTTTTTGGTTTCTTCTTTTTTTTTTTTTTTTTGGCTTTTCCTTGCTATGTGCTAACAACAAGTACCATAGGTAGTATTTTCTCTGCTGAGCATTTCCTAATGAGAAGTCTTCTACTTTAAGCATTAAAGTGAAACTAAGAATTCATTTTTAGGTTGCCTGACAGGCATCATCAGACAACCATTGGGTTTTAGTGTGACCTGGAAAGGATTTGGGCTTACTGTTTAACAACTGAGAAATGCTGTAATGCACAGGACAAGATCTTGTACAAAATCCTTTGGTTTTGGCTCAAATAACACATTCAGATTCAATCTTCTCATGCAAATACTTGCTTCTAATTTTTACCACAAGTGTAAAGACATCAGCTAATCTCTTCTTGATATCTCTTGATCCATGGCTGGATACACATAAGATTTGAGGAAACCAGTTACTCTCTATATGAAATTCCTTGAGGTACAAATGGAAAGGAGATTTACTATGATTTTTGATTCCATCTTACCAACTCTTTCATTCAACTGCCTCAGTGTCCTTAGGTGGCATTTTGAACTCCTACTCCAGGAGCAGGGATATTTCACTTGGAATAAAGTGTTGGGTGAAAAAAAAAGTGTTTACTGTAAGGATGTAGTTCTCCATTCTTGCTATGTTACCTACTATTGTAATTCTGTTTACAATTTTACTTTCTAATTAGTGAGACAATGAACAGTGTTTAATCAGTCAATCTCCCTGGTCGTAGTGAAAGAAAGCATTCTGTAGACTGACTACCAAACCGGCGTGCTAAAGCAGAGACAGGAACAAAACCAAGGTGAGTCAGTAAAACATGGCTGCAAATGGGTGCACTAAATTTAGGGTTTCATAACTGAATAGGATTTCATTCCTATTCAACTGAAGAGGGTTTCATAACAGGAATTCAGTCATGCAGTTTCTCCCTGTCGTGGAAACAGATTGCCTACCACCATAACAGGTGGAGATAATGGACTGCTTAAGTCCTTCTGGTAAACCAGCTTTGATTCAGAGTAGTGGATATGTGATGTAGGAATTTGCAATGATTATTGGAAATTCTGCAGTAGAAATTACATATGTCAAAGGAGGAAGACCAAGAAAAGCCTTACAGCTGCTTCCCCCAGCTGTTAAGGGTCCACAGCTAGTGGGTGACTTTTTCCTCTTTTTATCTTTCCTAAATACTAGGCCAGATTCTATGCTACTGTCACATCTGGAACATTGTGCTCTCTTTTCTTTGATTTGGAGACACAGACTTCTGGACCAAGAATCTCCAAGTGAAATCAGAAGGACTCTGTGTCCCTGTGTAATTATTGTTGTCGCATGACATCTGACATATAAAACTTAAGTTTATGAAGCCACTTTGGGAAGAGGCTTCCTGATTTGTGAACCCTCTTGAATATCCCAGTAAAGACAGTTTCCAAGATGCAAGAAATATCTCCACACTGATTACAGCCTACTGTCTAGCCCTTTGAGATATTCCAATAGGACTACTGCTTTTCTTAGACTTCAGTTTACTCATGATGATAGTCTTTCCATGATGTAGAAATGTGAACAAAACTCCTGACAATTTTGAGTGTTTATTGTAACTTTTTGAGCAACCCCTTTCCCAGAAGGGACTATGAGGCCTGCTGTTTTAGCACATTTTCATGTTGACAAGTTTAGTGGATCTGTGATGTGGTTGATATGACATTACTTCTGCAACTGAATATTTTACAATACTGAAACTTCTACTGGCACCCAATATCAATAACATTATTTCACACACAAGAAAGTGTATGGTATAGTGATTGGAATAGATTTAATATTATTGCTGGGAAAAATCATTCTCTGAGGAAATAAAGCCAGTAGTGTTATTTTCCTTCAAGAGCTTAATAAACAAAGCATTATATTTGCCATATTGATGATTCAGACCTCATCTTATGCTTTAATAATGTAATATTGACCTCAGTCATATTAATTGAATGCCCCTGAATCATGAATGGCAAGATTAGCATCACAGCAGTGGTTGAATAGAAGGCCAACTCTTCTAGATTTAGCCATATGTATTATATGCACATGGATGCTTATGTAGTGGGCCTGTGATCTGGGGGTTTACTCCCTGGAAATAAAAGTATTAGATAGTGATTACTTGTTTGACTAAAATATATGCTTCTCTGTGTTGGGTCAGTGATAAAGATTTTGGGTATGAAAGTTTCTTTTTGGTATGAAAGTTTGTTTTGCATGATTTTGCTAGGCTGCTCTAAATGAAGGACAGGTTAGTCCAAACAGTATATACAAGGAAATTGTCTGGTTTCATTTTTGAATCCAAAGTTTTTACATTTCTGAATCCTGGGATAGTAATTTTGTTCTCAGCTTTTTCTCTTCACCTTCTATTGGATTTTGAAGTGTCCATGCCTGGCTTTATATCCAGGCTTCTGAAGATTACAGTTTGGGGATCCTGGGAGTATTTCTGGTGGGAATTTTTTCCTGAAGGAAATTTATCATGAATAGCTGGGTAGATTCTGGTGCAGCTGAAGTTTCTGATTCCAAGGCAAATGACATTGCTTAAAAATGATGGCCGTGAAATGCAAGTACATTGCAAATCACTCAGATGCAGAGTCTTGGAATAAAAGCACTGTGGGGCTGATGTATGGACTGATGTTGCCATTTAATGTGGTTTCCCAGCAAACCTTTCATAAAATTCATGGCTGTAGCTGACCTCTGTTACTGTGTTCTTCTTAGGGGGGAAAAAAAAGGCTATAACCCAGCTCTCTACAGCAGTACACTGAAAAGTGATGTGTGATGTGAAGCAAGGTGAGGGGAATAATGTTCACTTCACCACAGACACTAAAGGTGAGCCTGTAGTCAAGCAGTTGATTAAATGTCACAGCGTATTCGACAGTCTTCCCGACTGACAGGGTGTTCTGTTCTGACCAGCTTCAAGCTAGGAGACTAATTCAAATCACATTTTCTACCAGCTTTGCTCCATTGCCAGTGTTGCTTTACAGCTATGAAAGCAAAAGCAGAATCAGCCATCAGCTGCCAGCAGCTAATACACAGCGCTTTTTTGTTATAGTTACCACAAAATATGAGACAAGACACTGCTTATAGTCTTTTTCTCTTGTATTAGATATATTTATTTGGTTTCTGCTTTATGCATGGTTGTGAGTGCTGATTTTTCCTGAAATCAGGAATTCTGGCCTATCCTAGAAAGTCTTGGCTTCTTGTGTAAAAACTAGTGTGCTATTTTTCACTTCCACTATTGCTTACAGTCAAGGAACAGTTGCTTATGTTGTATGTTAAGTTGCCACAGCAACTAAATGTGTATGAATGCCACAGCAAGTTGAATCTGAGGCAAAAGGTCTGGCTGACATGGTCGTGTCTGAGCCACCTCCAGAGAGAACAGAAAGCAGTGCAGATGTAATAGTAGAGGTTCTCAGGCACCATGAAAATGTGAAAAGAAGCAAACAGTATCAAGTCAGACAGATGGCATATTTGAAAGGGAGGGAAGCCAATGATGGGGAAGCATTTATTTTCTTCCTTCGTATGTGTAAAATGGTAAATCAAAATGCACCTCTCATTCTGACTTCCCTGTCTTTCAACTTCCCACCCTTCTCAAAGTACCTCTTTGAACTGGGACAGTGAGAAGGCATAGTTTTTCCTATGTAAGTTTAGTTCAATATTTTGGGAAATGGAAAGTGAAGTTACTGCAAATACACACTTGTGTCACTATCACCAACTAAAACCAGTTTAGCCTTTCCATTCACTCTGATCACATTAATGAGCAAATATGAGCGCAATGCTTTTGTCCACATGTGAATCTCTACCCTTCTGGTGAAAATTATTTGTGAATACAAATTGAGGGCACTATGTGTCTCCAGATCACCTGTGTGATTTTGATACACTATCTTTCAGTAGAGCATGCCATGTTGTATATGCTTCTCTAGGAGAGTGATGTATTAGTCCCTAAAGGTCTGTTGCACAGTTGAGGGAATTCTTTTCTTGTTCCTAATTCCACCTTGTCTCTTCCTCTGTTTGTGGGTGTGTTTTTGTGGGTGCATGTGCCTGTGTATATAATGAGGGAGGTTTGACTAGAAGATGTAGAAAAGAGATCCATGATGAGGAATTAATGATGTAGGGTCTACCTGTTGAAAAATGTACCAGAAGTTTTCAAACTGGCTAGCAAAACTGTCTTCCCAGTAGGGTTTTGGTAAAATGTGGTGGCAGCTGTAAGTCAGAGCTTTCACAGTTCCATCCAATTTCTAGCCCAAATAAGCTGTATGTATCGTAATACAACAGTAGTGTAAAAAAAATTACAATATAGTTAATTTTTTTTATTCTAGTTCTCTCTGGGCTATATAGTCCCTGCGTGTTGTTTTATTTATTCCATAGCTATTCTTGTTTTGTAGTTATTTCCTTTAGATTGTAACTCTAAGGTCAGTCTGAGGACAAAATGTTCCTTCCAGAGATGAGTTGTGAACAGTTACAAGTAAGCTGTGTAAATGCTTCTTTCTTCTGTGTCATTTTGAAAACTGAGCTAGGTAAGAAAAAAAAAAAAAGTCTCCTTCAGCTCAGGATCTAGGTCCTAAATTCAGATTTTGAGGTTGATATCACTCCTTCGATGCCTCTGAGTAAATTACAGCAGAGTAGTTAAAAGGTGATCCGGGATCATGCCTATGGAAGTTGTAAGTCTCTAGGTTGAGAATGATTTTTGTAGCCACTAAAATGTAGAGGACAGGATTAGTTTGATTGGTTGGTTTTTTGCTATTTTGCTAGATTATTTTTTCCAATTATTTCATGTAGTTTTTTTCTAATTTTAAAATTCTGTCTTGATTCATAAACAGTGTTAAAGACCTTGCATCACACTGGAATCATCTGTGCATTGCTAGGACATTAATACAAGTGTAATAGTTATGGTTACTCTTCTAAATATTTGCTCCATGAGGGCAGAGGATTTTAATATCCAGTCAGAACCATTGATTAATAGAAATGGAAGGAGGAAGAGGAGGAGTAGTATCACACTCTGATCCTCTTTCTCTTTCTTCTTCTGGACAATATAAATGTGCTGGTGGTGCTAAATGCCTTCATTCATAAGCGAGTACAATAAAGATTAGTCTTTAATTATTTCTGGCATATGTCCTTTAAATTGAAAGCCTGTAAATCGCAATGGGCAAAGGGTAATATGTCTTAACAGGTTACACCTCCCAAAGGATTTGTTGATTGACATCAAAATTGTTTCCCCTCCCTCTCTTCTGACTGACAGAATGGCAGGTGTGAAGTGATGGCAGTGTGCTGTAATAATGTGTCAAAAGACCTTAAATCAAGACTAATGTGACTTCAATGATAAGCTCCGAAACGTTTGTATGGTAGAAAATGGAACTGTAGGGCAGATTCATCTTGGGACTATTATATCTTTGCACTTTCTAAAAGCACTTTTTAGTTAGGGTCCTTGGCTGATTACAGGGCAGAGGTTTTAGGAGTATTTCTTCTTACAAAGTCAGCACAGGGAGAAAAACATTTCTATACTTGGCTGCTATTAAGAACTTACATCTAGTGGTTTGGGTTTTTTCACAGTACTTTTCATATATATGTAATCCAGAACCTGAAATAGATAAGACTATACTTGTTGCAGCAGCTACTGCAACAGTGGTCATGCCTTTGGTCAAAACTCAACGTTTAATGCTTGAAGGGACAGTAGAAAGGCAGCAAGCATAAATGAGGGTGAATACACAGTTTCATTTAAGCTACCTCTGATGTGCAGTTTGTACAGAATTTTCTGACCTGTAGGGAAACTGAACTTACAGTTGAAAGGATGATGGGTCATTAAGTCTCCATTTTATTCTACAAGAAAGAGTCTTTGCATGCATAAATATAAAAAATTGAACAAAATAGCACAGAAGTTGAAGTTCAGTCAAATGAAAGAAATCCAGAGACTCTGAATAAGGAGTCCAGCAACAATCTGAAGTGTGCCCATAGGAGAAGACAGATTTTTTCTTACCTTTCCAAAGTTTTAGATCAGGGCCTTACTCCGCAATTTTTGTATTTGAGGGTACTTGAGTGTACCTGAGAGTACCAAATGCAAATTTTTGTGTACAGAACTCAAAATGCTTTTTACACATTGTTACAATGTCTCTTAAGACAAGAAATTTTCAATTTGTTATCCAGCTTTAGTCAGAATGTTATGAATTTTAATGAGGGGGGAAATGGAAAACCTGTTGATTATTTCTCTTCTTAGGAAAGCAATTTTTGTGCATTTAAACTGTAGGGCATTTTAAGATAATCATTATCCAGAGAACTTCATGCTCAAAATTTATAGGAAACCTGCAGTTGGAATTTAGGAATTGTCTATAAAAGTAAAACCTTTTCTGTATTAAAAATGCAAATATTTATTATTTATATGCATAAACAAACAGGAAAATCATTTTATGATAGGTACAAGGCAAGGACGTAGAAAGACAGATTTTTCCCTTTAAGTATACTACTCAAAATTTACTCAGGATGCTTATGATGGAGGGAAACCCACCACTGTTTCACAAATGGTGGGGGAACTCATGCTGAAATATGCTGGCCAGCACAATCCAATCGGAACTGAACAAATGCTACAGTAATACTGTGTCAGTATGAGGAGCATATGAAGGTCAAATTAGAAATTCTAGAGTATGAACACCCAGACTCATATTATTTCTTTGGCCTTGGACAACATTTGCTATAGGTAAGAGATGAACCATGTTGGCAGGACAAATAGGATAAACTTCCAATAATTCCTCATGTACATTCCTGACGTGTGAGAGAAGAGGTTTTAGGATATCAGGGCTCTCTAAATAAATTAAGCTGAAGACAAAATAATTTAATATCTTTACTTAGTCTGTGGCCTCTTGTTTCAATCTCAGTCTGCTCAGTGACAATTAGCTAGGGCAAGAGGCACAGGAGGCCAAGCCTTTGTGGAGAATTCCAAGGAATTTTGTACTTCTTTGGAGGCAGCATTCCTCAGTGGTGTTTTGCAGCAGGACTGTATGGAAATATTTTGGTTAGTTCTCAGCAATATGATGACAGATACTGGAAAAGAAGGACTTGTGTGGTAACAACTGGATTCTGTGTGAGGAAAAACCATGGTTTTTATCCATGGTTTCTGGTAATAATCTGTTGCAGCTCTAACTGCCTGCCTTTATTATATAATTTTTTGCCTGAGTTGGCTTTCCTTCTCTCCTAATTTTTTCGTACATGTGTCATCAGGAAAAAGTACAAAGTTAAATAAAGTAACAAAACAAAAGGCAATCCTAGTCACTCTCTTTACATTAAAATTGTGGTTTAGTTTAAAAGCAAAAAAATCAACCCCAAAAACTCTTCTGACTGATGGTGAAGTAATGGTCATGACAACTTTGGAGAAACCTGCTGTATCCACCTTTCAAAACACAAAAAGAGCTATTTCTGATGGAGGAGAATCTACACACAGAAAGAGAAGAGAACTGATTCCAGCTTTTATATAATAACATGAATGAGATTTGGCTTCTGGGAGAAGGAGGAAAGGGTCTGTGGTCATGGACATAAATTAACACAAAATGTATAAATTAAACACAAGCAGAATGCAAAATTAAGACTTCATTAAAGTTATTGGATATATAAGCTGGCTTGAAAGTAAGAGTATTAAAAAACATTCAATCCTTATTTCTTCAGAAAAAGCCAAACCACAATTCCCTCCTCTTATTAGGAAGGCCTAATGAGTGAGCTGCCATTGAACATTTGCAGAACAAGTACTAGATGCTCTTTGAAATTTGTTTCCGTTGCTGTAACTGGAGTGGTGTCAATCGTTCTGCTGTCTCCTATCTTCAACTTTAAGAGAAATAATTAGAAAAAAATCACCAAACAAACAAAAAAACCCCAAAGCAACAAAACACTGAATAAACGCTGCGGTTTACAACACATTGTATTTAAATGTACAAAGCCTCTTCCTAGCTCTGTACAATTCCTTATCCCATGAGGATTTTCAGTTTCATGCAAGCAGTCCCCTGAACCATTGTGGTTCCCTAGCCCATAATCATGGTGTAGGAGAAAAATCTGATTCACAGAACTGATTTTCAAGCTAGGCTGTTCAAATATGCCTACAATGATGAGGCCACCAGCATACAAAACAAAGTGCAGAAACATATAGTCAGTAATTTACACTATTATACGCTATTATACTTCAAATGGCAGTACACTGCTAATGGCTTGGATGAAGAATGACGTTTTTTCACCATCAGAACGCTTAAACTAAAAAATGGGGTTTGAGAACTTTTTTGTTTTCAATTTCTTTGATTTTTTTTCTTTATACTTTTTACTAAATCCTCCTTGCCATGTTTGTGGAATAGTAATAATAATTGGGAAAAACAAGTCTGTTAAAAAAAATTGGCCTTTCTTTTTACCCAAAGAAGATTTTTTCCTGTTTTTTGTTTTGTTTTGTTAGAGGAGGAGCTGAGAGCTGGTTATTTTATTTGATTGTCTATTTTTATATATAAAGCACCCTCCACCCAAGCAGTCATTACAGGAAATGTTTCTGTTGGAAAAGATGGTAAAATATGACAAAATTCCTAAATCTCATTTTTCCTCTGAAGCATTACTTAACCTTCAGGCAATAAATTTCTCTGAACTCACTGAAGTGAGAAATGGACCCTTTTAATAAGCCTCTTAACTACACATCTTAATGAAACCTAAACAAATGTTGTCCCTGCAACTATGTTAGATGCATGTGTGTTTATATAAGAAGAATAAATATTTTTCATGTTTAGAGATTTACTGTTCTATGGTAATTTTAAAACAGCACTGGAAAATAAACAGACAATTCTTTCTATTTAAAAACTGTAGTTTGCCAGCTTTCTTCTTTACCTGACTAATGACCACCAGGAGAGGCTTCACAGCAGCTTGGTTTGTTCCTATATGCAGAAAACATGTGCATTTGGCTACAAGGATGGAGCATGCATTTTAAGGTACATTTATCTTTTATCTATAATTTTTTTGCTTGTTTCTTTTTTTCCTTAAAGACAACTCACATCGCTGACCTGTGACAGTGGCTAACCCATGCTGTAGGCTGTGCAAACGGAAATTTCCTACATCCAGGCATTCACTTTGCATAAGTTATGCATGCGCTGCGTGCTACTGTTGTCCCCCCTCCTTTCTAATTTTAGTGATTTTTTGTACTTTATAAAATCAGACTGTTTCAAATATGGATAAATCTGTATGTCAAACCCACCCTCTTCCCCACAAATACAAATCTGAATATGAATGTCAGGACCCATGCATATGCCTAGTTTCTGTATGAGAGCATTCTGCCTATCTGGAGAAGTGATTTGACTTCCTGTATTGCATTAGACCACTGTCATTAATGACAGAGGTGTCATTTTGATGTGATCTGTGAGGCAGTAGAAGCTTTGAAGTTGAAAGATAGAACAGACGTGGATAAATTGTGCTCTGAGTATGCTGCTATTGCATTATTGCTGGCAATTATTTCACCAAGTGACACATCTGATAAAAAGTCATCTGCCTTGCTATGGAAAGAAACCACAGTTCGCTGAAGCACATGGTAGATCAGTTGATTTTAGAGCGTGACAAAAAGCTTATTAGTTTTGGCCTGATCATTCTGCACCAATCATGAATTCTTTTGCATTGTTTTACCCCCTCCATGCCCCCCTCCATGTTTTCAGTTGGTTTCCTTTCCTGGTCTTGCATGTTTGCTTTTCTGTTTTAATGTTTGTTTGGCCATTTGCCCTTTCTTCTCCATACCACTTTCTCCAGAACACTCTTTCCTAATGATATGCTTAATATGCCTCCTACTTCTCTTGTCCCTTCCTTGACTGTTTTGAATAATGTTTATTTCTTTGCTCATCTCATCAAGGGGGGGTTCACAACTTTCCTTCTTTATCTGCAGAGCATGTGAAATCTAACTTCTCCAAAAAAATAGTAGCAGATTCCTGTTAATTAAATTTCAGGTTATCTTGAAGTTAAACATGGAATACAGATTTATCCCTTCAGCTATGCCCCATGTTCCTTAGTGTATTGGTATTGTAGGGCTAAACCTGCATGAACAAGAAAAAGGTAAATGAAACTGCATTTTTAAGCATGTAGGGTGAGATAAAAGGCTATGCTTTATCATTAAATCTTTTTACCTGACTAGCAAAAAACCCCCACAAAATTACAGTTCATGAGGAGTTCCCTTTCTCATGGGAAAATGGGAGACTTGGACACAACAATAGGTCATTTTCCAGTAACATGAGCAGGGTTCTGCTACTCAGTCAGGAGGATTTAAATCCTCAAAGTCTTAAAAACAGTATTATTTTTGGTCTAAATTAATGGCCTCAGTCTAATCACTATAATTATGTCTTCACAGCATTTATAACCAAAAGACAGGTGATTTAACTGGCTAGAGACTCTCAGTCCAACTCAGAATAGGCCTCCAGGTCAGAGGTGTATTAATGAGAGAACTGCTGGAGGATGATGAGCTGATCCTGCAGCCACCAACAGCACTGAATTGACTGCAAGGAACTCTATAGAAAATAACTTGCAGCTACTAATAACTCAAATCATACTGCAGATACAGCTGTTATCATGACTGCAAGTGCTCCTGTGTGGTTTTGGAGGAGGCTGGGGTGGTTGTATCAAAACCCAGACCATGTATAAATTTCCCAGTGGTCACTGTGTAGCACACCACAATATTTGAAAGGGACAGGAGTCAAGTTTATATGAGTTTCTTCCAGGACATGTATCCTGTGCTAGCCCAAGTGAAGGGAGCTTCTCTGATCAGTATTCTTGATGTGTATCCTAGTGGTAGGAAGTAGTAATAATAATATTAGAACTGCCACATACAACTAAGCAACATGTTATAGGGGATAAAACTAAATATGGTTGGTTGCTAGCACCTGGTACTATTTGCATTTCAAAAGCATGTTATAGTTAGGCATGTCATACACCAGCCCTTTTCCTTCTGGAAGGGATTTCCAGGCATATCTTGGGTATTTCTAACAAAAGTGAATGAAAAACACACTTTACAACAAGTATAGGTTTTCCCATTTTTTATAGAGACAGTTTTGATTTCTTAGTTACAAGCAAAGGGCATGAGGATAATAACTGACTTGAAGAAAGAATGTGAACTAGAAAGGCCAATAATCCTTTGCTTGGAGCTTTTCCTGCACCTGAAAAGTAGTTAGTTTAATTCTGGACAGAACACCGCTTTTCAGTGAGATTTGACATGTCAAAGCAGTGTTATGAAGACCAGACTCCTGATTTCCCTACAAAACACCCAACAAACATTTAAGCACACGTTAAAAGAATAATTTCTTAAAAGTCCAGCTACAAAAAATTTAATCAAATGGCTGTAAGGAGTTTCATTTGTTGGTACTATGATCTTTCCTGCTAGTTCTTTGGACAGACTCCAAATCCTAAAGTGATAAAGTAACATTTCCTGGCAGAAACTGATCTAACACTGCAGGTAAAGATGAATTCTGAAGCAATTGGTAAATTTGAAAGGGATTTCTTTGTCACACTTGCCATCCATGCAAATGACTGAGTTACCCAGCTACTCAAACTTCTACCTCCAAATCACCTCTCCAGCTCAACTGTCACGCGAAATTGTCTATGCACCTAAGTATCTCTTATTCTTCTCCTGCCAAGTTTCCCAATCAGTGCACGAGATTTTAAATATTATGATAATTTTAATAATCTGCTTAGACTTGATTCTCTAAGATGCTGTTTCTCAAGAAGCAATTGATCAATGTGAGAGACTGTATAGTAGCCTAACCTGACAATTTTCTCGGTTTCCGTAAATTCTAATGTCTTGCACATTTTTATCATTTCTTCATTGCAGCTATGTTCATATATAGAATGGTGAAAGGGTGTGTTTTTTGCATTATCTGACTAAAATATTTCTGAAGAAGCAAGGAAGCTTGTACATTATGAAAAGATAGAATGGAGATGTCTGATCATGTGCAGTGGGGGGGGATAGGAAAATAATTTTACACTGTTCAGAAAGTCTATCAGAAGGAAAAGTTATCCTTGAAGCATTCTCTTCCTCAGTGGGAAAATATGTGCAAACCATGGCCTCTCATGGTTTTAACTGGTATCACCAAAGATACCCTCACATTAATTCCAAACATAAACAATTATGGTATTGACTTTTAAAAAAAGGTTTACATTCAAGCTGTAGGCATGGCTTGGAAGGCTACCTAATTCAGCCTGCACACATGGATTATTCACTTGACATGTAAAGTCTATAAGCCATCATAAAACCATTTATTTATTTGTTTTGCACTGTACTTTGCAATAAATGCTTTTCAATATATATATGGTATTGCTGCTCATGTCTAAATAGAAGAATTTGCTGGATAACACTTGAATGAGTGCACTGAAAAAAACTCAAATATGCTTACAATCAGAATCTTAACAATCAGAAGTTTCAAATGCAATATATTATTTTACAAGATTTTAATATGGTTTGATTTGCAAGTCTCTGGGGAGACCCTATAGAAATGAAGATGTTGGAAGAAGGAGTTTCTCCTTCCAGGAAGGAAAAGAAAGTGGAAATTGAATAAAGTTGTAAAAAAGAAAAGGTGTGTTCATCTCTCTCCAGCATCTCCATTGGGACACTTTGAACTTACTCTCCCACTGACTGTAAGATCTTTTTGACAGAGAATGTAAGTGTCGGGTTACTGGATACTGGGGTCTCATTGATGGGAAAAGAAAAATAGAAAGTAAAAATAGGTAAACTAGACCCAGAGGTAGATGAAAATTTTACCATAATGAATGTTCTGGGGAAAAAAAGAATAATATATGTGTGTTTTCAGGCCTGGGGCCTGCAGGGAGGAGGGTTGCCTTTAAAAAGGTCAGTCAAGTACATATAGCCAGAAATCATGCTTACGATCATTGATTGCCTTTTCCTTAATACTTAGAAATAGGACTGAATGTCCTCTGTCTTGGAAGTGAGAGAAGATTTACAGTCTTTCTTAAAATAGTATTATTTCCCTAGGTGTGTCAGGTGACAAAGGGTGGGCTAAGTGCCTGAGGACTGAAAAGAAGACTGATTTTTTTGAAAATGTTTTTTTGGAGTGGTTTTTATTTGTTTGTTTTGAGGTGTTTCTGTAATGCTATAGAAGATTATGGCAAATATTTGACCTTGGCTTTGGGCTGTGAGGCAAAGGTTTGTTTCATAGTTGCCTTGTCCCTCAGTGGTACTCCTTCGATGCACAAAGCTGTGTTTGTGAAATCACCTATCTATCTTGGACCATATATTTTCAAAAATATATATATTTTTTAAATTCACCATTTAATTATTATAATATAATTAAATTATTGTGAAAGAGTAGTAAGACTGCCTCACAGTCCAGAAAAGGTGTGAACAGCCTGTTCCACAACTGCTTGCTTACTGGGATTATTATATCATTTTTGGGGGAACTGCATGGGGTTCTGCTCAATCTAACCTTTGTACTCATGAGTAACAGGGCTGTAGATACATAACAAAACAGTTTCATACCTTAGTTATTCTGTGGCCAGGTTTAAGTGTTTTTGACAGCAGGCTTCACCATCTATCAGTCAACAGCCTAAAAAAACTAGTAGATAGTGACATATATGTGTAGACATAAATATTCACATCCAAATGTACACATACATATCCATACATGTCTATGCATGGATAAATAGCCCTTTTGTGATACAGATGGTTGTGCAGTGAGCATGATTAAACTTGCAATGAAGAATTATCATTCTATATTAAAATGGGTACCCATTCATGGTGCCTTTTATGACTGTCACTTGCTCTTATCATTCTCCTTCAGTAATTAAAAGTAAGTTAGTCAGTAATTAAAAGTAAGTTAGTTTCCGACACCAGGAAGGGATAGGAACAACGTCTAAAGTAGACATCTGCATACAGATTTACTAACACAGTGTAGTCCTTTCATTGAATTGTTCAGACACATAACACATTTTTTAGGGCACATAAACTCTCTTCCTCAGTGAGAGAGTCTAAGGATGATTTGGACAAGTGAATTTAGTGAGGGCTGGACCAGTTTGCTTTACTGACATTGATACTGAACCAGTTCTTGCACAGTTCTCCATAGGTCTGCACAAATACTGTCGTGCATTGATTCTTCCCCTTCCCACCTCTAAACCACTCTTATTTGCTTATAAAACACCAGTGTAGCCATTTTATACCAGGTTCTTTGTGTTAGGACCAATTGACTATCTGTACTTTGGGCTTTTCAGATGCTTAACTGAGTCTCTTGCAGAGCTCCATTATTCAAAGTTCATCATACTGTGGTTGATTACAAATTGCTGTGGTGATACTGCTGCACAGAAGATTAATGATGCCAACTTTAAATAACAAGGTTAAATAGCAGAATGCCCGAATGTTACAGACCCCAAAAGGAGACTTAGTTTTTATTAAGCTAAAAAACATACAGTTCCATGTAGGATGATACATAATTCCTGTGCTGCAATTGAAGCATAGTCCAAAACTTGCAGATAATTTTTAAATGTACTCATCACGAAAAGTATAAAATTTTTGGACTGCTTAGCAAAATTATCAGTCCATCATAACCAACAGAAAATAGCTAAATCAAACCAGACTATATCTGTATTTGACTATATAGCTGGTATGAGGGGGACATTTGTTGCTTCTGCAGAATTGTGCCCTCACAGCATCCTGCACAGCAGCTGATATTCGTTATCATGAGCAAGAAGCTGATCCTGGAGCTAAGCATGAGAGAAAGGCTCTGGGTTAGTCTTAGGTCAAAGTATTAATAGCACTGGTTGCGTGAATTAAGTATTATTCTTGACTTCATGGTACATGTTACAAACTTTTCTACAAGGGAAAAAAGAAAACACAGAAATCTCTCCTTCTTTTAGAACACAAATACATAAATTTTAATCTGAGAAAAATACAAAATGAAACCATGTACAAGTTATGTACAAACCCTTTTTACAGGACGATATTTTTATCACTGGATAGTACATATGACAAAGTCAGGTAGATCATTTCTGAGCACCAGCATTTGTTCTCTCTCACCAACCCATAATGGTAAAAGTAAAATGATGAAGTCATACTCCTTTTTCTTGATGAACTTTTACCTTAAAATGGTAGCTGGTTCTCAATGTACCCTCTCACATCCTCACACCCAAATTATAACTAAATAGACATATGAAACAATCAAAATATATTGTATATATGTGTTTGCATGTGTCTGTTTTTATCTGAAGGAAGAAAATTACTTAATCAGTCTTGAACTCTACAGAAATGTGAAAGTTAAAGTTATATCAATTTTTCTTTTCTTTTTTTTTCTTTTTTTTTTTTTTCCCCCCCAGAAATTAGGTTATTTGCATTGGCTAAGCTCATGTGTCCCAAGATTTGGCAGAAGCAGCAATTTTTAACTATGTGAGATAACTTCTGCTGACACTTTATTGTGGTTCCTCTTAGTTATCATCCAGTCAACAAAATTCTCATATGCCACATTTTTTGTTTCTGAAAAATCTGTTTTCTATAACAGGTATTCAGCTGCCTATATGCTGTGTTCTGGGTTGGTTTTTTGTGTTTGGTTTTTTTTTTTTTTAAAGTTATAGAGATCTCCTCCTCTAAGATACATTGACTGAAGCAGTAAGAAGCCTTCTCTCAACCTCATTAAGGTTCTAGTTAGATGCAGCATTGCTATGTTTAGCTTCTTAAGTTATTGTTCTAAATTAGATCCAAAGTAATAAAACACCTTATATTTTATATTTTCATCATTTTCCCTTCCCCTTCTCATTTTGATAGTTAACAGTAACACACCATTGTGTAGAACAGATAAATTAGACCAGCAGTCCTAGCTATTCACTTCAGTGAATTACTTGGTTATATAGACTACTGCACAGAGACTATACAGTTTCAATATGGCTGCATGTTCTATAGCAGAGAAAACCTGTGCAGAAGAAGATATATTACTTATATAAATATAGCTTTGATAAATGCTGGGACAGACTTATCAATACTGTAGGCCTGTGTGCCTTCCTAGGCAACGACCACAGCAGAACAGCTATTCCATTCCTTTTGTTATTTCAGATGGGGGCTGTAACTCACACCCACTACTATTGCTCAGCATGAAAGCACTAGGCCTACTAATGGAATATTAGAATACCTAGTGTGCATATATAACAAGTTTAAAAAAACCCCTTTCTCTCTGATTGTTCAAGCATCTTTAGAATTTAAAAAAAAAAAAATTAAAAAGGTGCTTGTTCATATGTTGGGGATTTTGGTGGTTCAGATGGCACAGAACAGAAAGCAACAGAAAGAACATAAAGAGCTCTCCTTTCCCCTGAAATTTTTTATGCATTTGCCATTGATTTTGACAGATATTCCCAGACCAAACCACTGAAACACAGGGAAAGGATTTCTGTTTTCACTTCGTCTTGTTCATCGCCTTTTGCACACTTGGTTATTTTGTTTAAGCACATTTAAAACTAGAGGTGAAAGGTGAGACACACACTTCTTTTGGTGCTAAAGAAATTCACAATGATAACAGTTGTAAAAAAAAAATAACACACATACACACCCATGCCGACCTCAATTTGTGTTCATTTCAAATGCATTGGGATCCAGGAGCCCTTAGGAATTCACTTCTTGATAAAATAATTTAAGCACCTGCTCAGTGTTTGAGTTTGAGCCATGTGAATCAGCTTGGATCAGGGCAGTTGCTAACATGTTTATGAATTGGCTGCTGAGTGATCAGGCAGTGAAAACATGAATAATTACCCATTTGTAAATTATTGCTTTTTTTTGTCATGCATTATGCATGTGCAAGTGCATTGTTTATGCACCCAATTATTGCAGTAGATGTTAGATGTAGTTTACACACAAACACACACACCCACACCCCAACAAAACCAGTCCTCCCTGAATGGGAACACACTATTGCACTTTCTCCTTCTCCTACTATATGAAGAGATCAAGAAATGCAAAATCTTCCTTACACAGGCCAAAAATATCCAGCAATAATAGCCACCACCACTCAACAACCAAAATAATTTGTAGTGTTCCTTGTAGAGCGCATGCAAACTACATTTGCCCTTTTCCACAGTTGCTGAGGCCAATTAAGTCTTTTCATATCCAAGTGATCTGTACTTTCCGTCACGTATTTCCTACTGTTTGGCCATTGATGCTGGTTTGACAAACAAGCTGTTAAGATGGCAGTGACAGTTTTAGAACATTTTCAAAAATTACAAGGAAATGTTTACATTTCTTACAGCAGTAAGACAATCAGATCGAGGTCTTAAAAATTGCATTTAGACAATTAATATCTTCTTTATACCTTAACTTTTGCTGTGCTTGGCACTTGCTACCAAATTTATTAGAGGACAGTTTTATCCTTTCATCTTAGTGCTTCATGAGGACAAATTAAAATAATAGCCATGAAACAGAGAGAGACAGCAGACTTTCTGGCAATGTGGGAGCATGCATGCTCCTCACACCTCCATGGGTGTGAGGAGCGCATGCCTGCTGCAGGTGTGTTGGTGGGGGTGGAAGTGAGGGGGGTTCTTCAGTGTACTGTCAGTGCATCCCTCATAAAACTAACAGGAACTTTTTGGTCAAACCAGAAGGAAACAGCAGATACAATTCCTCCATGTGCTACTCTGTAAGTCACATATTTTCTTTTTTTGTCTCTTTCTTCACCCCAATGCATGGACAATAAAAATGATGACCACCTTGATATGATGACTCAATCAAATACATATATGCCCCCCTGTATATGTGTGTGTGTATATATGTCCACATATATGTGTATGTCTGGACATATGCAAACACACGCATAGACAGACACACTATCTATCCAATACATGAATTACCAAAAAAAAATAAAAATTGATTAGCCTGTATCAATAATGCATGCAATTACTGAAAAAGCTGAAATTCCTCTCCCCCCGCCCTTTTCTTTTTGCCTTTTCAGAAAGGAGTAAGAATTATTAATAAAGACCAAGAACTTATTTCTACATTAGTCATCATGTGGTCTGTCAGCTGTCACTTAGGCCCCTTTCCCAGCCTTTTCCCAGTTTTAATGTAACTTCATATATCCACATATTGGTGCTGGCCTTATTGTAGTTTTTAATGGCTGAATATCAAAGATCCCCAACAGGTTTTCCACATTTTCCTCCATCTAATTGCCAGAAGTCAGTCCTGCATCTTTGATCATCAAAAATAGGAGTAAGAAAAGATTATTATTTTTAGCTTTTCTGTAAATGGGAAATGTAAAGTCAGAACTCTACGTGTTTTTCTCTGTCTTGTTTGCTCTCTCCAGGTGTTGTTCTATGTATCATTACATATGGAACTATCTGTGCCAGGAGAGTGTGTGAGTGTGTTCAGATCTTGCCCTTTATTTATATACAGTTGGTAGTGTGATATTTTTGGATGTGACAGTTAAACTGGACAGAGGGACACACGCACACACACAGACACACCCACCCACCCCTTAGCTATGTAGGAGTGTTGTATTTGTTTCACTGGCATGTTTTATCCAGGGAATGCTCAATTCTGAAGGAAAGACACTCAGAAATGGTATTGCGTATGATAAAGTATAAGATAAAATGTTTCATGTTTCTACAGTAAACACCAGTCTTCTAAGAAAAAAAAGAAAAAAAAATTCATATGTATTTGGTAAGGTTGAGCACAAATTTCTAAAATTCTCCTCAGACCAGTGTTTGAGGTCTATTCAGGACCAGCGTTTCCATTCTGGTTATAATATGCAGTTCATAAATGAAAAAGGAGCACTGACTTCAAAGAAAAGGCTTAACATGACCCAATGCAGAAACTGGATGTAAATTATGATGTGTCACTAGCTGACGCAGCATAGATTGGGAGAACTCACTGGAATTACCTTCTCTTTTGGGGACTGTGAAATGTGTTAAACATAATCTAAATAATTATGAAAAACTGCTTGAACTGGTTTTTTTTCTACTTTGTAGGATATTGAAATATTTTAAACAATCCAATTTTACAGATACTGTATTAACAATTCTTGTTATTGTCTTTAAATAGCTATTCTACAAAATGTAACAACAAAATACTCACAGTCCAAGAAGTCACTCCAGAATAAAGCCTATTAGGTGTTAGTATGGTTATACTTGTACTGCAGCCAGTGGACAAACATTAAAGCTGAAATAGATTGGCTTAAATGTTGGATTATATAGTGGACATCATTGTTTTCACAATAAATTCATCATCTGCTTTGTATTTGTTTGATTCACTGATATTTCTCTACTGATAAAAATACCACAGTATGTTTTATTGTGGTGTTTAACAATTCTGCAAAATTACAAAGCCTAAAGTTAACTTGCACAATGAAAATCTGCCTTTCCTGATGACTCTGTTTTGGGGTTTTGGTTTTTGTTTCCTTATTAGCACAGCCTTTTCTTTTTGTTTTTCTTCATGCAATTGTGTCAGATGTTGCTTCTTTGAGATAGAGAGAGTTACTAAATCATTTAGAACATAAATGCTTGGGTGGATAGGTACTGCAGCACAGATATGAAACATCACATTTTTGTCTGATGCCTATAAAGCTTGTTGGCAACCTTGTGAAACTGCTGACACAAAAGGCACCCATCAAAGGCCTTTTGCATATTATAATAATAAATACATTCATTACTTTTATTATTTTGATTTGGTTATTACTGTACTTGTATGTGTGGTGTCCCAGCAAAGTGAAAATAAATTAGAGGGGGAAAAAAAAAACACCCCAAAAATCAACTGCTAAAATAAGATGTTATTTACTTGGTGCAAGAATTAACTGAGGACAGCATGTTGCAAGATTATAGAGCTGAGGCTAAACCAGTTTTTAACCTGATCTAAATTCCCCAAAAGGAGATTCAGTGTTTCCTTTACTAAAGGTATGGGCTACCACCAAAGTGCAAGGAGCTGGAGCTAAATCTCTGTATGTATCAGGAAGAATTTGAACCAAATCAGACCAATGAAAGGCCATCAGCACTTCTGAAGTAAAGAAGTAACAAAATATGGTAGATGAGACAATTTATAACGTATGCTTCCATGCACTATTTTACGCAGTCTGGATGAAAGCGCTGTAACACATGGCAAAAGAAGAATTGCCAAAACTGCCTTCCTGAAATTAGCAACTGCTGATGGCTAATGGGAAGTGAAGTGAAATTGCCAGATTTGCCATTTATAGCAAGTGCACCTTATATGTACATGGCCCTTGGTTAGGGCACTGACATTCCCTATGCTAGTGTTACTGACGATGCTGGATTTCTGTGTATGTGTGTCCACATGAGACGGCAGGGCGCCGTGTGTGTGTGGGGGGTTATTGGACCCTCACATAACTGGCAATTAAGCAGATCTATGTATGTTAATAAAGAATATTTCAGAACGATGTTACATGTACAAAAATATGACTTTCAACTTTGAAAATAAATAAGTTCAGTTTATTAAGAGCTGGTGTTGATGCTGAACAAAATACACATCTTCCAGTAAAGAAACATTTTGGTGAATTGTTATAGGGTTTTTTCTTTCTTTCTTTCTTTTTTTTTTTTCTTTTTTTTTGATTTACTAAAATACAAGTTGGACCTTTTTTCCCCCTTTTTGTAAATATATCATTTGTCTCCCTTAATTACACATTCTTATAACTGTGACCATCATTCTCCTTTAAGCCAAAGACTGAGGGTTTCTTGTTTGTTTGTTGGTTTGGGTTTTTTTTAATTCTTAGGAGTCTGGCCACACATGCAGGTTTTTTTAAGGGAAAATATTTGACAATGAAAAAAAAGAAAAAAATATATTTTTTTCTAATAAATAAAAATAATTTAAAATGCTAGAGGCTATACATGACTAGTTTTGATTATGTTCATTTATAAATGAAATAGTTTCCAAAATACGTGGAAGCAATGTTAAAGGCAGACAAACAAAGATCTGTCTACTTCATTTTCCCATTAAGCTTGCCCTTCTTAACTTCTCCATCAGTGGTTCAGCATATAAGAGGAATAAATGTCACATCACCGTTCATGAAGTTTGTCAGGCTTTAAAAAAATAGTTCTGGCCTTGAAGGAGTCAACATTCATCTTCAACTTCTCGGATTGGTGGTATCAAGCTGCTTGTTGATTTATATTGATTGATCTGATTGGCCATGTGAGTGCTCATGGGCTTGATTTGAATGTTTCTGGGATAGGCATTATCCGGCTCATCTGTAAACCATTTCTTTTCTGCTAAGGAGCGAAACAGGTAGAGACAGAATAAGGAGGGAAAATGAAAGTTTTAATTAGTGAGCTACATATACATATAAACATTTAAAAAAAAAGGGGGAGGGGGAGCAGTCAGTAAAGTTTATAGAGAAAGAGATCAACAGAAGGTGATTTCTTTGACTAATTACTAACTGTACAGCATTAGATTAATACCTCTGAAAATACTGTTCATGAAAGGAAGATGACGTTTGCAGATGATTTGATAACAGAAACTAAAGAAAACTGCCAATATGCGAGCTTGCTTGTTGTATCTTTTTTTATCCGATGCTTAGGTGAACACTCTCTGACTCATTTATTGAAAACGTGATACTGAGAAGCCAGGGAGAGCAGCTGGAATAACGGTAAGGCAGAAAAGAGCATGTGAGTCTATACACAGAGAAGCACCTAAAGAGACAGACACTTCTCTGAACCATTTCACCCTGTGGATGGTTGGTACTGCCATCTCAGAAATCATGCAGGAAAATAAAAAGAGCTTTCTGCAGTTGGTGCTAGAACAAACAGGATGTGTATTCATGCTGCCAGATGGCAGCCTTCCTACACAGGGATTTATATCACTACTTCAAAACATGGGTGCTTGGGCACTGCTGAACTCTACAGTTTAAGAAGGCGTATGGAATACACCAGGTGCAGCAGGTGACTGTAGTAGGGGCTCCAGCTGATCATAAATGGATTGGTCATCATAGGGGACAGCAAGGCAAAGCAAGCAAGGACTTAAAAGAAGATTAGAGGAAGCTGTTTTTTTGTGTCTTTGGGCAGCGTCTGTTTCCATGAACATAGGAGGAATTTTATGGTACGCTTTAAGGTGGGATAGGAGTAATGTGGGAGGGAGTGAGGAGGCTAAGAGGCTGCAGCATTGCAGCCATTCCCTAGCTGTTTATCATTGTAACCATTATATTGCACTGTCCATATATGGGTGTGGATAAAATCTTTTAAAGACTCACAAAGGGAAAAATAAAAATAATTTTATTAAACCCTTTAAAGAGTGATTTCTTCTGTAATTTCTCAATTACAGGTGTGCAACTTTATAAGATAGCTCTATTCAAAGACTTTGCCACTCCATAAAGAGTGGCTTATGGCCATTAGGCATGCTTGTGCTTCGACAAGCATTTGTGAACAGGGGTCTCCATTCTTGTCCTTCTTCCCCAAATTCCAGAGGTGGGAGGGCAGAGCAGTGGACACCTATGGTTCTGGGCATTTTCATTATTATATGCAAGACTTAAAGTGTGCCACATCAGGGCTGCTGGTTTTACACATATGCACTACTTCTCATTCCAATAGGGAACCCAAAAATGCTGCAGAAGCTTTAGTGTCTCATTTACATAATACAAATTGCTACTTTTGCAAACCACTGAAATGCTGCAGTATCTGGAATCAGGACAGGAATGGAAGAAATACTCATTTTTTAATAAATAAATTATTAAAAATAAGCAAAGCAAAATCCCCTTTGGAAATTCAAGAATCAAGCACAAAAGCTCAGGAGGTAAACAAGAGAAAAGAAACTGAAAGACTGGGAAGAATAAAGGACAAACACCTGGGCATAATTGCATAAAAATAAGCAACCAGCTTTGGAGTTGGAGCCTCTCAAGATGTAGCTTAATTTCCAGAATTACTGGACTTCTCAATCACTTTTGTGAATATCCCATTTAAGCACTTACACTTGATATGGACTTCAAGAATATACATGCAACACTCCTATCCCCCAACAACAAACCCCAAACTCATAAGCATTTAATCTAGGGGTTTTTTTCCCCTGATCTATTTGTTACCTGTTCTTATACTTTTAAAAAAAATTAAATTGAAATAGAAGGAATTATATTACTCATTAGTGGCTTATTACTGAAGGCAAACGGAAACACTCTACTGTTTTTCTTGTCATATTCTAAAATGTTTTTTACTTTTGTTTAAAAATATCTTACTCATTTATGACCAGGTTGAATAATTCCCTACCCCCTTAAGTTGCCTGAGTCTGAACGATGTTCAATCTCCCATCTCCCTCTCTCTCTTACCTATTATAATTAAGTTCCCTTTGATTTGAACAGATTGGACGATAGGAATTCATAATGTTACATCCTGCACACTGAAGCTAACTGATTAAGTGCTTTAAATTATTCTTCCTGACAGAATGATAAAGTTACAATCTGTTCAGAGATGATCTACAGCTTGCCAGACTCCTACTGCTTCTTTCTACATTCATTTATCTTTTTGTCAAGCAGTTAAAAAAAAAAAGAGAAGCCTCAATTCCATAGATCTTTTAAAGTAATCAGAACACCTGAATTATTAATGAGACTTTAAGGGAATGATTCCTGATGGAGGCCAGTTTAAGAAAGGTTGTTGGAAAAAAAAAAAATCTGGGAATGTGTACACATCAAAATAATTTCAGCTCCATTTAAAAAACCATTTAGTTCAAGTGTGACACATGAACCATTATGCATTTGTGGAAACCAATTTTATGTGATCTACGATTAAACTAACCTTTCAGAGAGGTGTAAAGTGTGATGGTTATCATGTTTTAAAAGCCTTGCGAGATCACATAAACAATTTCAAACTAACAGTTTTCTAATGGTTTGTGTTTAAAATGATTTTGAGACAAGTTAAGCACTGTGAACTTCTTTTTTAACACATGGTGCACAAACTTTCCTTACAAACAGAACTTGGTGCAAGTCTTGTAGCAAGAAAGGGGAGAACTGCTTGAGTGCTAAGGATCATAACTGCATTGTGCTTCTCAGCAGCCAGTGTAAAGCACTTCCAAACACCCTGCTTTCCCTAAAATTTTCAAAACAATCTAATTATTTTTATGTTAATCTTTACAATAAAACTTATATATGTAGGAAGCTGATCTTTAAAAAGACATCCTTGCATCTCTTTTTGCATTTAGCTGGCAAGTAATAAATACAGAACATTAATAGTAATTGCAGAAACTGGTAGATTCTAATTTCTTCTGCTGTTTAGATTTCTTTTTACCAGTGCTGAAACTCTGATCTAAGCACTAGCATCTCCAGCATCAAACGGTTGAACCCAGCTTTATACCTTTGCTGTTTCTTTCTGATGATAAAATTGCCTTTGACCACATAAAAATTAATTTCCTGTGAAAGTTCATTGACCTCTATACTTACCTTTGAAATGTAAGCTTAACACTCCTCATCTTTACTCTTGACCACTAAGATATTCTGCTCCAAGTTACTAAATGTCCTTCTTGAACGTCTTACACTTTTCATTCTTTTATGCTATGCTCACAATCTGACTGTGACATGTCTTCCAGAGTTTTAGCACAGATTTTTACTTAAATAAACTGCTTACTCTTTCAGAAACTAACCATTCTACTAAGGATGTTTGACTTGGAATAGGACAGGAATTCTTCTCTTACTTTTCAATATAAAACCCAACATAACATAGTTGATTTAAGCATTTCTCTACTTGTAATGACCAACCTCCCAGTTGCATTAGTATAACTGCATCAGAAAATCTTTATCACTGTAATAAACTGTTTGATCAATCTGACTATAGTCAGCAGTAGAAACTGCACATGATATAACTGAAAGGCAAAACTTTTAGAATTCTAACTTTAGGACAGAAGACAGAGGTGAGCTGGACTTCAATATCTTTTGAAGAATTCAGATTTGCATCCATATTAGATATTCCTCTTCTGCTGCTCATAAAGTAGAGAAGTTGCTTCTCTAATGTACACTGTTTGTATTTTTTCTATTTGAGCAGTTACACAAATACTTTTTTTTTTATAAAATCATTACGTATGATGTGACAAGTGGCTTCATATTAACACCCTTCCTTTCTCTGCTAAATGGAAAACAGATAAAACATTAATGGAAAAGCATTTTGGTGTCAGAGCGATTAACATTCTTCCAAAATGCGTAACTGCTCTTGACTATCTTCAATCAATATTGCCAACATAAAAAGATGCTCATGTACATACACAAGGGATAGGAGAGTAGGGAGGGGAAGAGAGGAAAGAAATTGGAATGAGGAATGGGAAATTAATGTCTGCACCAGGATAGGCATCTTCATTGAGCAGGAACCTGGGTGTTTACAAAAGGACACGTGCAATTAGAAAGGCAAGCAGATGAGAGGATAAAAAAACAGGATTGAGCAACAGCAGCAGCACCAGCAGCAGCCAGTTTTACTTTTGGTTTGGAGGGAAAAAAAGGCAAAGGAAAACCAACAAAACAACCAACCAAACAAACAAACCAATAACTGAATAAAGTTTGTAACTATTTTTTTTTAATTTCACAAGTTTTCACAAGGACAAAGTTATAGAAGGAAACCCACAGCAGTTGCTAGGTCATGCAGAACCATTAATTTTCATACCTTGGCCCATTCTATTCATCCTTGTTGCACTTTAGAAAAAGAAGTAAGCTATGTAAGTTTTACAATGCTTTTAAACTGTCATATTTCTGGTTGAGCACTTTAACTGGCACATCCTTGAAGTAATAAATATTCTCAGGGCAAAACATGATAACTTTCTTTGCAAAAAGAAACACAGAAATTTTTCTTTATGATGAAGAGCAACTGTAATAGTCTCATTCATAGGGGAGCACCCGTAATTTGCAACATATTTCACTGATTGGACTTACAGCTGCATTTGAATGCACACACACACATATATACTGTATTCCAATCATTATGGTTAGCACTGGACAGTGGTATTCTCTGTAGCCCACTTACATGGTTCCAGGTTTTGTCAGTAAAAGTGCTTGGCTTCATTGTCAATTCACACAGCAAGCAAATCTTCAAAATTATCATGCTTGGGGAAGGGAAAGGTAGAAAACGATACTAACCATAAAAGCACCTTGTCTGAGTTGGCAGTTACAATGCTAATCATTCCAAATTGCAATATTTATTTTGCGTCTGCATGCTTTCTTGCTGGGTAGCCAGGGAAGAAGATGTGTTACTGCCCTCCCTACCCTAAGAAATTATCCATATACCTAGAACTAGTTGTATATCAAAAGGCTTCTGAAATTTAAATTTAAAAAAAAAAAAAAAGAAGCAAGCTCGAACTATCATTTCTATGGCTGTCTAGAGTAGGTTCCTTTCCACTTATTTAGTTCCCTGACATAATTTTGTTTGGCTACGTGTCATTGGTGATAATCTGCAAGAACTAAATTAAGACAAGTGCCTAGAACATGATGCCTCAGCACAGTGAATATTTCCAACCCAGCCCTCTTGTTCTCCTCATTAGCTGTCTAGGGCACAGCACCTTTTCTTCCCAAATGGGAGAGACTTAAAGGCACTCAGTTGTCTTGCCCTGTATTCCTGCAAATTGGCATGCACCTGTTGGAAAAAAAAAAACAGGTAGAACATGCAGCAAGATTTCTGGAGGATCTTTACATATTAGGATTCTTGTTGGAAGATTTATACCAGCACTCTAACTTGGAAAAGTTAAACTACCATCTGGGGAAAGGAACAAAGTCCCTCGAGATCTGATATGTAAGCATAGAAAAATGCTTGCTCTTTTCTGAACATTATTTATTCTGTACATAAGGTGACTAATTCACCTTTTAAAGACGTAAAAGTCCCAGGAAGGCAGATTTTAATGACTTACATCCAATATTTATGATACATATGGCTTTTTATCCCAAATGTCAAAAGTGAAAGAAAATATAGCTATTCATGTGGCAGTATAAATAGACAGAATAATAATTTAATATGCAATTAGACTCTTTCTAAACTTAAATTAAACCATCGGAGTTTTAAAACTTCATGTCCAGGCAATATCAGTGTTAAAGGGAAAACACACTATCTCCAAAGGGCTAGTATTTTAGAGAAAATCCTTAAACAAGAAGAAAAGTCCCTGATATTGCTTTGGTATAAAGCAGGTGCATAGCAATGATCTATACAAAGAGTGTAAGCCCTATATAATATAAGCGTTGAGAGTGAAAAATCAATAGGGATATTTTTTGCAGGTGTGGGGTTTTTTTTCCAATAGTTTTATAAGCTTCAAATAAATGTATCAGCTCCTCTAAATATGAATATAAAAAACCCGATACCTCAACATACATCAACACTTCTGCACTAAATTACTTTCTTTGTGTATCTCAGCCATCAAGAGCAAGTGTTCATGTTAAATATTCTCTGCTTTCAGATATGTAGAGTAACTGCAGTGAGTTATTTATGTTTTCAGTGTGCCTATAGGTTTGGAATTCTTTTTTATTCTCCCCTAGCATCATAAATAACTTTTGGTCCGTCTGCTTTGTTGCTGTTGTGCTTAAGGGTTTTATGGTGGTGAAATAAAAATGACAATCACATGCACACTGTCATACATATGCAAAATATGTGTACAAAAAGGGAGAACTCCATGGGAAAACAGGGAACATCACTGCTGGCAACATTAACTGGGGAGAATGGGTGGTGAATGCAAGTTTCACACACAGTGGGAGTAGATACACATATCAAAGTCTATCTTCCTGCACATACTTCTGTTTTTCCCGGGAATCCCTGGTCTTGGTGCGGTTCGGTCGATTTGCTGTTGATGGGATAGAGTGAACTGATGAGCTCTTCTTGCTGGAAGAATAGGAGGAATGGGAGGAATGAGAAAGACTGGCTCGGGACTGGCCAGCGTTGTGGTCAAATTGCATCAAACAGAAGATCAAGTCTGTCGGCACAAGCTCAAATTCATATGGTGGGTTTGTGATAACATAACTGGAAAAAAAAGGAAGAAAGAAAAAAGAAAGAGAAAACAGGTTTAGATTTATTTCAAGAAATTTCTTCTAGATTTGTTAGCTCATGAGATTTAGCCAGATTTTTGCATTTGTTTCCTGCAGTATGTACCTAATTGTAGCTTGCATAACTTCCATTGTGATTTAGGACCTTCTTATATCAGCTTTTTGCATGTTTTCTGTTGGAAAGACATAATGTCTGAGAAGGATGTGCTTCAAGTGAATCACAATGATTTTTCATACACCATGCAAACCATTCCCCTTTCTCTAGCTGCACCATAATGCAATGACTCTAGCAAATAGATTTACATATTGACAAAACCATGTACGCCAGAAACAGTATTTAAAAGAATGACTGAAAAGCAAGGAGACAGGGATTTTATATGCAGTTCTATTTAAATACATATTTAATATATATCGTTACTAAATATTTAAATACTGTCAATAGAGCAAAGGTTACAATTATTTGCTTGGATTGTGACTCTACATAAAGCAAGTTAAGGACAATATATCAGTAAATTTGTAGTGAGGTTAATTTTTCTCATCTATTCCACGTGTACATTCACGGCCTCAAAGAGCATTTATAAAGAGAAATCTGCATGTCCAAGAGTCCAACTTTGCTTAGTATAAATCCCAGATCTGAAATAAAAACTCAATTTCAAGAA
Organism: Pachyramphus minor; assembly: GCA_013397135.1. Classification (NCBI taxonomy): domain Eukaryota; kingdom Metazoa; phylum Chordata; class Aves; order Passeriformes; family Tyrannidae; genus Pachyramphus; species Pachyramphus minor. The sequence continues at coordinate 416,970 of VYXB01007043.1, forward strand.
TTTCCTAATTTTTCACCTAATGCCCTTTCAGGGTAGGAAGGGCTTATAAAGCATCTGCTAAATTCTATCTTGCACATGAAAAACATACTTGAGGAAGTCAACAGGCATTTTCTGTCCAAGAAAGAAATGAGTAAAAATTGAACATGAAGCTCACAACTTCCTTTCAAATTAATTCTGTGCTCATAAGAAATCTGCTTAGCTGCTTCAGGGACAGAATTCCCTTAATAATCCAACAAATAACCCAAGTATAGAAAATGTAGTGTAAATATAAACTGCAAATCATTTTTTCTACCCAATTTGTCCAAATCCTTACAGAAGAAACCACTTTGGTGGGCTGCAGGGTTATTTATTGCCATGTTCACCCAGTAATGATGCTTTTTGTACAGCATGAAACAGTAACAGATGGTAGATTTGTGATACTTCTGGTATGGGTCTGTGTGTGTATTTCTAGAAGGCACGTAATTAAGACACGTTTCAAGCAAGCTACTAAATGGCTTTCAGTTTGCGAAGATGAAAATGTGTCTGCTCTATTTAAAGCACTGGGGTCAGGCTTGGTGCTCTTGAAGTAAAAATGTAGTCTACCACGGGAAGGATTTCCATTTACTGGAAGAAATTATGATTAAATACAGATAGTACTGATGGGAAGCCCAAAGGAGTATTTTTTGAGCATTCAGAAAAAAACCTAGCTACTATAACTTCAATTATTATCCTGTAATTTACAGTTGATTGATATAAGGAAACTGAAGTCCTCTTCTTGCATGCAAACAGTGGATCATCATAAATCAAACAAGATAATGATAAATTCTGAAAATTAATTAAAGAAATTTTGAATAAAAATAGAGAAAAATTTATGTTGTGATATCCAGCTTATAATTTAAAGTCAGCTAAAGAGTCATTGTGAAATCCTCAAAGACTTAGCTATTGTGGTAAAGTTATGCTAAAAATGGAGAAAGGTCTAGATTTATTAGACTAAAAATCATTATTAGACTATAAATCATTTAGATTTATTATGGGCCCTGGGATCTTCTTTGCTGAGAAGACTGAAGAAAAGTGAAGCCGAGATGTTCTAGAAGACTGGACTTACCGTTTAGTGCATTGGCTGGGAGTACTTAGATGTGCGTCCCTTAATCGATAAATTCCAAAGCAAAGCATATTGTATGTTTTCAGTGCTTTACAAAATAGATCTCCATAACAACCTCCATCCTAGAAGAATGAGGGGAGAGATTAAAAAAACCCAACAGAACACCATGTTTACTTCCTTTCTTTTCTGTTAACACTACATTAGGGATCGGGTTTTTCAATATGAATGTATAAAAAAAGGACAATATATAGATAGCCTGTTGTTTCTCTCAAATGAGAATGCTTTATCCAAAGAAAATGAATAATCTAATTGTTTTATTTCAAATAAGTAACTATGTAAAGTGCTCATTATTTTAGAGAGCCTTGGTCACTGAAATGATGGTAAATTGTGAAGAGTGATTTGCTTTAAACTGGAAATATAAATTTTGGTACCAGACAATGCATATTCTACAAACTGCATTAACTGTGGTATTCAAATGGTTAGTATCTTTGACCCTTTCTTGGCAGCAGCCATATTATCATATAGACAAAAAAATTCACCAAGGACCACAACAGAAAGTTGCGGAGTTAAAAGGATAACAAAATATCTCCCTCTGTAAAATAAAGATGAGATGTATGCCATTTTTCATAAATAACATTAAATGTTTTGATTAGCAAAAAAAAGTTTAGAATTGATCATTCGTGTATCTAAAAGAATGATTCTTAAGTAACAGAGTGTTAATGCATTCTGCCCTCACAGATGTAGTGCAACTGAGGCTCTGGTGAAAGGATTTGAAAGGATTGGTATTGCTTGTTTTATTTCTGAACATGTTATGCTGCATGCCCAAGTGTTTTGATGAGCTGTTAGTCTTAGCTATGACTGGACTTCTACATGAATTGAAAGGCTGTTTGCTTCTATCTGTGTACTCTTGCTGCCCTTAATCCTTAAAGTGAGATTCTCTGTCATTTTTGTGAAGAAGGTTGCTCCATTCTTTTTGAACAGAGCTGGTGATGACAAGGTTAATTTAAGAAATATCAAATCCTACATCATCATCAAAGTGAAGTGGGTGCTTTGGGATGCACCTCAAGCTTTCAAACTGTGGTCCAGAAAAAAAAAAATCTAGATACTTATTTATCCCAATGCACTGTTTTTTAAAGATAATTTGTCTATTGGGGTATGGGGTTTAATATTTTTGATTGGGTTTTTTTTTTTTTTTTTTCTACTTCACTCTTAGGATAGTGCAGTTAAAATATCAGAAAAATAGAATTTCACAAGAATTTTCATTCATCCAGAAACAGCAGAAAACAAACCTTTTAGCTTTGTTTTCAAGCTAATAAGCATATTTAAGAAATGTAAACTCCAGGAAAACACTATAAGCTTATCAAAGCCCAACAAAAGTATATATATTACTTACATTTACAATGCATTATTATTAGAGTAGTCATATCATCCAAATCAGTTCATCCATCTCTTTAGCTGACAAAGAAGAGCTATAGGATTTTCTGTATGAAATATGCAGGCAAGGACACTAGGCAGTCATATAGCTTCTTAAAAAGGCTAAGAGCAAGGCTAGCACCCTATGCTGTAAATTGTTAAACAATCCAAAAACTCTATTAAATTACAGAAATTATAGGCTTATTAATATAGATTTTTTCACTCGATCTGAAAGAAAGCAAATAGAGTGCAAACCAGCCTTGGTCCTTCACTTCCCTCATGATCTTACCCCTAGGTCTGCAAACGGCCCATCATACAAAGCCAACTGAGCAACTCGACACCTGTCCCTGTTTGCAAGTGTCTGGGGCGTGCTGTAACCTCCTCTCAATGCATTTTCCTCAGCAATCAGTGCTTCCAGCTCTGGTGTGGCTCCTCCTGTTACCAATGTCCGTATCAGTGTGAGGATATTGTCATTGAAGTATGTCTGCAGAGATAAAAGAAAGCTCTTTAAGCAAACACCATTAAAGTCACAACTGAAGACATCCAAATTACAACTTTTCCGGGTTTCTGCTGTTTAAAGTTCTTGGCTGTCTCTTCAAATAATTTTATATAGAAAGTGAAAAGACAGCAGCCTCCAATTACTCTATTTTCTTCTATCCCATTAGGCTCCTATACTAGATCCTTCCTTCTAAACACCAATTCAGGCTGATTTTTATTAAAGTACAAAAATTTGAATGATTTATGTTTCCTATAATTGGTGTTAGTAGTGATGCAATGACTGCTTTCCTTCTCATCGCCTTCATGTCTAATAATGGGCTTTAGGACATGTAATTGTAAAATTCAGACCACATTTAAAACTTACACAGGCTAGATTGCCTTTTTACTCTTGTCACCAATTCGTTGGGGAGCTGCCTTTGTGCTGCAAATGTCATTACTTATTACTGTGGCTGGACTCTAGCAGTCTAACCGATGTATTGTACTAAACATCTTATTACGAGACTTGACAGTGTTCAGACATAAGCATGTATCAATTAAACATCTTGAGTTCATTCCAGATAAATGTATGATGAGTTTGGGATCCTGGTGGTCCTTTTAAAAAACTCTAGGGTATAGGGTAAGTGTGGTTTATTAGGGAAGATTTACTCCACACTGACATTTTGCCAGCATCTGTGGCATTGCTGGTCTGTCAGGCAAACAATGGGTATGTAAAATATTAATTTAAATCCAGATGAATGACTTTCAAGTTCACTTAAAAGTATACTGGTATAGTTCAGATATACTCAGTTAAATATTCTCAGTGCATTGTACTGGGTAAAAAAAATGCGGAACAAAAAAAGGAGACACCATCACTTATAATGTCACTAATGTCTGTGTTTTCAGAAGCTTTGCAAGTGTGGGAGACATATGAGGAGAAAATGAGCTCACTGTAGAGTACATAGGATTGACATTACTGGATCTGTGACTTTTGTTGAATTTAGAACTTGGAACAAATATCTGTAATCTAACCAAGTAATAATGAATGAAATGAATTCTCAAACAGTGCTTGTTGTCTAAAGAGAATAATTTTTAAATAATACTTTTCAATGAAATTCATTGCTCTATCTATATAATATAATTGTATTTAATACATGGGTAAACTGAAGTACCGGTTGAAATATTTTATCCTGAGATCAAAAAACAGAACTGGCTTTCTGTCTATGTTACTTTGATATTCTTTCTTTGTATAATGAAACTTCAGTTTCATTGTTTGGTTGAGATGACAGATAAAACAGAAGAAACTGAGTTCTACGTGTTTCTACAGTTTTTCACTGTTACACTGAAGTTTCATAACTGTGAGCTTCTCTGCTTATTTACATGGGCCATTATGCCATTCACCTGTTGACTCAATTAAAATGAGAGGAACATATTGTTATTGCTATATATGCCCTAAAGCAAATATTTGCATCTCATCAGTTCCAATTATTTTAAATTAGCTTGGGTAAGGCACTACATATTTTAAATACAAAGTGTACTGTAAAGAGTAGTCTGATATAAGTAGGGATTCAGGAAGATTCAGCTAGTCTAAAACAACAGCTAATCTCCAATCAGCTCTTACATATGTGGATCCACTGTAACAATTCTAAGTGCAATACTCAAACCTTTCTTAACATATAGAAAAATCAGTGTGACCCCTTTCAGGAATGTAAGTCTGGAGCAATTATATGATGTTTAATAGGAATTGCCATGATGAGAGAGAGAAGATATCCGGGAATGATTGTTTATTCTTCAGTTACTTCTTCCTTGATGTCCCTGAGGTGAGAATCAGAGTTGCTCTTTTTGGCAACTCTTCCCACTGTTCTATACTTTTCTGACATGGAAGTACTCAGAACCCAAAGGAAAAAACAAAGGCAATAAAGTTAGTCTCTTCGCTTTGCTTTGTCAGCATGTGCTATATAGCACTTAGAACTAAAATAATGAGCACAGTTCCTTTGCTCCTGCAGTTAGGCAGCAATGTTGCTTGACACCAGTTTCATGGATATAAAGCCAAATTCTGCCAGATCTAGAGGTTGGGGGTACTGCAATTGTAGAAGGCCTCAGAAAAATGTGCTTCAATATATTCTTATAATACATATATTACATATATTCTTATATGATATATATATTCATAGATTATATATGGCACCTTAAGCACACGTGTTGACAAAAGCATAAGATTTTCTGCAATAGGGTCTTTTCTGATGCCTTCCCCACTCTTTTGTTATAGACTTTTGATTCCTTTTCTTCTCTAAGTAGTGATATTTAGTATTATTCAAAAATGCTGTTCTCAGTTTTCCATCTATAAATTAACATAGAAGAACGTGAAAAAAAAGTAAAAGCATATCTTTACTGGTGTTTTTTCAAATCTGTTTTACAATGAGGACAATTATAGTAAGAAATGATCATCTGCTCCGAGACCGGATCTGAATGCTGGTTCTTTTAAAATAGCCTGTTTTATATAGACTGCTGACTTGCAGTGACTGGTAAAACGTGCAAAAGTCTAAAATAGTACTAATAATTTCATTACCCTTTAGGAGTAAAATAGGCAAGCCTCCACTGACTTCCAACCCTTTCTTTCTCTATTCTGTAATTCAAATTATAGCAATAGCCGGAATCCAAGATGCAAATGTAAAAAGAACCAGGTCTACTGTTGACGGAAAATAATGCTGTCACTAGAGAAAGGCTTCCCACTGCTAGACAAATGTTAAGGCAAAGCAAAGGCATGTACTAGCAAAGGAGGCAACATTTATCTTGGAACAATGGCTTAATTTGGGTTTCACACCATGATGGATGTGGATGTCACCATTTAATCAGCTGGATGAGTGCAGTCAAGTGATGGGTTTTGGGTTTTTTTATATCATCAGTGAGAGAAAAGGTTCCAAATTTCAGGAGAAACTGCTCCAGCATTGCATCTGATCAGAAAATGCCCAACCATAAGCGAGAAAAGATGGGTGAATAGGAAGCTGTAACTTGTCACCGTCTGCTAGATAGGGTCTCTTTCTCCTGTACTAATGTCTTTAACACTCCTCAGGAAAAAACTGTCTGACCGTGCTTTTGATTGTCGCAAAAATCAGACTCCTCTTATTACCTCTTGCCAGTTTGGAACTGGGGGGACAGTGAAAAGCTGAACTAGCTGATATCCATTTCCTTTGGAATAATAATACACTGAAATTAATTTGAGAGTGATCTTCTACTTGCTCTGTGGGAGAGTACATGGCCTGGATATGCCAGTACTTATAAGAAACTGATCTACAGAATGTCTTTGGAAAGGTGCTGTTGTATTTAAAGTAACAAGTCACTTCCCAGTGATGGCAAAGAATTCCTTTTGTTTAATATAAGATCATAACTGATGAAATACTTGTTTGCTACTGTCATTAACCAAACCCCACACTGGACATCTGTAAGACATTGCTTTAGTTGGCATCCAGAATGAGAATATGAAATAGGCGTAGTCTAAACACAGAAAAAAGGAAATGCATCATAGACACTGAAACTGGGTAAATAGCAAGGAAATTATGACACAGATATCTGAGCTAGCAGTGCCACCTAGCCCATGCTCTGGAATTGTAGTGCTGCTCTTTCAGATGTTTTGGGGATGCTTTCCCATTTGTTCAATCATTTTTTAAAGTATAATTACCAGAGTGCTTATGTTTTGCAGTTAATACTGTCAAGTCTTTTAAACTAATTGGTCTTCTACAGAAAATGTAACTGAAAATTAGCACATCTTTTAATAATATTGCTTTAATAGCACTTTGCCTTTCATATATAATTATGCTAAAATTGTCATTTTCCAAGTAATATTTGCCATTTTTGTGTTTGCTAGTGTTTTTGTATGGATTTCCTTTAAGAAGACTCCTTCTCCACTGCATGCAGCTTTTAACCTTACTTTCAAACAAATATCTTAAATTGCCTTTTTTTTTTTCAGTTGGAGGAATAATATATACCCAAACCTGAGGAATGACTGAGCTAACATTAGTAACTCCTATAAATAACAAACTTGTTTTTGAGACATAATCAACAGCAGAAAATAAATAACAGCATTTCACAGTTTGAAAATCTATTAATTCTCAAAGTATTGTCCAAACTTTAAAGATGTTGCTTGCTAACCCCTGAACAGACTTATAGTCTTATGTTTCAAAATTTCCATATCACAGATTAGAACAGTTTCTTTTCTGTATAAACAAGATCGTGGGGATCCCTCAGGGAGAACTCTCAAAAAAGGCATATATAAAAAAGTGATTTTTAACTGTTCTAACTATTTTCTACCATTTGTTTATATGAAGAAAAAGTAGGATTTGGTAATACAGAAAAAAAACAAGACCTAAAGTTCTAGCATTACGAAATGAATTCCGGGATATTGAACATTAAAGGGTATAATCTGGTTCTGGAGATCCTTGCCTCTAAAGGCACCACTCTGACAGTGCATCAGGTCTTTTGCCAGTGGTATGTGTGGGAGGGATGCCAACCTGCCAGAACTTCTGTGGTTCTCATAGCTTCAGTGCCAAAAGGAGTAAGAGTGAAGCCAACTGTTCAAACCTTTAAGGTACTGTAGTCTGATAAAGTTGGTTTCCTTGCATGCACAGGATTTTATGGAATAGCTGTCTCAACAAGAACCAGAAAGGGAAAAAGTATTTCTGCTCAAAAATTTGCTTGACCCTGACTAACCTATGTCACATAACTTTTCTATAGCTGAAGATAATATTTTTAAAAACCATTCACATAATCTAAAAGATGCTTCCAATTCCAAACTTTTTAGTCACATTCCACTTGGTGATGAGAACATGCTCTGCTTTTCAGGAGTGGTGCCACCTTGAGACTGACAGACTACATGTATTCTTTCGCTGGGTTTGCATATGTTACAACAAAACAAATATTAATATATGATTCAAGTATCTGATGGCAGTAGATGTCTCTTCAAAGACATAATGATTAGCTGGAACAATTTAACAACAGTCACTGACATAGTTAAAACATGATTTATGCCTAAAGTCTTTACACAGAGCACAAGGACGCCCTCAAACTGAAGCCTTGAGAGACCACTGCTACCAATTCATCAAGAAGACCATGCAGGTTTTGACCTGGTTACTGTCTTCTCAGCAATGATGTTTCAGCTACTACACTGTGAATCTTGGGCTTGTGGAATATATTGCCCTTGCTGCAAAGGACAAACTGTGTGTAGATGGCCAGTAGACAGCATTTTGAAAACTAAACTTCATTAGGCCTTTTATCTTCAAAGTAAGGAAATAACAGACAATTTCAAATATAAAATATCTAATGCTGTCATCTAATAGGAAATAATTCTATTTATTAGAAACATAAAGAGTTTCAGCATTGAGAGTTGAGTCAGAAAGTGACCACATTTTCTAATCTGTGGTTCATAAGTAGGGTTTAGTGCACTATTTCTTTATTAATGAAACTATAAAAAAAGAAAGTAATAGTTTATCACTTATTAATACTATAGAATTATTATTATCCAATAACTGAATTATTTAAAATATATTTTGTACCTTTTTTTCTGTATACATACATTATATGTATGTTTCAGGTTATCCATAGGTCAGAAATAATACTATATGCATGGGTATTATTCTACTTTCTAATCTTTCTTATGCCTGTTTTACCACAAAACCCCACCAATGTGAGAAGAGATTAATTCTTAAAAGAAACAGTTCATGCATTGTTCATTTGCATTGTAGACTATATAAGGAATTTGCATTACAGAGATATCAACAGAGATCATAAATTGGAATTTTCCTATAAAAATTAGGCAGTAAAACCCCCTGAATCATTCAGTGGGCAGAATAATGAACTATATACTTGTTTCCAAGTGAGCTGGCAAAGGCCAGCACAGTGCAAATTATATACTTCTTACAGAATTCCTATGCAATTAATTGGACGAAAGCATGACTGCAGATTTCACAATTTAGCAGGGATTTTGGGTTCCATTTGCCCATACTGTCTTGAAACTAGACAGAACAAATAGAAGCTGGTTCCTAAAAAGAGTGTACTCTGGAGAAAAAAAAATAAACAGATAATAGAGTGCAAGTAGATTAGTTTGTGTGAGAAATGCTCTTTTCCTTGGAGAAGTGAAAGGAGAATACATCTTTCCCATGAGAATAGGGATAGTAAAGGGAAAACATCTCACACATTTTACCCTTTCCAAAGGGTCAGGAAGAATTGTACTTTTCCAACTCTTTACTGGGCCTTTGAGGAATAAAAGAGAAAATAACGCTGCCACCAATCAGTAAAGTGGTGAAAGAAAAGACAGGATGGTGAACAATTCTAAGTGACTGAATCCTTGGCTTGTCTTCTTGATTAGTATTTTTTCTAAGTATAGAATTTTCTACTCTTGTTATCACATTTCTCTGGCTTCAGGCTGCACTGTCCCTGACATACAAATGACCACTTAGATGTGAAAATGTTTGGAAAAAAGACAGTTAAATAAAGGAATTGCAGAAATAGAGGGGCGTGTTGTCAAAAAAGGAAAGTTAATAAAAGCTAGCAATAACTAAAAATATTATGAGGATTCTATGGTGAGTTCCAAATAAAAATTTCTGAACAGGCACGGTCTCTATATATTTTTCATTGTCTCACTATTATTTACATGACATACTTTTGCACAAGAAAGCAGTGATGTGCACAACATTTCACTCTCTTTCTGTGGTGATGCCAGAGGCAACCAGAACGATTAACCCTACTTTTTTGAGATTCTGGAAGTGTTCTACTGAACAACACATTCAGGGACATTAATTTAGATAATAATGGGAGTAGATATATAGCTCTCAGTACAACAATTTGGAACCTTTGTGTTAAATCATTCCTATATAAAATTTGAAATTGCTAAATATTTTATAGGTAAAGATTTTAATTAGAGAGGGTACAGAGTTTAAGTGCATTTGCTTAGGCTTTCTGAATTTGTCATATCTGCAAAACATTGAAAATAGCTTTCAAGAAAAGCATTTTCTGAGGTTATTGAAAACTCGTAGACTGCATTAGAATAAGCTTTTATCGGTGTAGACTGATATTATTCACCTGTGGATGGAACATATGAGAAATATACCAGGGAAAAATACAAAATACAGATACATCAATATAAAATACAAATAAAATATTAAATAATAAAGATCACAGTAAATTTTTCTTGAAAGTAAAAAGCTTCATTCTGAGATTAGGAGAAGGTCAGACTTGGCTCCTTTAAAGAAATCCATCTGCTCATCCATAGTGTTGCTTCTAACAGATGATTCCCAGCACCATGGAACTTTATTCCATGGGGAGCTCAGAAAACCTATACTTAGATGTTAAAAAGACTTGCTACATCTAGCAGAGCTTAAGGTCACTCTGAAAGAAGTGTAGCTCACACAGAGCAAGACTGGTCTGAAAAACCTATGAGGAGAATGAAAAGGAGTAGGACCGAGGCTTCAGAACTGTACTATGGCTGCAAACCGGAAGTCCTAATGTTGACATAACCAAAGGCCACCATCTGTAGTTTCTGTCATGTGTTTAAGTTTTGATTCACAAGAAAACTCTTACGAAAAAGAGAGGATAACCTTTCTTCACACAAGTAGAGTTCACAAGATGTGTACAATGGCTTTCATATAATTCTATCAGTGTCCCCCAGTGCTCATACTCAGAGCACTGTTCATAGTTACAGGAAATTAAAAGCTCAAAACACAGTTGATGCTGACATGAATGGTGAGCATAAGGACTGACACACTGAATTTGTGTCTGGATTTCAGAAGGAAGAGGAAACTTTTTTTTGGAAAATATTATCCTTAAAACCTGACATAAGACTATTTCCTCATAATATTGTGGACTCATGGAAGTCCTAGATATCTCAGTTAAGGTCTCCATATCCAACAGTAAAAATAACCTAGTTTAGGTTCTGAAATTCTTGACATCTAAGAAAAAAGTGTCTTCTCCTGCCTACCTGAGGAAAAGGGTCTATGCTTTCATACTTTTTCATAATAAGTCTGACAGAAGGGAATGATAAAGGTTTTGTTTGCTTACTGCGCTCATGAGAGAGTCCAGCACACTGACAGCAAACGCGGTTCCACATGCAAAGGGCTGCGTGAGATACAGTTCTGTGTCTGGATCATCATCATCATCTTGGTCCAAAAACTGAACATTTGAATCATTTACTGAAAATAATAAGAAGAACAGTAAAATCATAAGGTGCCTCTGGGTCACCAGCACGCAACTTCACACATTACACATCAAAGAAAAAGAAAGGCATATATCTGGAAACACAGACTTGTGTCTTTGACGTCACTGAAAATGAAATCAAGATGGATGTGAAAACGTGCATTTAAAAATCTGTTGCTTGTAAGAGGTGACACTCTTGTTCTTGAGAGGTGACTATCCCTTTGCTGTAAAAGTAGTTTCGTGGCACCAGCTGCCTGCACTTAAAATGAGATACATGATGCTCTTATTTATTGAGACAATCTTGGTATTGGTCAGGTACAGTGGCTGAAGCTGTATACATGGATAGTGAAATGTTATCACAAGATACAAAGTTAGAACCCCGTTGTAACATAAAGGCTGTCAATAAAACTCTGATATAGCCCACAGGCATCTGTTAGATGTGCTGCTGTGATTCTTACTGGAATGATGTTAATGCACTTACGGCTCAAAAGAGGATAGACTGTCCCTTTAACATGCATTTATCTGAATGAATGAGCAGCTATTCTCTTGCAGCACTACCTTTTGTTCAAATATTTGTCTCCGTAACTTCACTTTCTCAGCCACAAATTCTATATTAGCCAGTGTGAAAAAGAATCTACAGGAGGCTGTTTTAAAGAAAAAGCCTGAATAAAGTAGTATTTGTCATTTAGACTTTCTCTGGCATTTCATTGTCACAGTTAAGCCCTCTGCCTCCATCTCATTCCAAATAAAAAGAGTTGTTTCCTTGCGATCAGTGTACCAAGTGGACCATATTTCATGAAATATTTCATTTCCATATTAATCTCCCTCAGGCATGAAAGCACAGACTGCTTAGCTATGCCATCGGAATACCCTTCAACTTACTAAACGACAAATTAATTTCAGTTCCCATGCAAGAAAGGGAAATTAAAAACTTTTTGAACATTTGAAACTGCATATACTGACTACATCCGCATTCCCTGTGTGAACATGTTTCCTGAGCCAACTCAGCGAACTTTGAAGACAGCATGAGAGATGCTGTTAACTTTATCAAATTTCAGCTCTGAACTTCTTAAGCTAGAAATTTTTCTGCCTGCTATTCTGATCTTCCTTCTCATACAGTTTACATAATTACCTCCCATATAGTTTTCTTTTCCATCCACTCCTTTTCCAAACTATATTCTACTGTCCTTACCATGCTTTGCTTACAAAACATAAACTACTTCAGATAAAGCCTCATAATAGCTGTCTAAATGAGATGAGACTAGGATTTAAAATTCCTGCCTTCCCACTCCCTGATGTAACTGTAAATACATAACACCTCAGCATTGTAATCAGAGAAATGTTCTGCCCTGGGAGTCAGAAGAATTTCATCCTAGAAAACACCAATATCCACAACACTTCTTTCTTTAGTACAATACCTATCAATTTATTCTCCAGATTCTTGAGCAATATAGTATTGGAAAGCCTGCTGTATAATTTTAAAATGTGCTTTTTGAAAAGCTTGTACCTTAGTTTAATTTGCTAGTTGAGAGTAGGCACTATTGACAGTACCATTCTTTTTCCACTTAAATCTGGCAGACTAATACCTGCCTAAGATACCAGCTTGCTAGACATACCTGGTGTCAGTTCCCAAGATGCTACAAATCTAATGTGAATTCTGCAGGTGTGTTATCCTCAATATCTTTATCTTCCTAATGTAAGTTAGCAGGCTAGTATTTCTATGAAAGGTCTCTAGGTCAGATGAGGTGGGCTCAAACGTGTTGTGCTGCACCATAGGGGAAGCTCATCAAACGCTGCTCGCAAAGGCTGGTGAGAGCTCTGTGTCAGGAGGGAACAATACAGAAACTTGACTGCTTCTCTACAACTTCAAAACCTGAGCTTCTGGGGAAAAGCCTACTCCCTAAAATAAACAAATAGCTTAAGGGAAAGTATGATGCTGGGTTTTTTTCCTGGTATCTTTTAGTTCTTCTTGGACTTCCTGTGAAAACTGCTAAGGCATGTCCACCAAATTGACAACAGGCTGAAGTAACAAAAAAGAAAGAGAAAGAGAGAGAGAAAAGGAGAGAAAAATTGGGGGAAGTGAGGGGGAGGGCGCCGGAAGGTGGGGACTCAGGCCAAACGAAATGAATTGGTGAGGAGGTGCTATGAAAACAGCTGGCAGGTCAGACGAGTGTGATCAAAGGTTTACTGATGCTGCGTGAAAAAAAAAAAAAAATCATTAAGAAAGACCAGAACAAGACAGTCAATTTCAACTGGAACCACAAATAAAACACATTCAAAGCAGTGCCATGAGGGTAGCCCCTCTGATACAGCCAGATAAATAAAGGGAAAGCTGATGACAGTAGGAACAACGACAGAAAATAAGACAGTGATGTGAAGGAAAAAGGCACTTCTTACCCAGTTCAGTTATCATAAGAATGTGGGTTCCACTGTTTTTTTCCTGACTGATTGAAACCAAAGGCAGAAGTTTGCCAGGCTTAGCTAGTAAGTAAAGTATTCAGGGGGAAAAGAAAGTACAGAAAGAGAATAAAGTAAGGGAAAAAGACAGATAAGGCTCTAAAAAACAAAACTGAAAAAGAAAATAGAGGACAAAGGACCACAGATCAAGTTTGTATTTGCCATGAAAAAAACAGAACAGCTTCTGCACTTCACATCACACCACTTGACAACATAAATACCCACAGCGAGAGTGGAAATCAGAGTCTAGTTACCTACCATCATCGTATTCTCAGTAGTAAAATATCTCATACTATTATACAGAGTTTGGTTACACATGATTAAACAGTTTTGGACCATGAAGAAATAAACAAATGGCCTCTTACAATTGATTAAATGCACAGGAAATATCTGCTCATACTTACTGCGGCTTTCTTCCCTTCTAACCTTAGCCCAAAGACCTCTGCTTATTTGTTACACTATGCAAAAAGCATCTTGCCTGATAGAATATTTATTTAAGAAAATGGAGAAAACCCAAAGGGAGGAGAGAAATATATTTCAGTTATCCAAATAAAGTGAACCAACTGTTACTAAACTTTCTTTAGAGACACTAACTCAAAACAGTTATCAAAAAAGAAAATGTAACAGTGATAGATACAGTATGGGTAATTTTTCTGTGACTGCATAACAAGGGAAGTGGGAAAAAGATATGGGAATGTACATGAAAGGATTAATGTTAACTTTCCTTACCTAGCTCTGTAATAATAGGGATGTTAGCTCCTGTTGTAATGGAGGGTTGACGTAACAAGCCATGGACTGGACTGTTGTCTGGAGATGACCTATCCATTCCAGGGGGTGTAAAGCCTAAAAGAAAAAAGAAAAGGGGGAAAAAAAAAAAAAAAGAGGAAGGTTACAAAGGACAAGCTATGGGGAATTCCCTGTCTCTGATTTTATTTTTTCCAGGAAAGTATAGTAAAACATTGTCATTTAAAAAAAATTGTCTTAATTTTCAACAATTATTTCATACAAGCATAATCCTTCACAAATATGCAGTTTATTTCTACTGTAAGATATTTGATAGCTAATGGAGAAACTGAAATTCATTTTTTTATCTTAAGCCTTTGCACCAAAAGGTGCAAAATGGAAAGAGTAATGCTTACTTAAATAAAAATAAAAAAGACCAGTGTTTGAGAGTGTTTGTTTTAATTTTTTCTTATCAGTATTTCAATAATCCTGAGATAAATACCTTTCCTCAAACAACAATTAACATTTTAAACAGTACTATTTGTAAATGGTAGTACAACCATGAGGAACAAATTGCTTCCATTAATTGGTTTTAGGTTTGATCAACAAGCAGGGTTTAACTGTTTTCCAGGAGCAATACAACCCACACATGGTGTTTTGTTTGTTTGCTTGTTTTTTTTAGTTTTCATGTGTTTTCAATGTATAATACACATTTCTATGAGGATTACCATTGTAGGAATATTGGGATGGAAGGATTCATTCTAACAGACAAAAAGATAGAATGGAAGGAAAAAGACACAGGTTTTCAAAGAGTATCTAAGAGGAATCCTTGAAAAGAAACTAGAAGGAGTGAAGATGTAAAGGAAAAAAAGGTGGAAGAGGAAACATATTGGCAGGCACTCAGAAAAAAAGAGATCCGGTGACCAGCAAGGTTCACCTTCAAGAGACATTATGTTTTCAGCCTGATTCTCTACACACTTTGAAATGGAGCCCTTGACACTGAGCATTTTTTGTCTTTTTTTTTGTCTTTTTTTTTTGGTCTTTTTTTTTTTTTCTTTTAACAAAAAGTACTCAGGCAAAGTCTTTTGGAGTTTGATTGTAAATACTGAAAACCAGGTAGTTATACAAAAGCCCATGTAATAGAAGGATGGAAATTCACTGTTGAGACTAAGGCATTCCACCTCCCTTGTCCATTAAAGTTGCAGAAAACATGGGAATGTTCATTTAATGTCATTACTGCAGAAGTGATGGTGAAGCTATAGAGGTTGACTTTAGGGTTTAATGTAGACAAATGCTAAGGCAGCATTTTTAGGCAGGTATTTTTATGCCAGAAATAGGATTGATCCAAGCTCACTTTAAAACACACATTCCTGAGAAAACATTAAATTTTTTTGCCACATTATTCCTAAGTTCTTTGACTTCACACTTGACATCCAGGGACAGACTTTTGGTCCTCTGTCAGTAGTTCTGAATTCTCCATATACTGATTCTAAATTAATCAAAACCAAATTAATTCCTGACATAATTTCATTAACTTCTTGCAGTGTGGAAACTGTTTCACATCATTAAATTAATTGATATGTTCATCTGTTACTGAATTCAGAAGATTATGATATTATGCAGTTTACCTTTCTTTAGTTTGGGGACCAATTTACAAACCAGGAAATTTCTAAACTAAATTGTAATTGCTAACATGTCGTACTGGTTTTAAATTCTTAAGGGATTTATGGTTTTTTTTCCAGTGATAATTACATCATTCTTAAACTGCCCCTAAATTACAAGGACCACTAGATCTGGACTTCTTGATTTAATGGGATTTAAATTTCTCTTTCCATTCATCTATCCCTATGTTTTGTCTGTATCACATATAGAATATACAGGCAATAAAACTAGAATCACTGAGGAGAGACTTTCTTAGCCCTCCAGAGGGTACCAGTATAGCTATCTTGGCTCTTTGAACATTTACTTCTGCATGGCAGAGCTTGAGATTCCTCAGGCTCACAAAGTGAGTCTAACAGAGGTAATTCAGGCACCACCTCATAAGTTACAGGTAATGCTGACACTCTCTCAACAGAAGGAAAGTGGGAGGAAATGCTATCTGAGGACAGGTGGGTGTTAATGTAACACCTCGTTCTGCAGCAGGATCCAGTGTTTTAAGTCTTGCATTCTGTTATGGAATGCATTCTGTTAGGAGATGCAAGATATGACCTTTGTCACAGTATAATAAAAAAAGCTCATCCAGACTCCTTGAGCAGTTAAGGTGGCAGGCCCAGTTGGGTTTTCTGCAGAATTACAGGTCAAAATGGCAACAGCAAGACTTTTACACTCAGTTATCTAAAAGCAAAGAAAACTAATGCTCTTCTCATGTACCCTAGGGATTGTACTGCTCAGAGCATCCCTAGAGGCTCTGCTTTTCCCTTTTTCCTGAAGGCTTTCCTCTGCCCATCTCAGGATGTGCTCCCTAAAACATTTCTTAGTGAATCAGGCTCTTCAGATGGTAGGAGCACATCAGCATTTCTGTACCAGCTAAAAGCAAACTGAAGTAAGTTAACATAACTGCATCTAAACGTACAAGTTCTTCTTGCCTTCCCTCCACTGCACTGTGCACACACATAGAGGCATGAACATGCACACTCTCCATCGGAGGCTATTTGTAGCCACCTCTCTAATCCTTCACATATTTGTCTTCTTAGGATGGTGTCAGAAGACCGAAGTAAATGCAGCATTTCTGTTAGACGGCGACTGTCAGAAGCTCTGTAATTGCACACAGCACACATAGTGCATTCAGTCTGAAATGCAGGAAGCATGTTAAGGAGAATTCGTTTTCACCTTGAATGTAAAACTAGACTCATGCCTTGATATTTTTCATCCTATCATCTTGAAAGATATGAGAAATATCTGATAATTTTATTTCCTTGCTCGTACTTAATTCAGACACTTCCTAGAAATTTACTTGTAAAAAATTTTGGAATATTTTAAGGAAGAGGAAAACTGAAGTATTTGTGGATTTTGTGTGGCTGTGTTTGGAGTCATGTGGTGTCGCACACCTTCAGGCCACATTCCTGCTCACAAGTCACAAAGAAAATTCTATACATAGGCTGTCTATTTTTTTCCTCCAGAAAAGAGAATAATAATAAAAAAAAAAATGGTGCAGGAAAACTAACCTGCTTTATCAGAACTTTCATTTAAAGGCATGAAAAACTACAAGTGACAGCTGTGCAGATTCAGTGAATGTGACATTTTTGAATTTCTTCAGCTTGACAAGTAAACACCTTAAATCGGTAATGCTATATGCATAATACATGACCTGTATTTTGACATCCATCATTGAATGCTGACTTGAGAAAATACAGGTTTGTACGTCAAGGAATAGCACCCATAAAGCAGGGAGAAATTCAGGTCACAGGGTATTAAGAAAACTCTATTTCATTACAGAAGCTGAAACAAGCTAAGGCATCAGATTTAAGATCCATTTTCAGTTGTGAAAAAATTAAATTCCTCTGCACAGAGCATTCGTTTAGAAATGACATGCTTTCCTCACAACCTCTTTTCATTTTCCTTTTCATATTCCATATTCCATTTTCTCCTTCAGTCCACAAACCTTATTCCATTAATGCTCATAAAAATCGTAAAACAGGGCTGATAATTGCGATCTTACAACCACAGGGTCTCCTTGTTCAACAAACAACTGAGGGAGAGGTGGCTACAATTGCTTAAAAGGACCAACCTCTACAGTAACATTCACATGGCCTGTGCAAGTCTGAGCATAGCCCCTGTGGAAGGAAATACACTGACAGTGGGGGACTTCTGGAGAAGGGAATTTCTTTGCCAACAAGTAGGAGGTAAGGTACAGCAAAATCATACCTGTTCCAGCAGCCAATGCATCCAGTACTGAATTGCTATACTGGGTGAGTGATCGACTTTGCATCACTGGGTTTTTGTTGTTTGTTTCGTGGTTTGTTTTTGTTTTCCTCATTTATTAAACTTGCTTTACCTCAGCTCATAAGTATTTTTCTCATTGTGGTGAAGTGAGCCAGACTGGCTTAGTTATCAGTCAGGGTCAACCTATCGCCATCCGTTATAGGGATAACCACCACAACAGAGTCACAGCATCATTTAGGTTGAAAATGACCTTTAAAATCATTGAGTCCAACCATTAACCTAGCACTGCCAAGTCTACCACTAAACTATGTCATTAAATGTCACATCTAGACATCTTCTAAATACCTCCAGGGATGGTGACTCTGACCCTTCCCTGGCCAGCTTGCTCCAATGCTTGACAACTCTTTCAGTGAAGAAATTTTCCCTAATATCCAAGTGAAGCTCCCCTTGGCACAACTTGAGGCCATTTTCTCTTGTCCTTTCATTTGTCATTAGGTAGACGAGACCAACCCTCACCTCACTACAACTTTCTGTCAGGTAGTTCAAGAGAGCTATAAGGTCTCCCTTATCAAACTGAGGAAACTTCAACCAAAGGCAGCACACTCCTGTCCTCTCTGAAAAAAGATGATGCCAAACAGTGAACTAAGTATATCATGTCTCTGAAAGGAACACAGGTTCTGGGCTTTGACATGCTCAAAAGCAGTGAGGCCTGGCAGTCAGCAGTCACTGTGTCCCTCCTGGCAGCAGTCCCCCTGTTTGAGAGGTAGGGACTCCCATTCCCTAACTCAGCTGCCTTGCCTGAAGGAGTTTAAGCCTGCTACAATTCTCTGCAGAAAGCTGCTGGTTTAATGTCTGGATTCTGTGCAAAGAGTATTCGCCAGCTCCCTCTAAGATACTACTGCTCACAGAAGTGGTAAAAAACAAACCACTGCATTAGAGGCAAAATCCTACCTCTTAAAGCTGTACTCAGTGGAAGAAGAACCCTGGGGAAACTTCCTTCCTAACAGAAGGCAAGCTCTTTTTACCAAAAGTTACTGGGGATCCAGGTGCTCCCCAGCTCAGAACTCAGCAGGGCCAGGTGGGTATAAACCCTCTCTGTCTCTAACAAAACACCACCTACAAAGGAATGAGCAGTACTGGGCTTATGAGCACTGTGCCTCTTGAGCCAGGCTGACTTGTGGTCCTCTCAGGGAGGCACTAATTGGGGCTCACCAGTAACATGCAGGTATTTTGAGAGCCAGTGGCATTGTGAAGTTCAAAACTCGTGAATGCTGGCATGGCTTAACATGACTTCTTCATACTCAAAGCACCATGGATTTTGCTCTGCTTATATGTTGTTTGGAGCAACTGGCCTGATGGCCAAATGATCAGCTGATTGTGCTGGGCATAAACTGCTTATTTTTGTTCCTGTGCAGTTCACTTGACTGAGTAATGTCCGATGAAATGCAGGAGGGTTTGCTCTTCATAGCACTAAATATATTCTTTAAGTTTGCTGAGGGCCAATAAAGGTTTACTCAGGTTTTAATGTAGAAACAAATTTGTCTCATGGATGTGTACTGCTTCTGTTCCACTGACTCCACTGAGACTCAGATGGGCATATTCTCAAAGTGGATTTTTATTTTATGTTTATAAAATTTCTGTTCTTAAGGATCAAAATGGATGCTTTATGACTCTCTTCCCCTTTCCCTCTGCCTCCCTTTCCTTTCGAAGTTGTATGTTTTACTAAACTGAAACTCTATGCAGCAGGCACTTTCTCAAACTGAAAATCCACTTGGCAGACCTAAAGGTTGTGGTCTTGTCATTAAAGTACTGTGTAAATTGATAGTGCCCTTTAAATAACACTATTTTAGGGAAAGATGCCATGGCATTCACTGGGTAATCTGTGCACTAAAGTCCTCAAAAGTATAATTTAAAAGACATATATACTATTAACTAGCTGTGTCTCATCTAAGCAGTATGAAAAAACAATAATACTTTGAGCATATATGAATAACACACAGGTGGTGAACTGCCAAACACACCCCTGACAAGTTATCATGCAGAAATATGGGACAAGTATTTTCATTAAGCAGAGCCAGCCAAAAAGAAATAATTCTCTTACAGAAGGACTTCCCAGTTATATCCCTTTGCTACTGTTTGCTGACAATGTCCATTAATATTCCTATGAATTCAATTGAATGATAGACTTTACCTGTTATTCTCCAAAGTACAGCCACTTGGGTATACCTGGAAAGTTCAGCAGCAGTCATGCAGCTAAAGAGCTGCTGACATTCATGGGAATCTGTTACAGCCATTCAATTTAGAAACAATTCTAGCTGCAGTCTCCCATGTGGTCTGAGACAGGGATGTAGTTTGGCTTCAAAACCTGGAAATCCTAAATTCTGTTTTCAGTTCTGACTTTTACTGCGATTTGTGCCTGAAGATCTAAAAAATCTCTTGGAAATTATCATTAAAGCTCTAGAAAAGGAGAGGGATGTGGAAGACCAGATGTGACTGCATAAGCTCCCAGCTCTTTCAGAGACTGCAGCATCTTCAGAGATGCTCCAGGCCCAAACACAGGCCAAGGTATATCTACAGAGAGTGGAGGGTGAAGGACAGCTTTCTCAAGTTTAACAACTCTCCAATGCTTTGGGACTGAAACAAGCCCTGGAGCTTTGAGCTCTGAGATACTATAAGAGAAAACAAGCTACCCATCTTCCTGCCAAGAAAGTGCTCTTCTCTAATGTCTGTTCATTCCCTTATTGTTGAATTACAGAAACCTATACTAAAAATGTCCAAACCAAAGCTCAAATGGAAGCACAAGGCATCAGGACCAATACTTGTTTCCACTCTCCGATGTGTGAGATCCATTCCTGGATGAGTTAGTGGCCCCATGTGCTGAAAGTGTAAATGATTTATAGGTCTACTTGGGCTGCTCTAACAAGGCAAGATTAAACTGTAAAAACAAAGATCAAGAGAAGGATTGGATTCATCATCTTGAGGTTTAGCATTGAATTGTAACACATTGATTCCATTTTCAATTGTGAAAAGCACAATGTGTTAAAAATAGCATTATATTTTAAGCCTAATGCAGAATCATATATAACTTAGAGGGTTTTATCCGCAGGTACTTATAGTCTTTTCCCAATTTCAGTGTCTTTTGAGTTTCACTATCAAGCATGCACAAAAAATGGAGACGAAGTCCACCTGAACTGCCTCGGTTTTTGTTGTTGGCTTTGTCGGGGTTTTTTTCCCTTCACAAAACCTCATGTAGTAATTACCCAAACCCTACTTCTGTGAAGGTTCACCACAAGCTTACACAACCCAAAACTACCAGAACATTATTTACTAATTGCATTATTTACTAATTGCATTATTTACTAATGCTTTGCAGAGCATAGTCTTGATGTTCACTCCTATTTTTCTCACTTTCAGTAAGATAATATGTAGTTACTAGCCATAGCACTTGCCTCAGGTTTACTGGAATGGAAACTTTATTTCTATATACTGTAAACATTCCTGGTCAGTATTAGTCTGAGAAGAACTTCTTGCTCTCATGGAATGCAGCACAAGTTCTCTGAATTTATTTATTTTTTATTTAGCAAAGGGAAAACAAAATTAAATTTCCTTTTTGCAGCTACTTTCTTTACAATTTTTTTTTTAATTGTCCCTACTCTCTATTTACCATTTAATAGTTTTCTACACTAGGTGCTTCTAGGGCACAAAGTTGTTAACATCTAAGTGTGGCACAGGTTTGCAGCTAAAATAATTTAGTATATAATGACACCAAACTTTTTTTCACTTGAATCATTAATCAACCCTGCATATTTAGACCTCAGGCAAAAATAAACATGCTGAATAAAAATTATCAAATAATTTTATCTATATTACCTAGTTTAGAGAGACGGGTATTCAATAACTACAAACAAAATGGAAAACTAACTCTTTAAAATGATATATAGGCAAGTAAGGCAAGACTATACATTATGTCATTATATCAAATAAAGTAAATTTTTTCTTGGAGAAAAAGGAAGAGAAAAGCCAGATATCATAGCAAGAAGTCAATAAAAATATTCTGGTAAATAAAAGGAACAATGTTGTCCAACACATGACTGGCAACTACTGAAACATAAATTAAATGAACTTCCCATTGATGCTTATTGGAAAATTATGTAGATTAGAATTTGATTAGGTTTATATCATGAGACTCAATTTGGACTTTTAATCTATTAAGCTCCAATAAATGAGGCATCTGAATAGCTCCCCTGAGCAGCAACAGTAATAACCACAGCAGTCATTTTTTGCAATATGTATTCTGACAATTTCTTTAGCAGATGATTCCACATCTTTAAGTACAATTACTTTGTAACTTCTGCAAAAATTTCAGGTGTTTGCAGTGAGGAAATGGATATGAACAAAACGCTTAAACAGACATTTTGTGATAATCAACATCTGTCACTCTGTTCTAGCAATATTGTTTTTTCATCAACTTGAACTTACTTATGGTCGACTTCATAGTCTGTGTGGGCTAAATAGTGCCAGCAGACTTGCAAATTACTCAAGCTGAAACTGAGCTGGAAACCTATAGTAAAATGTCATTAAGTTCTCTATAGGCTGGGCAAAACTAAAATCCCACATTCAAGGCTGTCTTGGGGAATCAAAGATTGAACTGTGAAGGCTAAAGCCTCGTTTTATCAAAGAAATCTGAATTGAATTCCCAGAGCTGATCTTTGAGACAGGTTGGATTCAGATCAAGACCACCTCTAATTTATCTGGCAGGTATGCTTCATAGCCCTTCTGCATATTTCCTGCAGTCTAATCTATTTGCAAGTATACAAAAGCTCCTCTCCCATATTACTCTATATTGTAAAAAAGTAACTCTTCAAAGGATGCCTACTAGAGAGCATATTGTGCCCATGTCCTATCCTGCCAGATTTCACCAAATCCTGCACAACCTTTTAGTGGACAGGTTGTCCTATGCAAATAGTCAAGTGACAGTATGCAGGTGATTCAAAAAAATTAAATCTGTATTTTAAAAATTTCAGGGCTTGATTAAATTCTCATGGTAACGGAGTATGGGTTTTGCATTCATGTGTGAATATATTTTCTTTAAAAGAAGCCTAACAGAGAATTTCATTCTGGCATTCAAACATTCAGCATACCATTACAAAGGTTTTCTGCAAGCCAAATTTTTTTACCAGAACTCCAAATTGAACATAATAAACAGGGGGAAAAAAATTTCAGTCATGTTTTCTGTCACTCAAATACTGCCTTTTGTAGCATGTCTGTTAAAGATATCTTATTAGATATCATGTGTGAAAATGAGTATCAAGTTGATTTGAACTATGCCAGTCCGTACAATGCTAACTCAACTAACTTGTCCTTCGAAAGCACAATAAATTGCATGCAGCCAGGTGCAGTTACCAATGTAAGGAATGATAATTACCTAAGCAGTATTTGTAAACTTCTTCAAACAAAATTCTCTTGACTAAAACAGATAGCTTACTATCTCCTTGCTACAGTTTCATCTGAACCTTGCAAATAATTTATAGTGCCCTCTTTGAAACACATATAAGGAAACAACATCCTAGGGTTTGGAGTATATTTTAAAAGCACACACATCATCCCATCACCACAATTATTTGCGCTTGAGAATTATCAGTATTAATAGCCACTAAGAAAACCGTTTGGTTTGGTTTTTTTGGGGTTTTTTTTCACCATTAAAAAAATATCTAAATACAAATTGCACACTTGTGGAATCAGGATGAATCTGAAATAGCTCTCTAATTGAGTTTTTCTGAATGATCTACCAGTAATATATTAGCTACTAATAGTATCTAAGATCGTGTAGATACAAATGCCTGAAGAACAGCAGTGATACTACTGATATCACTGGGTTTGCAGTGTAAATAAACAGATAATTTGCTCAGGAGTATCAACAAAAGAGGAAAAGCATTCACAAAACCAGTGAGGTACAGCCTGCTCATAAGATGAAACTTCCACTGCTAAGTTTGCACTGTTTTGGTTCACTGTTTTTCTCCTCCTAGTGAATATTAATTTTAAAAAGAAAATTAACTTCTTATCATGACAGAATGACTCATTTTATTAGAATTTCTTCTAAAATCTTTAAGGCTTTTGCTTACCTCTCACTATTCAAATGCCTTTTTATATTTAAAGAAGTACCAGCAGACATGTCTCTACACCACCTCCTTATCTATTTGATTTATAAGGGATCTGAAACCCATTACACTAGCAAACAAGCTGATAAAAACAGTGATAACAGTAAAATGTAATTTGGTATTCCTTAAGTAGTAAAAATTAAGTGGCAATCATAAAATATATACTGTGGTATCTGGTCACAGTAAAGACATACCGAAAACTTCCAGCAGTTTTTGTGGTTTTGGGTTTTTTTTGTTGTTGTTTGTTTGTTTTCAGCTTTATATTGACTACTTACTGTCATTCCTGCACCTAAATACTAGTGCTGGATTTTAAATTGGCATAATCTCTATAAACATGTAATGCATTAACTTGCCTGTCCCTTATTATTGACTAGAAAGTTAAATGGGTTGATTAAAACTAAAATGTTTAATTCCTTGTTTTAATTTGATTAGTACCAATATCAGGGGAAATAGCTTTCCTTTCAGTTAGAGGTTTTGAATATTTCTAAGAGTCTTTATCTTATTTCTTGTTTGTTGATAGGATTCTGAGATTAAATATTCAAGTTGCAATGTGGATTTTTGTTGCTAGTGGAGTATTTTAAGAAGCTGGTGATTTTGGACAGAGACAATCTAAAATGTAAACCTGCATATAAATTTTAAGGCATATTTACATTTGACACTGTGAGCACATTGCCATTAAATAAATAAAAACAAATTCAAGGCATGTTCCAAATTTTTAGAAGCACTCTTTGTCTATCTAATTCAGTGTACATCTGTCTTACTCAAAACAGAAGATGTGTCCACACACGAGTTTACATTGCCACTAAAGAACTGAATTGAAGATTTAATTGAACAGTTAATAATAATAAAGTTCTCCAATATCAAGAAACCTTGGAGACACATTGCATTTCTGGACTCACTTCCCTCTATTGCAGGGGGAATATTTTGAAATGTGCATCACAAGATACTTTGCACAAGCACTTCCCCTGATAGACTTCCCATTGCTTATCAAAGGACTCACGTGATGAGAGAGAGTACTAGTCTTGGAGAAAAAGCTCAGGGAGGCACTGCTGTCCCCTGCCTCCATTCACTGATCTGCAACGGAGAGCAGAGGGATCTTCAATTCCCAGTCCCTCTTCTCATGGAATCTGGAAGGAAACCCTCTAAGTCCTTTCCACATTGTTAGCTATGAACTTGGCCTCTATAGTTTAACAAGAAAAAATATGAGGACAATTCTTTCCTTTCATGAACTTTAGGTCTCACAGTAGGCTCATTGACACCTAATAATGAAATTCGAAAACAAAAAGACCGCAATTTTCAAGTCTATTGTAAAATTACTCTAAATGCTGGGTATAAAAATAAAGGAGACGAGTAAAGAATGGAAATATTACCTTGCATGCCACATATTTGGCTAAGAAAATGGTGCAACTAAGACATAAAATCTATGTTTAAAAACTCAATGAACATCATATTTCCAGGAACTTTTTTCCAAGATTTTGTGAGAAAATCCCTTTTCTGTGAACTCCAAAGAAGATTTGGTAGGCAATGAAAACAAGCAGGATAGAATAAATCTATTTACCAGTTTCCTTAGGCACATTTTATCAAACTGGAATCTGAAGTTTAGGAAATAGCAAGTTTGTTAAATTGGAGTTACATGGAAAAATCATTTTGATATTTGTCCTCTAAGAAGTTCACCAAAACATTATTTTAGGCAGTTTGTCAAACACTGATTTCAAGCCAGGGTAGATTCAATAAATCCATTCAATAGGGATTTATTTCATACATAATTATGTATGAAATAACAAAAATACAAAAAGTTTGAAGTTACTGTTCTAGGAAGCCAAATTCTTCACACATGGAAAGCTAGAATAGGAACAACTTGCAAATTATTGAAGGTTTGCAACAGATGTAGTTTCTAAAACACACAGCTGAATATGCTAAACAAAATGATTTAAGCATATTTTCTGTTAATTTTGGTTATAGCATAAGCTGATTTTGACCGAGCTCACACTTGTGACTAATAGAAATTTTTTCTGAAGAATACTTCTATAACTGTTCATCTGTCCTCAAACAAACAAGAAAGAATTTCAACAATGTTTTCTTGGTCCCCATATGACCCTATCTGATTTCAGTGAAATCTCTCATTCTTTTTTTTTTCTAGAGGAGGAGGTTTTTTTAAAAATGTCCACTTATCTTTGCCCCTACTTAGAGACTCATTTCTAAGTCACAGAACAAGCAAGCTGACAGGAACTTACAGATATACGAAACCCTATGTGGACATCCAATCTTATTATAATCCTGCCTATACATTTAAGAAGAAACTCTGTAAAGTCAACAGCTAGTCCAGAACAAAATGTACTCTACTTTCTTCAATAAAAATTCCCACCACAGCATTTACAAATTCACAGACTGAATTTTTCAGGTTTGGTTTTTCAGATGTTGAAAAGCTGCAAAAAATACATTATTAGGAGCACAGTAGTATTGATTCTCAAATGAAGGCCATGCCTCAAGTCAGGCTGAATATCCCATTCTGCAGATGCTAAAAGGTCTGGAAGGTTCTGGTTAACCAGAAGCTACCAAGTTTTTAGAGACTGCCTATTATGGAAAGTCTGGGCTGTCTCAAATTTAACCATGTCAAACCTAAATCAACAAGTCTGTCCTGAAAAAAGAATTTTGCCAAGAATTCTGTAAATTTTATCCTAAAGCTGTCAAAGTTCTGCAATTCAATAGCAGGTGTTAGATTCTGCTTTTCTGTTTGGATATCACAGACCAGGATTTAACTGGAAAGAACAAAGAACACAAATCTAGCTTTCCCCTGTAATGCCATTAGACTAGTAGAATCTGCTAGATATGGAGGCTTTGTATCTCTTCCACACTAAAGCAAAACCAGTGACATTGATATCTGAAAAAAACCACCACCTTTATGAATATAAATAACCATTTATTAAGCAAACAATACATAGTGAAGCAAAGAAAGAGATCAGAATTACGCTCATGAGGCTGCCTGCTATGGTACATAACTTTCAAAGTATCTTGGATTCCTGTAATATATTATCTATATGTTCCATTTTCTTGAAGTTATCTTCATAATCAAGATGCTATCACAAGTATCGTGGGCATTGGAACTATTTTTAATTTTCATTTAAAGAGCAATTAAAGAAAGACAATGGATACACAAGATAATAAAGTAAGTGATTAGCAGCATGCAAATGACATAGGCTTAATGATAATACCCTGTTCTATTCTCCAAAGGGCCTGCCGAGAGAAACCCTTCCTACATGTGGT
The DNA here is from genome assembly GCA_013397135.1 of Pachyramphus minor. NCBI lineage: Eukaryota > Metazoa > Chordata > Aves > Passeriformes > Tyrannidae > Pachyramphus > Pachyramphus minor. The sequence continues at coordinate 444,606 of VYXB01007043.1, forward strand.
TGTGCAGTTAATGTGCCTCAGCCTACAATTACAACATTGCTGACACCATTAACCACTGAAACAACATCACTTCATGAAATCCTTGTTGTCTCATTAAAATGCAAAGGGTCAGGTAATTCACCAGCATTGTGTGTCTACTTTTGTTGTGGGTAATTAGCAAGCATTACCCAGCATGGACTCCTACTGGGAAATAGTTAAACTGTGAAATATTAAAACGAAATTTTTTTATGGGAATTTGAAAGATTTAGGATTATAACCTCAACATACCTTTGTATTCAAGGAGCCATGAAACACAGACATTTTATACATTTAATGTCACTAGATTTTATGGTTGGTTATTTTTGAAAATTAACTTCAAATTTTAAAAATTTACTCTTGTATAATTTGTTCTAGTATCTCCTTATGCCATTAAGAACTTTTAAAAAATACACAGATAGAGAAGCAAAACAACTTACAGTTTCTTAAAGACTTACATAAGGTTTCTTAAAAAATAATTTTAAGAATTACACGGATATTGGTGTAGCACATTCTAATACTCATATTCCCTTTCTTCTTGCTAATTGAAGCCTCATATCTCCACTTAAAGGAACCTTGATAACGTTCACTATTGGCTCATATCTTGTCAGGGAGCAGAATGGTCTCTTATTCTTTAAATGGAAGTTTTGGAACATAAAACACATTCCAATAAAAGTGAACAGAAAATTATGAATTCATTAAACTACTTTGGTATCTTGTGCTATATATAATATTTATATTCCAACTACTGTAAAATATGCTTTAATATCTTTAGGCAACTATAAGGACTTAAATATTTATAAAATGGCTAAAGATAAAGTATTGCTCTCTTATTCCTACATACAGATGATGTAAGGCATGCAATCAAAGACAATAACACTTTCAACCCATTTGTCATCTTAAAGGAGCCTTTCAACTTCAGATCCCTTGTGTGCAATCTACGTAAGAGTTGTTGCCTACATAGGCAACTCCAGAGAAGTTTGCTCCTTAAAAACTACCAAGAGTGCTATACTTCACATAAAACAGGGTTTTCTGAAAATGGAGACAAAACTATAAATTTGCAGGCAAAACAGCTCCAAGTGGGGCTTCAAAATACTGCTGTATTTATCTCTGGGACATCTGGGAACAGGAAGCATTTTGATTTAATATTTCATAACATAGAGGCAATTGCTTCCTTGCCTGGTGTATAATTAATGCTCATAAAAAGAGTCGGTTTTTTTATTCCTCAGCATCAGAAATGAACAAAATAGTACACCTTCATAATAGGGGGCTTGATTTCAAGATGTTGAACAGCAAATCATAATGGAGTCACCATAAATTTATAATAGTTTTGGGATAGTTAAATATATTTACAGTTTAAGTGTGAGATCACGTGTCTTGATGTAGTGTATTATCTACCTCCTTTGCCTGATTTTATTCTTTCTCTAGCTTAAGCAGAAGGTATCTTAAAGCAGAGAAGAAAGAAGGAATTATGACAGCTTGAAGGTATTTGGCCTTGGACCTTACAGCATTTCTCAAACACAGAAATTGTGGCAAAGTAATGTGTCTCTCCAGCCACTCCCCAACACATTTTCAGTTTTTTCATATTTTCTTCATAGTTTTTCTCTCTTTCAAGGAACACTTCAAGAGAGATGGGAAACTTTGTGTGAGTAATTCTAGTAGCCAACATTAGTGTCCAGCTATGAGGAAAATGCAAAAAATGGGAAAGGTGCTGAGTGGACCTTTCCTGTCAAGGGTTTCATGTGAAGACTGCAAGGCTAGCAAGGTCCTAACACAGCTGATTTCTACAGGACAGGAGAAACATTAAGTAAACAGACTCTCTCCCACCCAGTCTCTTTAGTTTATTTAAGCCCAAATCTTGCAAAGACCTGCACATAATCTAACTTTACCCAGGTGGATAGTTTTGCCGAAGTCAGAGAGATTTATTGGCCTGTATAACATTGAGCACATAAGTTTTGGAACAAGCAAAGCATCAGATTGTAAACTTACAAGGGCAAAGGCCATATTTTATTCTTGTATATACTGGGACTATGACAACAAGCTCTTAGTTCCATCTACCGCTCCACTGTGCTACCATAAAATAAATAACAGCTATCAGCTGATCCATCTCATTCAGCAGGATAAGAAATTATGTGCATGTTGCAAAAAGGTAATACTGAGTTATTTATCATAGTGACCTGATCTTCAAAAATTGGACTATTTTTTGTGAGTAAATGGTGTTATAGGACATGTTCTGGTCCTTATCTCGTTTTTCAGTTATTAATTTCATTATTTGGGATGGTCAGCCTTTGCTTTAGAAAAATAGTAATGAAACCAAACTACAACAAACATTTTAAAATTGAGTTAGTTAAACAATAATCAACCAACCAAGTAAAAAAATGTTGTTAATTGGATTATTATTTTTGTCATTTGCAACAACCGATGCTAACAAAAACAGAAGGAATGCTCAGAAATACAGCATAAAAACATCCCTAATTAGGTGGGACTCCTATACTAAACTATCAATCATGCAACCCAATAACCCTGATGTCAATGCAAAATACCATTTTTGCAAATGTGACTGGTAGGATTGATATGGTCTAGGAGAAAATTTTTCAAAACATCTATGTGAATTAGGAAATCATTAGCTATCTTTAAGTATAACAGGCATTCTGCAGCATAAAAGACATTGATATGCAAAGACATTCAGAATATAAATGTTCAAAAGAATAAAGCTAGTGTCACAGCTCAGTTTGACACTTTAAAAAACTACCCCAAATTTTTCACTTTTTGCCAGCATTATTAATTTCTTTATTTTTAATATTACATCTACATGTAGTATTCTACATTTACTCATAAGCTTTCTTAAGGAGGTTAAGTAACTCCTTAAACTGCAATTATTTAGTGCCAGCTAAATAGAGTTTGATTTTTGGTATTTGAAAGTTAAGGTTCTTTATTTCTACATTTTCATGCAATAAAACAAATTAAACATAGGAAACAGTGCTGGAGTGGTCACGGAACACGGAATTCTGTGAGAGCCTAAAATTAACTGCCTCTATGATTACAGAAAACTATACTCTGAAATCTTCACTTTAAAACTTATGACTATAAAGTAAGAAAAATAAGATTCAACATTCACTAAAACCCCCTCCTTCGGGAATAAAACCATTGTTTTGAATTTGTAACCAGCTTTTTCTAACAGCATTACAATACAGTTTTCTCCAGAAGTGACACAAAACCTTTGTTAACAAAGCACTTCAGATAGTATTTATCCTTTCCCCTTTTTTAAGAATTTTCTCTCATTTTCAATCCTGATAATATGATTGTTGTTCTCTCTTTTTGCTAACATTTCAGAGATAAAGCAATCAAGCATTATGGATTGGTAGAGGTGAAAAAGAATATACTACCTGCAAGCACAATGGAAAGCAGATCTCAAATTCATTTTAATAAGAAATTTCTGGCAGTAGATTGTGAGACTAAGTCCATAAAAAATTGCAATGATATAAGAATTAATGAACATATTGTGAAATAAATCTTATGAAACTCTGTGGCTGTTTCTGTCCTTTTAATCAAAGTTTGACAGGTCCAACAAAATATGATGATGAATTCACAAGTGATTTTTAAAGGAACTGGATCAAATGAAACTAAACTTGTACAGGGTTATTTTAGCTTGTGCAATCTGTTACACTTGAAAGTCAGTGTGTAAAATTCTGAGTATATTTACTTGACTTTATAGGATTTCCCCCAGAAGAATCTTGCCATGATATATGAGATGTATTACCCTGGAGTTCATCCAATCTTTATGTTTTTCTCTTTATTCTTCTAGTTGGAGGATCTATTATGAGAACTGTAAACGAAGGCCCTAAAAAGATCTCTCATGTGTTGAAATAGTGTTCCTAGGGAAAATTCTCATAAGTTGAAGTCATTCAGAAAACAGCTGCAATTGTTACTTTGCTGAAATACGTCTACACTGCTGCACTGTGATCTGTCTTAGGGTGTCTATGGACAAAATGTTACTATACAGCATCCCCTTTCTGTACTTTAGACCTGCTTGGAGCTGTAACATCACTTTTCTTGATTGTTTAGTAAGTGTTTTTTAATGAAATGTGCTGCTCTTATTATATAGGACTCAAAATAAGATCTAAATCACTATCCAATAAAAGAAAATTATTGAGTTGGATAGCTAAAGTTACTACCCAGAGGCTAGTCTGGTACAGTATTTATAAATCTCTAAACAGTTAGGTATAATTGGCTTTCTGGGTTTTGGAAAGAAAGCCAAATAGCAGTTTTAGTTACAACTGAAGATAAACATTTTCTGTTGGGCCCTGTTCATCTGGTAGATAAAATAAAAAATAAAAGTCCCACAAAGTAAGACTCTTAAAGAAAAAACCAAGAAACTCAAAAAAGTAAATGGGCTAGTCAATAGATTCTAGCTGAGAAAGAAAGGACAGAAATGACAACAGAATGAAGGAAAGGAGAATTACTCGAGGTCTCCCACCATAACTGCCAAGGCAGAGCCCATCCCACACTCAGTATTCCTGAGTACTTTGGAAAAATGTTATGACAAATGAGCACAAATGCTAAACATGGATCCAGTATTCTCTGGTCTTCTCTCCAAAATACTTCTTAATAAAATAACATCGATTTATATTTGAGGGAGCACAAAGAGAAACAGGAAGGACAATAAAAACAAATCTCCAGTCCTGGAGGATGACCTTTTTCTCCTTTACAAATCTTTCTAGGAACACAATCAGTCAAGATCTGTAAGAGGAACTTCAAGATAAACTCAGGGCTTCTTTGTTTATGAGTAATTCTGTAAAGAAGTGGGCCAATATTTGACTTTACAGCATTTTGTATTTCAAAAGCTGAGATATCTTAATGAAAGTTATAGTTTGCTGAAGATTCAGTGGGATACATTTTAGCCTTTCTGTCCTTGGAATCTAGGTCTCCCAAAGGCAACAAACTGCCCTGGTGACTTCCAAAAATTCATTTTATTACAGAAGGAGGAATTATCAAGTCTTTGTTTCTGTATGAGCTGTGTATGTATTAAGTTCAACTTGAACTAGTAATGAGAAAATCCTTTGTTGATATAAACCACATTATTTCAAAGCATTTTTTTCAGCAGTTAACTTAATCCATTGGGTATTGGTAGCCCTTTTGTTACAGAACTTCCTCTATCAGGAAGGTTTGCTGTCATGTGTCTGCCCTCCTGTTCCTTCTACAAGACCTTTCCTCTCAGATTGCCTCTGGGTTCCGTTTCAAGGACATCTCCTTGATTGGAAAGGGTATGTTTGGATGGATACAGAGGGTTGGCTGGTGATGAATGCCTATGACTGGTAGTGACTTCCGTGTTAAAGTAGGTGATGAGGGTGAGGCTCTGGGAAAAAGTTATTGAAATCCCCAAATTTGTGGATTCTTTTTCTGCTACCAACTTAGAGCAAAGGAGTTATAGACATAGCCCTGTACTTCAGCACTGGTGAATGATTATGGCTTATCTGATGGTTAAATAAATTTGCATCCTGCTTTTTACGGCACACTTCTTGTACCAGTGTCAACTTTTGTCTCATGCTGGAGTGAAATAATCACAGATACAAACTGAGGAGATCCTTGTGCATTCAATAACCTATCAGTTAAATGACTTTTTTTGTTTTCTTTTTCAAAGACATAAACATAAGTTATATATCAAGTTTTCATATGAGATTCCACTGCTTAGTGACTACATAATTATACATATACAATGCTACATATTTTCTTAGAATAGCAAAGGTAAGATTATACTGCTAAATCCCTCACCAAAAATCTTGCCATTTAGCCCATACATTTCTCAAATTGCTCACATATTTTGTCTTATTTCTTCTCTTTTCAAGACCGTGTAACAGGTCAAGTGACATTCTGCCACACATCCAGATTTTCTAATGTCAGTGTTTCTGATGATCAGTAACAGGAGTAACATAAAAGAACAGCACAGAAGATTCAAAGGATAGTGTTGATGTCTTAATTCAAAATCATACACTAAGATTTAGAAAAACTCGGATTGGCAATACTTAAGGTTTGTACCAACTAATGTGTTCAGGATAATTATGTCAAGCAATACACAAATGTAAAATGACAATTCTCTCTGTAAACTAAGGTACTTAATTGCTAGTAAGAAGCTGTGAGGTTGTTCTAGTATTCTGCTTGTTGACTAGCAAAAGTTGAATCACCTAGTTTATATAATTGTCATGATAGTTGTGTCCACCGTATGTTAAAGATGAATTTCACAAACAAAAATGTCACATTGCATATAATTTCCATAAAGTTTGTGCTATCTAATGATCTAACTGCTTCTGACAGCCTAATCATCGTATTCAAGGTCCTTCAAGAAAATTTACTGTGCTGAAATGAACACAACCAATTCAGGAGTTGTGGATATCATAAGCAGAGAATTTACTGGGAAGATAATTATTTTCTAGAGCCGCTGGGCTTACAAGAACCCCTCCTTAGAGAGTGCTCTCAGCTAAAGTAGGCTGCTAGGTACCTGCCCTGTTTCCCCAGAAAACCTATAGAAAGAGTCACCTTTGTTTTTTAACATGCAGACTGGTACTTACCTGAAGAAAATTTCTTAGAATGTGCTAACCTATTGTGCCTCTGCTTCTCTGAATCAGCAACACTGAATAGGGCTAAAGGGATTTAGACCATGGCCAGTGTACACCTCCTGACCTATAGGGGCTATTGCTGGAGCAGCAACCTGGGTATTACAGATTCATAAAACAATTCAGACTGGAAGGGACATCAGAAGGGTTCTAGTCTGATTTCCTGTTCAAAGCAGAGTCAACTATAAGGTCAGATCACCTTCTTTGAGGCTTTATGCAGTAAGGTCTTGAATACCTCTAAGGATGGAGAGTGAAAAATGACAGGTGTTCATGGGGTACGCAAGACCCATATTGTTAGATTTTTCCATTCTCATTGAGTCATGGTCTAAAATCCTGTGTACTCCCAGAGGTAAAATACAACATACAAGTGCTGGAAATGTCTCTAAGCTCTGACCAAAGACAGAAGGAAATTCTCTCAGACTGCTCACGCGCAGGAGCAGATTCTACTTCTTGATTATTTTAATTATATGTGTGATAGGAGACTGCAAGAGGTCCCTCAAAGAACAGCCACTAGCCTGGCAGTGAAAGTAGAGATTTGGTTTTGAGAACAGAATTTCAAATTCCAGTCTAAATCAGCAAAAACAGGGAACCTCCATGACTGTCTTCCAATTACACAGTGAGTTTCCTAATCATGACTATAAGCTATCATACTGTGAGCAAGTCAGTCTTACAAATCTATGAGGAAAAAACTCTAACATATTTAGAGTTCTGTTGCTTTCAGGCCACAGATTTGAAAATTTGAACACCCATGGAACTGAAAAAACTCAGTTCCTTTCTCTTCCTCTTAAATCTACTTCTTATCCAGAGAACTCTCCAATTTGACTTTGAAAAATTAAAACTTTCAGTTTCATGATACAACTTAATTCCAGCATTAAATTCCACTGTTTTATTGCTGAGTCTAAGAAAGAATTTTCCAAGTTCAAGTTTCCATACAGAAGAAGTTACACTGCTGCCTCTGATTTTTGGCTCATAATTCCTATTTCCTTATTGGAATGTAAAGAGGAAAACCTGAACTTAATTTTAGTTCTCACAGTCCTTGAGGGAAAACTATCTCTAGGTCAGGCTCACAGGCAAACTGCAGACCAAAGCACTACCCTTTCTACACCTACATTTATAGAAGAGCTAGGTCCAGAGGGAATATTTAATGCAGCAATTAATAGGTTTATCAAAGGTAGGACTTGAGCTGCATAAGCTGCAAGACCCTTCAGGGATGGGAAGATGATTGTTTTTACACTGATGGTCTTTGCCAGGGTGCTTATGACTGCTTTGCAGCTGCTTTGCACAGGCACAGATGGTGTAAAATAGCCTTTGGCTACCTATGAATCAGTCCCCTACTCTCAGAAAAGACTGAAAGATTTTGTTCAATGTCCTTAAATGGGATGAGTACATGTCAAGCCATGGAAAGAAATCAGTTTTGAATTAATTCTAAGTGGCTTCTTGAGCAAGAAGGCACCAGAGCTGTAAAGAAAATTTAAAATACTTGTTCTTTTTATTTTTTTGGCTTGCATTACTTAAACTTGTATTTTCTCTGTGGTTGCAATGTGTTTTTACATAAAAAAGAAATCTCGTTAAGACAGAAACTTCAGGTATTCCAAAGTGAATATAAGTTATCATTGGCCATATAACAGCAACTGGCCCTGTAAGAAAGCCACAGTGAGAAAGTGATGAATTTATGTATGTTCTAGGAAAATGTTAAAATGAGAAAAAACACCAGTTTCATGTTCATTCATTTTTCCTCTAAAAAATGTGCTTTGTGATGTAGCAGAGAAATTGTATGACTGTCCCTTTAAAAGCCATCATACCAATCAGCAGGTTTAACTGTCAAGCAAGCTGATGTAGGGCTCTTTGAATTACTGAGTGAGGGATATTCTTCCTGCTAGGTCCTGTCCCCTGTAGGCACTGCAGAGAAGTATTATAGGGCAGTCCTTACCTTGGGAATTAGCCTGCAAGACCCCAATGCTGTCATCAAACTGCATAGATTTGATGTTGAGTGACGCCAAGATGCATTCCTTGTCCTGCAGCGAAGCATCATCAATATTATTCTGATTGGCTGACAGGATAACGCACATGTCGCAGAGGTTGATGTTGACAGCCCTTAAATCAGCCCGACTTAATGGCGTACCCTTCGGCACAGAAAAAAAAACGGGGGGGGGTGGTGCAGAAGAGGGAAAAGAAGAAAAACAAATTAAAGATTGAGAAGGAGCTTTGGGAAATTATTTAACAAGTATCTTTTTTATGCTCTGACATTAAGCTGGTCTAACTATGTGCCAGGGAATAGGAGATGTGTGCTAATCTAAAGGGTAGTTGGTGCTGATGGCAGCATTTTAGGTTCAGTCTCAATACTCAGTCAAGCTATTACTAACAAACAAGAAACAGGAATAATGCCAGCATTCTACATCTCTTCGGTGACTTGAAATTGTCTTGATTTAAGTTGCTATCATGTGGCAACCTCTGGCTCTCTGAATATAAGAAGAGGGTTGTTTTAAATGTCTATTTATCTACTACCAAGTCACAATGGTCTTGGGCAAAAGAACGGCAATTTAAACAGGAAAACATTATGTGTCCTACACATTTGAAATGCAATCAGGATAAAGCTATTTTTTTCTACCTAAAGCAATAGACAGAAAAGGTTAATCCTTTTCGAAGCATGCTTTTGGTGCTTCTAGAAGGAAAACACACTGATCTTCAAAGCTGTGTGATTAAACTCTTTGAAACAGAAACAAGACTTTATCCTAGTGGGCACAAGTCATGAAACGTTCCCTGCTCCACAGTTCTCAATCAGAGAATGCAGTGGTTAAAATGAAATGTTGTGGTAGTCTATGGATTTTTTTCATCGTTAACAAAACTGAGACATGACACTTAACACGATATGTTTTGTTGAAAGATATTGCCTTTCACACTCAACAGTCCACAACTGTAGTTACAGAATATTAACTCTATGTCACGGGGGCTGCAAGGTCCAAGAAAAAAAGATTTATTTTTTTTTTTATGGAAACTAGATTCTGCTCTGCTGCCTCACAAAGACCCTAATGATGAGGAGACATAACTGTCCCCTTGTCACACAGCAGCTTTCATAGAACCAAGTCAAGACCCTACTCTTCCATCTCCTGATCATTCATGGTGAACATCTCCTGAACTCCACTGAGAATATTCAATGCAACAGTGAATTTAAAATGCACACAGTGAAGAAGGAGCTCAATTCTTATTCAGTGGCTGCCATATAGTCTCAGATACCAGTTTAATTATTCCATGTTACTTTCAATAATTTAAAGCATGAAACCTTGTGAAAAACAGTATATATCAAACAGCTATGATTTCATTATAAACTACTGAAAAGTTTGGACATAATTATTCCTGCCACCTTAATCCTGCCCTTTGTGTCTGTACTGTGAACCAAGTGAAGCAGGATTCCTGTGGGGAAAAATAATATGCAATCATGTAATTAATTAAAGGCTTAGTCCTAATGATTTTATGCAAAGGGACAGAATTAAGGCTGCCTGAGGATATTTAAAATTGGCATTTGCCTACTTTTTAAGAGTTTACTCAGCAGCTTAAAGGCCTCCTTTAATACAGACTTAAAATTAAATGTCCACTTTTTTTTTTCAAACCAGAGCATGTTTTTTTTTATATTCAGCTGTAACCACATCTCCATCAGATATCAACAGTAAGCTTTATCTCGTGAACCAAAGCACAGAGAAGCAGGAAGTGAGTTTGAGTGACCTCCCTCTAACATATGATTCCTACAGGTATAATCTCAGAAATTTTAGTAGATTATTTAATTAGTATAATTAGATCAGAATAAGGCTGCTATTTTTAACTTTATATCATTTTATTTTGAAACAGATAGGCTGGGGGGAAAAAAAAATGGAAAAAGCAGTAATGAAGTCTGTGTGGTCTTCAGCACCCTTGATTACTGTGTTAGATACAATTCCGTTATATAATTCTGTATTTTTAAAGGTGCATCGACTAACTATTTTAGCTGTTTAAGTCAAAATTAGTCTGAAACTATTCTACATTTGGGTGTAAACTGGGGAAAGTAAAGTTGGTGTACATTTCCTTAATGCCTCTTCAGAAGTCAGAATCGAAACTTTACAAAAATGCATTATAACAATGGATAGACATTATATATTGGAAGTAGTATCTGGATTATATTCTGCTCCATAGTACAACAGTATTCTGACTCCATAGTCTTTAGCCTTCACAGTGACTGGAATTAAAAGGGATTGGCAGAAAGAGGAGGATATTAACTGACCAAATCTGGTATTGACACTATTTTTGTGACAGCAGAGAATCTTCTGACACCATCTGTTGGATCAGGTTACAGAAAAAAGCCAAGAACTAACACTAAAACTGCATTTACAGTAACAAAGACCTGCAGTCTGAATTAATTAAAAAGTGAAGACAGTCCTTTCGTTCTATAGCTATTTTTCCAATTATTCAGTTAAGGTTACATCCATCATTGATTTATTTATTTTTACAGCTGAAATGTAATTATTAAGATCTAGTAAACTCATAATTTTTCATTCTGAAAAAAACCCATCTAAACTAACTTTACTATGTAACATATAGGACATTCTCTTTCTTACTTATACCATGAGCTGGTTTCCCTCCTGCCTGTCATTTATAGATATGGCCACCTAAGATCACTAGTTTGGAGGGCTTAATTTACTAGTCCTGGAGCTCTTGATTCTACATTTTGGGCATGTGAGTGAATGATAATGATATCTAGGAGAAAAAGGACTTCTGAATTGTGGTTTTAGTGGTTGGGCCTACTAAAATCAATAGGAGCTTTTCATTGATTTAAAAAGGGTCAGGGTTTTGATGTACACTTCCATACATGAGTACAGCAAGACTCTGAACTGAAATGCTATGGCACTGTTTCCTTATAAAGCAGGGCAGTCCACCAAAGTTTTTAAGAATACAGATAGCTATTATGTAGATAAATTATAATTTTTTTCGAAGGTTTTGTGGGTAAAAATACATAAATAATGTCATAAATAACTACTATCATTCTGTCAGGGAAATCACAACATCAGAACTGGCTACATGCAGTGCACTACAGTCAATGTTCAATACATAACACAGCCAATACATCTGATAGCAGCTGAAATTCATCCATGAGGATGACAAGGAACCAAACATTGCAGCAAATATCTTCTAATAAGGTCTCACAGGGCTCTGTTTTCATAGACACAGTAAAGGCAAAAATCTAAGTCCTCAGGCCTATAAGTAGACAAAAGTAAAAAAGCCTAAGATCAAAGTCAATACGAATCTGTCCAGTTGGTGTCCTAAATAACAACGTATCAATAATATGGCTTTTGAACTTACAGGCAAGATTGAAACCTTGGGGAAGTTATGCAGTGTCTCCCATTCCCTTCTCAGGTATTCAAGTGAACCCACAAACACAATGTGCTTGAGTTCATGGTAGTGAAAGTTGCTGGCTCGTAAAGGCATCACTAAATTTCTTAATCCAATCAAAGCAGATTTAACATCCCCAAATATGCAAACGACTACATGCCCACTTAAAACTGTCATCGCTGCTTCACTTCGAGTCTAAAACAAACAAACAAACAAAACAAAAGACAAGGGAAAAATGAAACAAAGGGAATCTTAAATCATATATTGAGTTTAAAACCAGGAAAAATACAACTGTCAATATTGTTCATGCACAAAAAAAGCAGTTTGATAACAGCTGTTCATTTTACCCTTATTTATCCTTCACTGAATGTGTTCAGAAGATGAAAATTTCATTCTTGTTTGCAAATCCTTTGGTGTTAGGGAAGACATTTTATTGGACCAAATTCCAGTCCTGTGTAAGCTTCTACACATGTGGATTTTGGCTCCAGTTATAATCAAAGCACTATGGGTTTAGTTAAGAATAGAATCTGACCTATTACATATTTAACCAATAGAAGGATTATAGAAAAGAGATGTAAACCCACACCCCAGCTGATGAATCACTAGATGAGTTTTTTCAGGACCAATTTGAAAAGGAAAATGTGAGAGCCCAATGGTCATAGTAGTGCTTCGTGGTATTACCCAGATCTTGTGAATTGAGGACCATAGCCTCCTACAGACAAAGTTGTTATTTTAGGACAAGCTACTGTTACAAGCTGATTGCTTGCTGGGACAAGCAATCAAAGAATGCTCTACACTGCTCTGTTTTACTATGGATGCTCACTATACTCCACAGAGCTTCTCTCAGTAAGAAAAAAATAGTGCAAGGTTGTGACTAATACTAAATTTTCAGGCCAATGGGACTTCCTGAGTTGTTGAGCAGATAGAAGCAAAAAGGGCTGATGGAGAATATTTAAAAGATGTCCAGAATTATCTTCTTGTCTCAATTATCTTCCTGTCTCAAAATAAATTTTTGCACTGATTTCATCATTTGTTAGGTCAGTTGAGCATACAAGTCAAACACCAAGATGATTAAATAAAGTAATGAAAAAAAAAGACCTTAAGTTCTGAAGCTAGTCTTAGCATTGCTGTACTCCATCAAGTAGCTGGAGATCCACTGATATCATATTGCCAAGAAGTTGTACTCAGTACCATTACATAGAAGTATTGCCAGTGAATAAAACTAAGCCAGTGGTGAACTGTAAAATTGTCCTCTTACTTATCCATAGTATATGTCCTTTTTCTAAATTATGGAAGCATGGTGATTTGCAACACAGATTGGAATATGCAGCAAATATGCTCACTATGCAGGAAGAATGGGAACACTGATTAGAAGTTTTCTCATCAGTTAAAAAATGCATGAGCTTTCAATATCTCCAGGGCAATTACACTGATTTTCATACAGCTTGACCAAGAGAGTAGTCTTGGCCCTTCAAACAGAAGACATGAAGGAATACTCAAGTAAATCATGTAAGTTGTCCCATGCCTCTGCCAAAGCGTCTGGAAATACCCAGACTTCACAAGACAGAGACCAAGTCTTGAAATCAATTATGCAAAAAAGGTCAGTCTGTAGTCACTGGTCGCTGTGTACATTTGACTGTACAGCAAAAAAATCCCCTTACTACCAGTTACTGCTGGAATGTCACAGAGTCAAAACAGACCTTGGGCAGAAAAAGGAATTATTTTCTGTTTGAGGCATCATCAAATATCAATTAGGAGACAACCTGGGAAATCCCATCATCTTCAAATTATGCACTAATTTGTACTTGTGTGTCCTCTAAGGACAGCATTAAATTTGCATGGATATGAATGTAGACATAAATTGTGGACTGTGATTTTGAAAAGGTGTAGGGAAGCATTTTGCTGGCAGTGTCTTTATTGGTGATGATGCATGAAACAGAAAGAACTTGGACAGACTTGCAGATTCACAAGCTGGTAGTAGAAAAAACTACCATGTTATAACAGAGATGATGAATGATGCACTCTTCAGCACCATTTTTGGAGGACCACTTTTCTAAGTGGGACAACATGTAAAGTTTGTCAGCTAAAATGTGATTATGGCATGAAAGCAGATTTCTATCTCTGTCTATTACATAGTATTGTACAGCAGGGCTGCCTCTGCTTCCCTGTTGATTGCATATAAAGGCATACTATTTAAAGCTGTTCAGCCAAACTCCATTTCAGAGCTCCATCTCTAGAATTTGGAATTTACTTGCTTGGCTGTTTGAACACCAATACTGTAATTCCAGGCAATGTCACAGTTATTACAGAAACCTCTGAAGAGAACTAGAGACAAGCTTTTAACCACCGATAGAATAACTGGGGCTGTCACCATTGTTGGCTACATGATGCCACAGTGCAGGAAAACCTAACAGAGCAGGCTCAGAAAAGCTTTATGAAGTGCGACAAAGTGAAGATCCACCAGGGACTTCATTTCAAATGCAATCAGTTTTAAGTATGAGATCTGGAGTTAGTTGCTTGCTACTCTTAGGTATGAGTACATGAACACTAATGGCACAAACTTTCAAAATAGACTGTGATAGGCCTTCTAATTACTTTTAATGACTTGATGTTTTTCCCAGTTAAAAAAATGAAAGAAACATAGAATAGGCTCAATTTAACATGCTAGAAAGTCAGAGTAGTAGCACTACTTGCTCTGGCCTATTTAGGCATCTTGAAATATTGGGAATTGAGAGAGAAGTTCTAAGACAGCAAAATTAATAAATAATAAATAATCAATTATAATAATTAGTAAAACATCAATAAATAAGAGACAATGCAAAGCAACACTTGCCTGTATTCAAATCAATACTGCCTTGTGTAAAAAGATAAATGAGATATGTAAACATTTAAATATTTCCAATCTTAACTCTCTAAAGATTTAAACCAGATATGCAAATTTCAGCTTATGAAAAAGGAATTCTCTATTTCGGACAAATTTTTATTGTTGCACTTGGCATAAAGATTTATGTAATCATAAAGCTTTAACCAAAATGCTAGCTTTGGTTTCATTATGCTGTGCTTCTGATTTCAATATGCTGGATTTCATAACAGTAGAGACTAACTTATTAATCCATTAGAAACCAGTTCTGTGGTTCAGCTAACCTCTTTTGAAACACAACTTATCATCAGTACCTACCAAAATGACCTTTTCAATGTCCTTGGCTGGACACCAATGAAACATCCCTGTAGAGTCATATTTTTTCACGTTGGCATCCATATTGTCAATCTGCTCATTGCCAGGAATTAACAAGGGGTCATGCCTGGGGAAAAACAAGTTGAGAACAACATAAATGGAAAATATTATGAATTATGGATGGAAAAATATCCTAAGAGCTGTGTATGAAGAGGGATAGAAGTAAAAAAATGAAATATATTTGCACTTTAACATGCTTTCAATGAGGACATTTTAAAACAAAAACTGAATAGAAAAGTTAGTTTTTAAATTTTGGGTGCAGTTTCACAGATTTTCTATACTTTTCCCATACCAACAACCATTTAATTTTAAATAGGGTTTTCTGACACCATCATGATCCATAAAAGGTTTTTTTTATTTATTTTCCAGGCTCACCCCTCTGAAATAAATATCAGAGCTGCTATAGGTATCTGCAATGAAGTAGAAGGGATAGGAACAGAGCCCCATGCTGACTGACTGGCATAAGTATGGAAAGCCAATTACTTGCTTTTACCACATACAACTTCTGACGTGATGCTCTTCACAGTAAAAGCTTTAACAGGCTGCATTTTAAATATTTTAGCAATTTGCCCAATCATATTTTGCTTTCCCAAACTGAAGCCCTTTAAAGATTCAACAGTATGTCATTTTAGAGTAGACTGACTAACAAATGCCCACATCTGGAATACATGATTTTAATACCAAACAACAATGTCCATTTGCTCTGACAACTCTACCTGTGATAACCTTTTAAGTGTTTTTGCAGCAAGATTTTAAAGCACACGGCTTCTCAAAGGAGAAGCAAATGAAAGACATTTTTATAAACTTGCTTTCCAGCTATATAGCTACATCTAAGCACAGATACATACAGTTCTTTAATTTAAATGCTAAAATCACACATTAAGCTAAGTACTAAGTGACTCCAACACTCTCAGGTGCTAGTGAGGACCCCTAAGTGACTGCATTATACAACATCATTAGGAGAATTGTGTTCACAAGGCACAGGCTAAACTGACCCTCAAATCTTCTATTTAAGGAGGGAATTAAGTTTTGTCTGGAAAGTCACAGTCTTAACCTCAGGTTTTTGTCATGAATGCTTGAAATATGCTGATACATAATTGTAACATTTCAAGGAAGAAAACACCTGCAATGTAGGAATATGCTAAGAACTCTGAGATGGGTATCCAAATTTTAAAGAAGTTTGCCTTTTGAAGCCTGTTAAACAAATGCCCATATTGTCTGAGCTCTTAAAACTGCAGTTTCCTGCTTTTAAAGCATTGAGCCAGCATACTGTGGTAAGAAACTCTCTTCTGTATCATCTGCTAAAGCAGACTGTGAACAGAGTGTGTGATATAGGTTAATTTACCCTGAATATGGTATGGCAAATTACCATGCAACCAACAGTTATATTTGCATGCCTGAGAAAGGTATAAGCTTCAATTTCGTCAAGGTGATTAATTAGTGTAATTTTATAATTACTGATTACAGACCCATTGAAATCACTGGAAAATTCTCACACATTTATTTCAAACAGGGTCAACTCCAAAGAAAGTTCCTCAAAAAAAGTTGAGAAACTATTAATAGAATGTTCCACTTAAAAAAGAATCTTTTGATGCTTTAAGACAATCAATGCACTACATGGCAAAGGCATAAGTCAGACTTATCTGGAAAAAGAAACACTATGTTTTCAAAGTTGAAACTGTCAGTAGAGAAGTCTCTAGGGGATCACCTGGAGTCTCTGACCCTACTCCAGGTTTAATAATAACAGGCCTTGCATAAGTGTGCTATCTCTTTTGTAAAAAGCAGAGATGAAAAAGCTGTACCAAAGGGTCTATTGTGAGGGTTTGGTTGAGGGTTTTTGTTGTGTTTTCCTTTTTTTTTTTTAATTTCTAGAAAAATATCTAGACTCTGCATTCTGTTACTCCACTCATCAGCAACCTGCAGCCATGGTATTTTTGACTGAGAGCTAACTGTGATGCTGTTTATTGGGCATTCCCCATCTTCTCATAGATGCATGTGGTACAATAAAGTCTGCAGCTGCGAACACAGTAACATTCAAACGTTTTACTAATATTCAGACAACATTTAGCGGTGCTCTGTCATAACTATTTTTGTCAATGGAATGTGTTAGCTATATGTTTCAAAATAAGAAAGTTTGCCAAAAGATTAGGAATCTTCAGGATTCTCCACTGAGAAATGTTTTTTTTCTTTCCCCCCAATACTTTCACAAAACATTTCTTCATGAGTTTTCCTAGAAGGTCACTGAAACAAAAGCAAAGTTCACTGATGAAATCACCTTCTTTTCTTTCAGAAACCAAATGCATACAAGAAGGAATTTTCCTCCCATCCTTCATCAGAGAAACTATAATAAAGCAAATTTTAAAATGCCTTGTTCTAATTTTCTAATTGGTGTTTCTTTTCTGCTCTGAGATATAAAACTAAATAGATCATCTGAAGCTTTAACACAAATGAGTATTTAGCAATGCTCTAATCCCAGTCACAAAAACAGTTCACAAAAATTATACAAATTGAAAGAAATGTTATAACAAAGCAAGTGGTAACAGATATTTGACATCTAATTAAGGTCAAATGCCTTGAGGTTTGGGGCAATTTTTAGAGTATGAGTGCTCAAAGCCTGGTATAGTTCTTTTGGGTTTTGCATCCTAACAGGAATATTCAAAGTAGCTTATGGCAAAGGTTTACTAGAATATCTTAGATTTAAACATAAGCGGGCTATGGAAAGAGAAAAGAATATGAATTGTCAGATATAACTCCCTGTTGAAGTTTTAGGTAACAGAATATGATTTTTTAAAAAAAAAAATCTTTAGGTGTTTTTGTTTGTTTTGGGGTTTGTTTTTGTTTTTATTTTGTTTTGGTTTGGGTTTTTTGTTTTGTTTTGTTTGTTTTTGTTTTTTTTTAATCAATACATGCACCTATTCGCAGTATCATAAACTGTTTGGACTCTCTGCTTCACTGCTTGGGGTATACAAAGAGGAAACTTTAAAGGAAGCAAACAGGACGGGACACACAATGGAAAGTATGCTAAGAGATACTACTTTTTGTACTACTTTTACTCTAGGAGAATGGATTATTGCCTGAGAAAACTGTGATAAGACTAGTCAGATTTTGTGTTTTAGAATCTGTGGGGTTTTACATGTAAGTGTGTTCATTAAATTTAAATCTTCTGGGCTAAGATATTATTTTAATCTCTCTTTAATCAATGTTCATTCATTCTCAGTAAAGTGATCCCTGAAGACGTCTATGGAGGTTGAAAACTCTTTGCTACTAAGGTCCAAGTTTCTCCTCAGATGTTAGAAGATATGCTGGCTTATGTACTTAAAAATGGAATTGATTAGAAAAGTAACAAAATAGTATTTGTACTTTGGAAGCATACATCCTCATTAATCTGATGATCTAAACTTGTTTGGCAAATACTAAAAATTAATTAAGACAGACACACAGAGAGGCCACGGCTGTCAAATCTGCCTAAGGCATTTGGACACCCTCTTCCCATTAAAATTTATATTACACAAAGCATTACAGTTGTTGCCCTTACAGCCAACTCATGGACTGAATGCTTCTAGAGCCTCTCTGCCTCCTCACCCTTGAAGATGGCCCTGTCAAGCTGTGCTTGAGTCACATTGGCAGGTTACTGTAGAAATGCTTTTATTTGTGTTGAATTATTATGGTCTCCCAGGCTGTAAAGGTGTCTGCTTCAAAAATTCAAATCATAGGCAGAAAAACACCTAACAATTAAATCCATACTCTGTTTTAATTGAGGTCTTGGTTTTTGTTGTTTGCAATGACCAAAGCATTTGGTCATTCCATCTAGGACAAGACAGGCATGTATAGCCTTTATGGGAGGAAAGGAAGAAAAATTAAATTTTCTTCATCCATAACCCCACTTTAAAAATAGCGTCTCAGGTTCTTATGGCAGATATTACATACGCATGACTTAAAATGAAGAGCAAAGTACCATCTTTTCAAGGTTTTGAAGAGCATATAATGCCACTTACGTGCAATTAAACTTGAAAACGATGCTAAATGCCATGCTACAGCTGCAACCCCAAAAAGCCTGCCTGGAAGACAACAGCCTAAAGCAAAACCATAAATCCCACTTCCAGCAAAGGATTCCACTTCCCACTACTGCAAGGAAGTCAGCATTACATTTTAAAGAACACTGTTTTCCTAGAACACATTTATAACTACTGCAAAATTGGAGTTTTTGAGTCTGAAACTTTTGAGTACTGACTGGGGATGGACAGAGCTGAAAAGACCATTCCAGACTAAACGGCTGCCTCATTAAATGACTATTGTTTAGCATAACCTTGTATTTTGTCACCCTTGTCTTAACCATCTTGTTATTTATATGCAATGAGCAACATACCCTCATTGATCTGATCACTACTCCAGTGTGCTGAGAACTGAGAATAAGAACACTATACAAGCAGTAGGGAGGACCCTGGTGCTGTTTGAAAATAAACTGGAGTCTGATAGTCTTTACACATTAGTAAGACAATGTCTTGGCTAATTTTTATTCTGCCCTCCAATAAAATTCTCCTTATACAAAGTCAAGAGCAAAACATACCTGGGAAAAAAACACAACTCCTCTTTAATCTGTGTTTGTTAAAGTCTGCAATTATGCCTCTCTCAGGTAGATTTATTGTATCTGGATTTTGCGTGCAAAAAGATGGTTAGCAGTCTCCTGCTTCAAGATTCAGGATCTTGAAACTCACACTTCCTGTAGTTCAGGAAGTTTGAGTTTTCCTACCTGACTTATGTAGATGTATCTTTGCAAGACTGTGTACACAGATACTTAATTTTAGGAGGAAGGAGTGGGTTTGCTGAAGGTAAAATAGGAATTGAAGACGCGCTAGAGAATGTGTCATGTCTTTGAAATTTCTCCTACAACTATCCTAACAAATTGTGGCAATTAACATGCTGTTAGTGTTAGATGTATGCAGCCAGTGCAGGTGCTAATAATTGAAAAAGCATTTAGAGCTTTTACACCCTGGCTGAATATTTCATGATGTGCTGCATGTTTCACTATTTACTCAGTGGGCCTCTGTCACTTCAATCTTCTCTGATTGCTTTGACTGGTGCTATAAAGCTCAACCAAGATAGAGTGACGGGTTGTCACAGGCAAACTCCACTGACTCTAGCAGCTCGCTGGGACTAGCTGTGAAGGTTGTCAAGGCATTCTGATGGAATTCAGCAAATGTTTTGTGACTAATACACCCAACATTTGTCGGCTACCATTAGCCGTTCCCTGTGACCCTGCAGTCTGTGTGGATAGCATTAAGTTGTAATGAGAATTTGTTGCCTATGTGTGTTACACTAATGACACACTCTCACTGATCTTTCCTTTCACAGGTTAATCAGAAATGAAATTTCTAAGGATTCAGTGCCCAGATGCACTGGGCTTCAGAGAAGAAAACTCAGTGTGGCAAGAGAAGGAAAACCTGCCGTTTACTGTTAAATTCTTTCATTGTCATATTCAGAAACTATCCTAATACTGGCTACAATCTCATACTATCTTTTTCCCTAAATCTGAAAACTAGATCTGATACACTGGTTGGTACCTGCTACCCTGTGCTATCTAATGGGCTAAATTACAGTGCTAAAAAACCTAACAACTCTCCTTCTTTTCCTCTTGCTCTGCCCGTGTTTCTGGTTTTATTATCGTCAGAAGCCTTACTGAAGATTTCACATTAATTTATCAAGACTACTAAGAATACTGATAGAAAGCTGTTTCCTGTAACAATCTTACTCTTTAAAGTATCTTGATACCTCAGGACATGATCAGAATATGCTTCTGAAGGATGAATCCTCTCACATTAAAAAGTAACAAAATAGTTAACTTCTAGACTTTTACATAAGCAATTTAACGAGGGGGAGACAAGGTAAAAAATCAACGTGTCTATTGGTTTTAATATTTCCCATTTTTATCTACTGAAGTTGCAGAATGAGCAATCTTCAAGGGATAGGACAAGGTACCTAAAAAAAAGTAATTTTTCATTTATAAAAAATAAACCCACAGTTAGATGGCATCATAAAATATAGGAGTGTTTTTGTTACTTAGATTAAATGTGTGACCTTATGATAAAAGCTACCACCTTTGATAGTTGAAGTTTATAAGAACACATTATTTTCTTTAAACCCAGTTTATAGCTAAAGAGGTTATTCCTTCCATTGCCTTGATCTGAGTGGATCTTCTATTATCCTGAACTCCTTTTTTTTTTTTTTTTTTTTTTTNTTTTTTTTTTTTTTTTTTGAGAAAATTCTCCTTTTCTTTCCTGGCATTGCTCTCTCATCTCAGAAAGACTTGTGAAAGATTTCACAGTAATATTAAAAAAAAAATCTGCTACTGTTCTTATTCCTATGGTTTACAACATAACTATCCATGGTAGCAACAGTCAGAAGGCTAACATATAATACCACCTATCATTCAAATAATTTAATTCTATAAACTCGTTAAAAGCAGGTCTAAGATAACATAGTGACATAACACTGAACTATTCCTGTTGTTCATGTTGGTTGTAGTGAAGTTGTAAGGCAGAAACAAGAAGTGAAATGTGCTATTAGGTACCTGCTGGGTTGCAACTTGCTTACTGTTGCATATTAGCACTGCATAAAGGCAGGATATATATTTGAGAGTACATGATGGAAATTTCCAAGGCTGAGAGATGTAAATATATACCATTATTATGGTTAATCAGTGAGCTTTCACCTTTTCAAATCTTACCTTCATGCCTAGTTTAAGGGAGTCATGGGAAATGATCAGAGCGAAATTATTTTACCAGTTTTGGCTTGAGAAATGTTTCCCTCTAGATCTGTCATCACTTTTCTTTTGGTTTTTGTGAGAAAGTTCACAATTTCAGCTCATGGAAGGGCAGTACTACAATGGAAGGGGCAATACAAATTCATCCTGAGTGGCACACTAGCCAAAATGTATATGTACATTTAAGTGGATGTGGCTTAGTGAGTGGATGAGGAGATAAACGTGCACAGCCATTGAATATTATATCCGACTTCAGGAAAAAAGACAGGAGGTTTCCTTCTCAACTTCAGATAAATAATCTCATTAGGCTTCTGGAAACGTATGCCAAAGAGCTCACTTTTTTTCTGTGTCACTTAGCTGGGTCTTGACAGTCTCTGAGCAAGTTTTATGGTTTGGTTGGGAATTATTTAAGATCCCTGATCAAAAAAAATCCTCAGGCTTACAAAATTCTCCTTGGCAACACACTGAAAACCCAGTGTCCTCTGATGCCTCTGATTCTTATGTGATCAGGGACACTAATGATAATGACCCTTTGCTGAGTATGCTACTTGTCTAGAGGCCTATGTCAACTACACCACTACATACAGAGTGGACAGGGACAAACTATTTGTTTGCTCTTCAGGCCCCTTGGGCCCTGTCATATGCTATTTGTTCTTGCATTAAGAGGTAGTTTGACTCAGCTGAGCTGACATTTCCTTCAAGTCAGTGTATTCCACTCATGCAGTAGCAGCTAGAAAAGCATTAAGTATGGACTTGAGCCTCAGCAACGTTCCTTTTAAGTGGCGTTTTTGATTCATATCCAAGCCTTTCATATTTTTACTGGTCATTCGGAATCCAAAATGACATTATTTTTTTTTTAAAACTAGCTTTGCTATTTGATATTCTGGTAACATAGCCTCCTCATAGTTAACATGGCTGCTCATCAATAATATGCATCAAAACCTGCAACTGAGATGAACAGGTGACTGATATCACTACATGAGACCATAGGCATCAATTGGTTCTACTTTTCTTCTCCGTCTCATGAAGGAGACCTGATATGTGATTATTCTGTCACTCACAGCTTTCCTTCCTTTTCCTTCCATTTAAATATTACTTTTTATTGTAATAGGATGTCCTTGTGTTCACATCTCAAAGGAGAAGAAGCTATTTTTTCCTGTTGGAGTTTAAGTTATTTTTAAGAAGTATCCATGTTCTTGTGGGCTTAATGGGACAGACTTTTGCTGATGTAAGACAGGTAAAAATAACCATGGCAATGCAGAGTATTTTTCTGGTTAATTTGCATTTGTATCTATTCTTGGAATTTGAAGTATTTGTTTCTCATTGATTAGACTCTTCTAGTATTGCATCAGTGTGATTCTGATCATGTCATTTGATGTGATGCAGGATTCAGTTAGAACAGTGACTTTCTAAATGTGAATCTAGACCATCTGTGACGTACACAAAGAGCATTTGTATGTCAATCAACTATTTATATCAGTAATTTATTGTAATTTAGAGTCATCAAAAAGATGACATTAAAAAGGTGCCTCCAATCTATTTATCTGGTTCACATTTGGTAATATAGCTTTCTACTTAGGTATGAATAAATCTCAAAAACTCTGATTTTCTGATCGGGTCAGACCACTTGTCATGATGTCCCAGGGAATTCCTATGATACAGTTTCTATCTTCTGTTCTTCTCCAGTGATATCAGAAGTCATAAAGTTTTGTCCCATGGCATAATACCTTCTTCCCTGATTTGACCTAGCCACCGTGGGAATCTAAAATCTATGCAGCATTTTCAACATTATCCTAAATGTAGGGATGCTTAGAGTGTGATTTAAAAGCCACAGTTCAGATTAAAATTTATAAATGAACTTTTAATATATTTGTCCTTTTCATGCTCCAGACTTCTTGTCCTCCAGCATCCCTCTAGGTCAAGGACCATAGCTGAGGAAAAATTTGCAAAGTAGACATCTGTTTCAAGGCAGGTGGGACAGGGTCAAAACTGACTTTGAAAAGGAGCTTTTAAAGTAAATTTAGGAAAAAACTTGCAAAGATAAATATCAGGTACAGGCATGACAGACTTACCTCTTGGGTACTTCTAGCTGCTATACACTAAAGATTTCTGGGCAGGAAAGCAAGTACCTGTCACTAGGTAAATTACAAGGATACAAAATATAACACAGTCCACCTTTGTTTATTGGAAAGAAGAAAAGAGTTTGACCATTACAAGCAAAGCTTAAGAGAGCTCTCTTCTGATTCAATCCATTTTGTCTTATTTAGCACCTTGAACCAAAGTTAAGTCAGTGTAGATAAAGAGTAAAATGAAGAGATGGTTGGGTCTGGGGAGAGGCTGAGGGTGCGAACACAGGGCTGGAGAATAAATTTAGCAGCAGTGAAGAAGAGAAAGAAAACAATGTCTGGATTTGGAAGCCTGGCAAGTTCTCCACTCGCTGCTCAACCTGTGTTTAGCAATTCTGATGTGCTACTGAGCAGACAGCTCAGGCTCAGGACGACTACTCTCCCTCAGTCCCTCTTCAGCAGGCAATGAAAGCAGGCTCTACTTTGAAAATCTTCCCCCATCATGCAAACTGACACAGGCATGCTTTTCAAAAACCCACAGCCAATCTGTTGATCATTACTTATTTACAAAGGCCTTCGGGCAGAAAGTCCTGTAAAAACCATACTTGATACGGTATACACTAGCTTTTTCTGCTTGTGGAAAAAAGTACCCCTAAGGCTACCTCAAACCATCACTTTCTATTGCACATAAAATGTACCGTGTAACACTAAAGTATTTAATATATATGGTATAATATATCTACAGGAAAGGCATTTGTGTAGAAGTATGTTACCCTGTATTTGGTAATTTGATGTTTTGCTGAAGGCTATGACTTGAAAAAGCCTGCACCTAGTACAGAGGACCTGTCATCTCAGTACCCAAGAGCCAATAGAATAAAGAAGTACCCTTAAGCAGCAAAACTTTGACACAGCTTTGAAGCATATGAAAACAGTATAACTCCCCAGAATTATTATTACTCAAGATCAAAGAAATGAGGCATACTTTACATAGCAAACAGGGACAGTGTGTTCAGCTCCAAATGTTTCAGCTCTTTCTCTCTCTCTCCCCCTCTCTTTCTTTTTAATTCTACTTCCCCAAAATTAGGGTTTGGGGGAAGGTGAGGGGGGAATCTCCCACGTTTAAATTTTAAGCAGTTAAAAACTATTAACACCAGATAAGAGGACTGTCCAAAGGTAAGTAAATTGAAAACAATGCTAGCATGACAACTGGCACCATAAAAATGAGAAGTTTGCCAGTATGCTCATTTTATTCTTCCTCATAAACTGTAAACAAGCATGTAAATCAGTGTCATATGGGCAAGGCTGAGCTAACAGGAAGGCAGAGAGCTTTTAATGATACATTTAACAGAAATAGATGGTAAATAGGAAAAAAAAAGCCACAGCTGGGTGCATTTTCTTCTGTGAATCAATCTCACTTTTGGTTCTGTAGTCTAAACAGAGATGAGGACGACTTGTAGAAGTTGTGTCCTTGAATATGCCCTACATTGCAGAAACAATAAACAAATATGGATGCTTCTGTAACTGGCCAAAGAAAATCTCAGTCTAGTAACTGAAATACAAAGAGAAATATCACCTAGCTGTATCCAGAATCGTTAAAGGAACAAAATAATTGTCAATAATAAAAGTATTGAGGGATTTTATATATGGAAAGAATGATATGTTTGTATCCATTTTTTTTCACTTAGCAGTCACAGTTATACACACACATAAATCTCAAATTGCGTGAATGTATCTGTTTACATGTATAAATAAGTTTACATTTTTCTGTATATATCTATATATACACACACGCATACAGTGGAAAATCTCTGCTCTAGTATTTATGGATACAATTATGGACTGAAGTTCTAGCTTGATTGCCTAAAATATGCAAAATCAGAGCAGGAACAGCCTCCTTGCAGAAAACTCAGTGTCTACAATGTGATCCTATACTGACTGACTTGAGCAGCTAGAAGGTGAAGCACAGGGAGATAGATTGAAAATACTGTATTATTTTAATAGATTCCAATTTCTTTTTGCAGTTCTCATTTTAACAAATCTTTTAGAGGTAATTTGTCCTGTAGAAGGAAACTACATAGTTATGCAAAGGAGTACTGTTGTAAAATAATGTATACACAGCAACAGGGGAAAAATATCACTAACAAGATGATGTTTTCATCACCCACTTTTAGAGTATATACTACCCTCTAAAAAATCCCTGTACTTCATAATTAATGTGCTTTTAGCTTGACTAAAACTGTGTTAGTTTTGAACTTTGCTTTGGCAAGTACATATATTATTAGACTTTTTTTATCAGTCTAAATCAATTAACCGAAATTTGATTTCAATCGACAGGATAAAAGGAAGGTAATATTCAGGTTCATTTTTGATTGTGATGATACATCTCACATATGGCCTTAAGTACAGAAAACAGTACTCAGAGGGAATCCAACAAAAAGAGAATTGCCTGAGGCAAACTAACCACATGAGTTCCCCTGATTGGTTAGTGCTATCATTAGTGCCACTGCTGTTTAAGAACTACACATGGACAGGACAGGGTGACAGCTAAGACTTTAAAGCCTATGTATTTTTCAAACAGCTTTTCAAACTGTTTTTCATGACAGAATTTTTTTTCAGCTCTATCATTAACTGCTGACAAGCTGACAGAATAAATACTTCAGCCTTTCAGAAACCATCTAACAATCTTTTTTTTCACCCTCTTCCCCTTATTTTTGATGTGGGGGGAGGAGAAGTGGAAGGAAGGAAGAAAGGAGATGAAGATATGGGTTTCTTGCAGTCTTACCTCATCAGCTTGGGTGAGGAGTTGGGTGAATTTCTCATGCCTCCGTTTCGCTGCTTTTTTTTGGGTGATAGTGTCGACGGCTGCTCATCTTCAACTGGAAATATAAGGAACTTATGAGATCAAGCACTGCTCTAACTGCAATGTGAAATACAACTGAAGTAGCAAAGAACACACACTCTATGTCCATTCACGCACTGATACTTCATTGCTAACATAGGCCCAACAGTAATAAAAATCAAATACATGTTAGTCAAAGAGGTTGGTTTGAAAGAGAAGCAGGGAAGAATATCAGGGTTTTGAACACAGGTGTTCAAATTGGTTTCATACTTCAAAAACAAAGGAGGGGAACCACATTCGGGTTATTCTTAGTTATTATCAGTTAATCTGCGCTACAGAAAAATAGAATTAGTGCTCTGCTATATTTCCAGACAGATAAAGTACTATTTGCAATATCAACATAACAGCTGCCAGCCTGCTTTTGCTAATGAACTAGACACCAGTTGGTTCTTGCTCCTCACATGCCAAACAACAGAGTCTTCATGAAGAGATGTAAAATATTCAATGCCTTGATGTTCAATGATTCAGTTCGTCAGGAATGTGAACGCAGCCTGCCATTGTGCACAGATCTCCAACACAAGTCAGACCTCATCGCTCTACCCTTCTCACAAAAGGTAGTTTTAACAGGAGTGAACAGAATGAGGTTGAATGGAAGTGGGGAGACAATACCTGTATAACAGAGGATGCATGTGTTATGCAATCTTTTAATGAGGATGAGGTGCATTTTCAAGGACAGATCAATTTCTAGAATTAAAATCATGTACAGTTTGCCAGTCATAAACTACTCTTGGATAACTTATGTATTGCTTACACAAGTGCAGTTTCTAAGAACTCATCTATAAGAATTAACCAACATCTTTATTATTTCAAGATTATAACTGCACTTGATAATCTGCATGTAAACTTTACATGTGCTATCAAAGGGAATAATCTTACCTGCTTTCTCAAATTCACACTAATGTTGATCTATTCTAATATAAAGAAGGAAAAATAAACTTTTTTCACTCTAGTATTAACAGAAAAAATATACTAGAAGATAATATGACTGATGCCTAGGAAGCTGTTACTTTAAAGGTAAAAGGAAAGACATTAGTAGCAGTAGTAGTAGTAGTATCTATATTAAAAGAGCTTAGTACACATTAGCAGTGCACAAGCAGAGGCTGAGAAAAAAATACTATTTGCAACAAGCTACATAGGAAAAACAACAAAACCTGGTTGTCACCTGCCCTAGACTTATCTTGGAAAAAATTAAAGTAACACTCTTCTAATACAATTTTATTACAAACTGCCTTCCAGCCTTCCATGTCTGTCTGTTTGCCTAAGCCTGTTATAGAACTTCATTTTGCCTTGGTCAAGACCAAAAAACTGGACCCTGAAAAGACAGATGTGCTTTTTATATGGCCTAGCATCACCAATCACAGGGGATTCACAACAAAAGAAAGCATTGCAAGGGAAAACAAAAAAAAAACCAACCAAGCAAAACTAATCCAGAAATAAATGCCCAAAAGAGTGTTATAAAAAATAATATTTAGATCAGAACAAGGACTGTCTAATAACTATTTATTCTCTAACTTAACTTTCTCTTCTTCTCTTCTAGGGCAGCATCCGGTAAGACAAAGCCATTTTCTTCTCATTTGACTTTTCTTTTTTTTCCAGATCAGAGTCCTGTAGTGTAAATGCTTATTGATGATTGGTCCCTTTGCTTATTGATGCATCTCCCTTTGGCTGAGAGATAACTAAGCCCACAGAAAATTCTCAAAAATACACAAGTTGAAATTTTCTTTCTGTGACAGTTTGTCACAGCACCTCAGTATTTAGCTATGTGTACCATGAAGTGAATATGCACAGAATTATTTCATTGGTAATATCTTTATATTTCTGATTGAAAAAAAGTGCAAGCGCTTGTGCTTTTCAGAACATGCTCTGCAAAACACTCTTGGAAATGGCCTAGTCTTGTTTTAAACTTCTCTAAAAGTTATTCATATGTTATTCCACACAGACAATAGGTTTCAAGATATACACTGTGCTTTCTTGTTCTTTAGGTATAAATATTCAGTTCCAATCTGAAGAATCCACCACTTAGAAGATCAAAGGAACAAGAACCATGCAAAATGTTCCATCCAGAAACCAACAAATTATCTGTTTTGCTCTCTTGGTAGTAAAAATTCTAAATTTTCCTTAATTTAATCTGCTACCATGGAGTTACAGGATGTCTGTCAAGAGATGCAAGATGTCACTGCAAGGGTATTGTTATACTATTTTAACAGTCTAAGGAAGATACATAGACATCAAGACCATGTGCAAAATCTTACATTAAGTCAACTGTAGGTATTATTGAAAGAAATATTTGTGACTACAAGAGAAAACAGTATTAAAAAAAGAGTACTTTCCCAAGTTTTCAGCTAGCTAATAAGTACATTTCTAGCAGTCTACACTTATTTTTGGTATTGCACCCGCAATAAGTAACCTCTTTTTTTTGGATATGTGCTTGTCATATTCAAACTATGTCACCGTCACCAATTGCCTGGAAAGTCCAAGGTTAATGTGGCTCCCTAGTTAACACCTGTTAGCAAAGCCTTCTGAGGAATCTCAATTTGTTGCTAAAGCAATGCCTTGCTCAAGCAAGGAAGCCATATATTCTCATTGTAGCAGTGAAAGGAAATCTATCTTTATCGTATCACATGAAAACAAGATTTTGCTTTTCATTGAAATCTCTGTGCAGAGGACTTCTGTATTTTAGAAACACAGCTCCATAAGAATGGGGGAAGGGAATCCATGAAGTTGAAATATGTGAATAGTATATAATAGACACCATTACCTATGGCTTGATTCCCCAAAATTTTGAAATGATAACTCACAAGTGGTTTCTTAGTAGTAAGTAGGATATAAAAAATATTTAATTATTATTCTTCAAATACTCATCAATTTTCTGCATATTTAAAGAAATAAATCAAGCCAAATTTTTAGTAATTAAATATAATTTTAGTTTCATGGTTCCAGTGTCTTCATTAATTTAAAAAGGAGTCTTAAATTTACTTGTTCTTATGAAAGGCAACCATATTTGACTAATGGGCTATGATATATGATAATTTAACTTCGGTATTGCAGGGACTCATTTCTTAATGAGTCCCCATTTTTTACTATTTTTCATGTCTTTATGCTACAGGATTTGTATTAAATACAAATAGCCATATTATATTATGCAGACTTTCTTTACCAGCTTTCATAAGAATTGCAAACATGCTCAAGAACTGGACACAGAATTTCATAGATTTGGAACTCAATCCAGCCTCTGACTTCTAACAAAATTCAAGAGCTTGTTTGCACATGCCTAAGTATAACACTTAATGTACTGTTGTATCAACCCACAGTTCAATTGTTCTAACAACATTTGCAGTTCAGGAAGACTCAGTGCTAGAAAAATGTCAGGCAAGTCTAATGAGGCTTCAGATGCTCCAGTTTGTGCTGGATTTTAATTTAAAGTTACACTGATGTTTCAATGTGTTTGCTTACTCTTGAGTAAAAAGTGTTCATTACTTCAATGACATAACCTCCAGACAATATTCCATGAATTGGTTTAAGATGTGCTGGTAATTTTAACAGCCTTAATGTGGAGTTGAACATCTGTAACAACATATTACTTGATTTTTTCCCTCATTTCATTTTTCAAGCAAAATAAAGGGAATGTCTTTCAAAACAGTGAACAAGTTCATAACTTTTTTCTTTGCTATTTTCTTACTGTTTTTAAAATAAAACTGTCCCCTTCACTGCCTCTCCCATGTCACTGGTAAAACAGTTTACAGGCACTTTTTTAAAGCCAAAAAAATGCTAAAATTTGAAATAACATCTATGTTATTGAACATCACATCAACTGGAATACCCAGTAAATTCATTATGCCTAGCATGTAAATGCTTCAGAGCAAATAAATCCTTTGAAAGGTAAAGCACAAACCACCCAGAAACATTAGCTGACTAGCTATCTCAATTAACTTATTAATCACCACATCTGGAGAAACCCACATCTGTAAGCACTTAACAGAGCATTAGTAAAGTCATAGTCACATTGAAAACAGACTGCAAAACCATGCACAAACCGATCTGTATTGCCTTATGCATCCAACAACTGGGCTACCTACGGAGATCTTGGTTCAACCCAGGCTTTTGGGAGTGGCAGCCGTATTTTACAGGTAAGCTGAGTGCCCTTTGCAATCTACAGTACGTAGATTTTCCTTGTTCAACAGAACTCAGTAAGTTAAGGTGCAGCAGCGAGGGGTTGTTGGGTAGGAAGAGGCTCCCTTTACGGTTATTAACAAGTGGAACAGGTTCCGGAATTCCTTCAGTGGACTTGGCATCAACCAATGCATTAGTAGTTTCATTCTTGAATTGATATGAACATTTTGGGTAACTTGATCTAGCTGCATTCTTTACTTCTAAATAATAAGAAAAAATTTAAATTAATTTCTTTGTATTAAAAATTATTTCAACCACAGGCATGAATCAGTTTTGATACTACGTGGAAATACAGATGTTACAGCCTAAAGCAGCAGTTCCAAAAGCAGAAGTAGAGGTTTATACCTGCAGCTTTCTTAAGGTTGTCTTTATTTTTCTAAAAATGTCTTTTTACAAAAGAATATATATAAAAGGATTATTCCACGATATTATCACCTTTAAGCAATAATCTTATCCTGGAGTAAGTATGTCTGAGGCAACACTTATTTCCCACATGTTGATAAAGACTTTGAGATTTACTAGCTGTGGAAGATGTTTATTTGAAACTACTGAAAATGACAGGGGAGGTAGAGCACTCTGCTGCTATTAAAATAAATAAGGAATCATGGAAAACCTAAGGTCAACACTTTAAAATTGTGCAGGCATACTTATGGTATTAAACTGATGTTTAGGTATCTTCATTAAAAGTGTTGAGCATTCAGCAGTGCTGCATACTGTAAATTTCAGAACGTCATATAGAGCACCTCTGTAAAGAAAGTTAAGAAATTTGATTTCCTAAATATGGAGTTATCTGTGATTCTTAGTCTTCCATTGCTAATATATCAAAGCTAATTAAACACATAAACCTCCCCCTCCCCCCTCCCAATGGCACCCTCAGTAAAAAAATGTTTTTCTGGCAAAAATATGCAATAAAGATCTTCTTTTCATTCTGAATGAGTATAATATAGAGAAGAAGGTGTATTATTGAGCCATTATGATTTTATACTTGGTTAGGTATTATGAAGTAAGGAGGTTAGATAGGGAGTAGATAAACTTGCAGCATGATTTCTGTATGTTTCAATTGCCTTAAAGATTGTATGGAGAATATTGAGCAGTCAGTGGCTCCAAAGTAATTGAGGAGGTCAACATGTTTTTTGGAATCTTTGTCTAGTTTACCACCAGCTAGACATACCATCTGGTAATGGGAAAGATAAGTAAATAGCATTGTCATGCTTGCCATTTTTCTTCAAGCACAAAATCTGTCTCTCTCGCAAAAAAAGGTGGGGAATTATAAGAGTCATTTGAAGGTACTTTTTAACAAGGTTAGTGATAAAGCATCCATTCTAATTCAGTGACCTCTGAATTGATGGCTTACTCCTACTCTGACTGAGGTAGATAGAAAAATCAGCGAGAAAAGGACTAGCGTCTGATTCATGATGTTACTCTGCTTTTTACTAATAGTAGTAACATTTAAAGTATAATAACAATAATGCATGCTCATCAGAGTTCACATATATTTGAAATCATCAGAGGAGAGCATACATCTTTGATTAGGAAAACTGCCAGAAAAACCACTGTGAATAATACTGGGTACACTACTTGAAAATTACTGATTATACCTCAGAGTTTCTGGTGTTTTGTCAAATTTTGTACTTTTATTTTTTATATTCCTCTGGTGAAACAATTTTCAGATGATAAAATATATCTGCAGAGACCTGTCTCCCTACAAAAGTCACTGGTCAAGCATCTATTTGAAGATATGCATCAATTTGGTTCTATTTTTAAAGTATAGATAGTAATATTGGCAATAATCTTCAAAAATCTACATCCCTGCATAAAAATATCTTCACATGCAATGGAAGACCAAAATCTATTAAGCTTATCCACCCTCCAATCAAGTTGTTTCAGAAACATCATAATCTTTTCACAATCTCTTCTGGACTTCACACAGTGATAGTTTCAGATACCAGACCTCACTATTAAGCAATAACTTTCCATAAAAATGTACATCTTATGGATATTCCATGCAGACATAAGCACAATTTCCCAAGATTTTGTGCTTGCAGTGACACAGCATGAGTCAGAACAAAAATATTTGTCTTTTGGAAATGGCTTCATATCTGGAGTTTGGCATCATATTTAATAGTCCCACATGATCTTGTTCAGCATGAACGCAGACTGAGCTGCTTAAAACATAACGTACTTCCCCTTATTTCCAACAGTGGGGACAGATACTATTACTGAAAAGCAAAACACTGAGCATGGGGATAACAAGCTGCCTTTTTTTGTTTGGTCAGATTATTCCAGATTTAAAAGTTCTAACTACTGGTTTCATTCCATGACTTCTAGCTTCTTGCCGCTTACAAGAGCTCAGCCACTTCAGATGAAAGTTGAAGAAGCCCCATAGTGGATAACTATGAAATATCTTTTACATAGGACAAGTTTCTTATTCCAAGAGTTATGGCTCATGTCTTTTTACTCCATCTTGAAAAGCAAGGATTATAGTATAATATCTCAAGATCTCATCTTTCATAGAGATAATAATCTCTTTCTCTGTTCCTCCTACAATTATATATTTCTTACCACAGAAGAATAAAACTGGCTACTCAGTGTAAATAGCCTGTCAAGTTGTACATGCACACTGTGCCACAAACACAGGCATGTCAGGATACACAGTGCTTTCAGGGTACACAGTATTATACAGTTAGGTGAGAAACACAGGCCAACACTGCCACTTCACCAGATACATACTATAATGTTCAGAACCTAAAACACTTACATAGCATCCTGTTGTTCAGCAAAGGCAGTTGATTTTTGTTAATAATTTCTTTAAAATCTGACTTACAGGTGGGTTCTTACACCACTATGTGGGCTGATTTCCACAGAAAACATATTTGGGAAACAAAGATTGCTGTTAATTATATGGAACTAAATACATCCTTACATATTGTCACTGCCTCACTAGGTTTGGCAATCAAACTGTCTGGATTGGGGAAATTTGTTGTACTGTTGTGCAATGTCAAATCACAGCCTCCAAGTCCACAAGGGTTCTCTTCCAAGTATGTGATGAGTTTAGCACCAGAGAATCTACTGAAAGAGAACTGTTTTTCTACTCATAATTAGGTTAATTTCTTTTTATGCAGTATGACATATAACTTTATTTTCAACGCAAATGATCACAGGACAAGCGTGCTGCCTGCATTGTTTATTCTGTCAAACAATAAGGAGCAGGATAAGAGTAGAGTAAGAGTAAGACATTCCATTTTCTGTAGTATTTTCTAATTGCACCCTAGGTGAACACTACGTACTTTTAGTAAAAGCTGTATAGAACTTGCCCAAGAAACCTGTCACCATTAGAGAGATAAAAAATAATGTTTATAAGATCTGAGATATTAATGCAATTGTAAAGGTATTTTGATACTCCTCTTCCTTACCCCCACCCTCAGGAACTCCCTTTCAAGCTCAATGAATATACACTTGCCTACAAACTGCATTAGAGAATCATGCCTGTTTCTATTTCTATGCATTTTATTTATTATAATGAAGATAATTTGAATTGCAATCTGCAACTCCCTGAACATTTTTAAAACAACCAATGTGGTTAATCTAATGCCTATGGCAATGTCTATTTATTCCTTGTGAACATACACTTGCCATATCTTAAAACTGGGCTGAGCTTTAATTTAAATGTAACAAGGCAGAATACCAGTACAGTGCTTTCAACAAAATGGCTGAAACTGGCTTCAGCATGATTTGCCTGGAAGGGAAGATGAAAATGTGTTTTAAAGGAGAAAAAATATCCTGACCAAAACCAGACATTCTAAACAACCACCACCGATACCCACTACTCCTTTCCTCCCCCATTTCTATCAGCTGCTAGCTGCTTTCAGCACTGTTTTTCGCCAGACACTAGCATAGTGTTTTCCTTCATAGTCAGCCATCAGCCAGAGCTGTCACTTGCAGATACTTCATTTTTGTTTCAGTCTAATTCATACTGCACCCCCTTAATCTCTGTAGTGAGTAATGCCATGTCACTGTGCAGATATGCCAGATCCAGCACTAGAAATACAGAGAGTGTTTCTAACAGTTAAACTCTCTTGGTTTGAAGAAATATTTTATTTCTTCTCCCAACTTAACTGTTCTCTTTCTCCTAAACATTTTCCCAGCTGACCTCCAAAGGAGCAGTCACCATTCTGCAATCTGGCTCAGCTTTCACAGGGTGGGGGGTAAAGACAAGCTGCAGCCCTGTATTATTAAATGCAAATAATCAATATGTTGATTGAGCTTTTGGCTACCAGAGTTCTTTTGATGGGAGTGACAGTGAGCATGACTTCACTCATTCAATGACAAGCCTGTTTAGACTTTGCTACCTACCACTTTGTGAATCAGGCAACTGAAAATACCCACAGCAATTCCTCCAGACTGTCAGCTATTGCTGTGATTCCACCCAGCACCCCCTGTACAAGACAACAGATTAACCATTAGGCTAGATATGTTGAAAATATACAGCTTCAACCTTTCCCCAGCTAGCTCAGAGCGATGTATAGATGATTATTTCAACCGTCAGCTGCCGCATAGACTTAAACCCCTGCACAATAACTCCTGGATTCATCTGCCCCTTGTCAAACTTACACAGCTTTAGTTTGAGCATACATAGTGTGGCAGTTTCACTGCGGATCTAGAATAATCCAGACGGCTGCTGTCTCTTTGTTAACAGGAAGCTAAACTGATGAGTTTGTAATGCATTTCTTATCAAAGGTAGTTTCAGAAAAGAAAATGTGCCAAATCAGTTGGGGTTGGAGTTTCGCATAGTATTAAAATATAGTTTAATCAGAACATTTGTTATTTGCTAGGAAAAAATCCCAAACATTATTCACCCTTTTAAAAAATCACTTTATGCCAATGAACTATTTAGTTTACAAATTTACTTGATTTTTTTGGTGGTAACAGATGTAATGAAATCATTGACTAGAAACTGCAATATAATGGTGCTTGATGAGATACAAGAATGTTAATTTTAGAAACTGCAAAGCAGTGTTTGCTTAGTGTCTGAAATGGTAATTCAAATGAAACAGGATTGCTGTTTGGGTTTCTATGTGCATTACAAACTTAGGGAAATGCATTTCATTGTGGTTTTTAATACAAAGAGAAAAGAAATATGCTGCGTATCTCCACATACTAGTAACATTAGAAAAGCAGGTGAGGCTGGCTTTTAGTTGCAGTGTGCCATCTGAAGCAGATAAGAAAACATCAAGATCTGAGAATGTCAAGAATGCATCATCTCAGAACATTTTGCAAATACTGAATGGTGCTTACATGAGACATTCTCTTTGAAACAGTGCAGCCCAAGAAACTTTTTTTTGTTCGTTTGTTTGGTTGGTTGTTTTTTTCTTT
The DNA here is from genome assembly GCA_013397135.1 of Pachyramphus minor. Lineage (NCBI taxonomy): Eukaryota > Metazoa > Chordata > Aves > Passeriformes > Tyrannidae > Pachyramphus > Pachyramphus minor. The sequence goes on from VYXB01007043.1 coordinate 481,093, forward strand.
TTTTTTTTCCTCCCACTCTTGCACCTTTTGGCTAAAGGCACATGAAATTGCAAAACAAATGCATTGGTCTACTTTTTCATTTTTTTCTCTAGTGGTATCCAGTGCTTAAATTTTGTATATACAACATGTATACATGGCCTTTCAATCTTAATTCTTCTCACACACACAAAAAAAAAAAAAAAAGAAACTCAGCCACAGATATATTCCTCACCTTTGCTTTTCCCTGAATGATGAAAAAACCACATTTTTTAATAGAAAATGTGGAATGTTGCTAGGCTGGATCCTGTTCTGTATTCTAGATGGCTGCTCTGATATTCTGTGAAACCATTATAAACTTTAAGTTCCTGAGCTCTTAGGGTAATGTACACAGAATGAAAGACAGACTGCAAAGGAGTTTGAAAACCAGCAAACATTTAACTTGAATCTTTTGGTGAAAAAAAGTCTGGTGTATGGATTTACACCAACAGAATTTATTTTTAGGGGTAGAGCAACTCTCTAAGGTTACTATAGAAATTTCATATTTTTTCCTTGCTCCTCCTATTTAATTCAAGAGCACTACTATTATGAATGCTGTATCAGTTGTTATCACTTCTCTGTTACTAGGACTTCAGCAAGCAAAGAAGTGGTTTAAGGTTGTTCAAATTGTGGTTAATCTGAAATTCACTGAAGTCAGAGAAAACACTCATGTCAGCAGACTTTAGATCAGGAGTTCATACCTCATGTATATGCTGTATATATAGGAAGAAAGTCTTTCTATATATGCAGAGTATATATAGCATTTTTACAATTGGCTTGTGCCATTTAGAATGGAAAGGTTTCAGGTTTCATGGGTCTGGTTTCTTGTTCCCACACAGAAGTATACTGACGATATGATAATATTTGTACAAAACAAACATCTTCTCTTTCCCCTGACAAGTGTGTCCAGTAGAAAAAAAGCTACTTCATTTAATTCCTAATCCAATCCCAATTTATATTTAGGCTAAGTCATAGGTCCATTGAACCTCAAACATCTCTTTTGATTCAGATTTTAGTATTCCCTCATACATTTTTCTTGATTTTAAGTACTCATTCTCCACTGCCTTTTCAAATTATGATTCACTCTGTAATTAATTATTCAAGTCATTGTATTGTTGTTGGAAAACTGATAAGTTAAAATATAGAAAAAAAGCCCCCTGCCCCGTCTATTTAATTGTCCAACTGACTTCTGTTGTACCCATACAGAATACTATTTGCACAAAGTTTATTTTAGGAAAGGGTAAAGAAATTGAGATGTGTCTAAGCTGTAGATCTGTGTTCATGAGGGTCTGTTGTCCAGACAAACATGAAGTGTCTCATTGGTATGGCAAGTGTAAATATTCTGAGTCAAATTTTAAATTATGTTACTTTATTATAAAAATCTTTTCTGAATACGGAGGGGAGCAACAGCAAAATGTTATTCCTGTGTGTCAGAAAAGAGCTGTTCAGACCCTGTGTGTCCTACTGTGTCACAAGCAGCTGTGAACTTCAATTTTAGAGCTCCAGCTGCTGTGTCTAGAAGAAGCAAAGTACAAAAGAATTGCTCAAAGCCACAGGCTAACTTTTTAACAGACCACCTGATGACCTACAAGCAGAGGACTGGGAATCTCTTGACTGGGATTTAGTTTTACCACTGATCCGTTAGACAGCCTTGGGTTGCTCACTTGCAGCCAATTCTGTTTTAATGGAGTTCCTTACTTATAGCTCTTGCTAAAATTCAGGTGACCAAATTATCTGAAAACATGGCTGGTAATCTCTAATTTTTTTCAGGTCTATCTAGTATAGGAATGTAAGGTTGCTACTGCTGTTTGGAAAATACATTTGGAATACATTAATAAAAACATATTACATTCATATGATAAGAGTAACTTGTTATTAGAGTGTTTGGTGCTCCTTTTTTTTTTTTTAATTGGACATGAAAGTGTGTCTGTCTCTTTAACACTGAATAAGTTCAACATCCTTTTTATTTCTTTGTTTCTATTTTCCTTCCTAAAAAAAACACACAGTGTCAATTAAAGGACACTGATTTGCTTATGAGTGATCCTTTGACAGTTCCCCAAGGCATGACAAGTAAAGCCAAAAGGCACATCTTTGGGACAGTCTTTCAGACTAGCAACACAGAACAAATCGTAATATTCAGTGCATTGTCATAGACTATCCTCATTTCAATATATAGCAATCCAAATTATATTGTCCTTTGTCCTACTGCCTCAGAGAGGATTTTGACACCAACTGTTAAGGGACATAGAGAAAGAAGTTACAGCACTAGCAAGGGTAGGCTGTAGTTAAACACCTCTGCTAAACTATAGAAGGAATCCCTCTGGTTTTTACAAAGTAAACAAAGTTTCCCCTTCGTGACTAAACACATTCAATCCAATCAGTCACTGCTGAAAACACTGAAAATAGTGAAGTTCTATATATGGACAAAATATAAGCTACTATTAAAAAAATTATCAACATTTGAAAGGTCACTCACCTTGTGCCTATGATCACTTTACTGTTTACACTCCCTCGGCTCCATTAAATTCAGAGAAAAATATGCAATAACTAGAAGTAACTAAAGTTAACAGTAAGCACAGGATAGCTCTGCTCCTTAGGATTAGAGATTGTGGCTTGTGTTCACCCTTGTAAAAAGGATGTAAAAGTGTCTGTGTCTCTGAACAAGAAGAATTGAAATATTGACATTTAACTCTGTTTTTCTTATCTTTAGTCTTATCCGTCTTTCACCCACATCAGTGGAAAAATCCATGTATTAAGCATTAATAGGATCTGACTCAGTGATCCCCAATACTTTTTCAGGCTCAGGTGTAATATTCCTCCAGGATGGAGTCCTTATATGACTGTTACCTGTGAGGTCATAATATCATTTCATATGTAAACTAAGCATAAAATGCTGTGCATATTTACATACACACTGGTTCTAGATACAAATACTTACACTGTATGTAACTTCATGGAAAAAATTCTATACAATTAAAATGGACCATCTGAAATATTACAATTTTTTTAAAAATAAAATTGTTTCATCAGCAAAGCAAGACAGTGAAGTTCTTGCAGGTTTCAGTCATTACTGATTTCTAATCCAGCACCACCACCTGCTGGTTACAGCGAGTTTCAAGCCCCATTGCTGTTTTTCTGTCTTCAAATCTATGCATGAATATAGAGCAGTATTTCTCAGCTGCTCTTATACATAGAAATGTTATTAACAGAGGAGACTTTTAGCACATTGGTTGCAGTTTAACAATACTCTATTAGCTGAAGTATGGCTTTCATAAAAGCAGGGAATGTTAACTGTTGACACAGAAATTATTTTGTGCAAACTAAGGCACATTAATTCAAATTAATCAAATAGGTCGAACCTGTGGTATTAAAAAGCCTAGTATTACATATCCTGGTTTTATCATTTACAGATATACCGTTAAATACTCTTCATGAGACTAAGAAATGAGTATATTTTTTTCTAAGTGCTCACTACTTTAGTGAGTTCTACAATGTATTTCATTCTTGTAAAGCTTTTTTCTTTCTCTGAACAAATGCATCAAAAAAACCAATAACACCTGTTAAATATATTAATATAAAACCAGCACAAGATATAAATAACTAAGATTAAATCTATAAAACAATAGCAAAAATAGCAATAGCAAAAATAGAGATGGAATACAATTAATTGTTATGGAAATTTAGGGAAGTATAGTACATAATTTCTACATAAACACTGGCAAAACAGGGAAAGTAAAACAACAGAGTAATAACTAAAAAAAAGAAAAAGGGGAGGGAAGAATCCACAAAAAATTAATACTCCCATCTCTGCCGAAGTCTATAGTGGTTTGGCTGAAATCAATTCCCATGGGAAGCAAGGGCTAGCAATTTCATAGAAATGGAAAATAAAGCATAAGCTAAGAAATCCAGTGGTGATAATTTATAACAATGTTACTTACATTTTGGTCTCTAACAGAAAGAATACTCAAAAGGATGCATGTATATAGCAAGGATCTTGTTTTTCAAATACAACCTAAACATCTCCATACAAAATAAAAAATTGTCCATTACAAATTCCCTCTGATTATTTCTCTATTACTAAAAAAATCTGTACTGATAACTCTGAAATTTCTGCAGAAGTTAGGGATGAACTATTGTAAGGGGGAAAGCATTCCATCTTACATTCACTTTATGTGACCCAAACTATAATGGTATAAAAGTACACAGGCTATCAATGGAGAAAGAAAGAAAATAATACTGAATCTACCAAACTAAATTGATATCCATCTTCTTTAAAGAAATAAAATTATATATGCTTTGTCCTTTTAGTTTTCACTTTGTTACTAAAGCTACAGAGAGATGCCAACCTCGTTTAGTTCATGACAAGGATCAGGAAGATCACATGACAAGGAACAGCTTTAGAAAGAAAACTTAATCAAACACAACTGCAGCAGGCTAAGTACTTCTGGTTTCATTAACCTAACCCTGACGAGACTATGGACATTACCAGAAAAAGAGAAGGTAACCCAGCAGCAGGACCCTCACTATTAGCACCCAGTGCAATGAAGCACGAGGAGAGGAAAGAAGGCAATGGAGAATTTTTGAAAGAGGATCATCAAAGTGCTGTATTAGCTGCTCAAGTTACTTAGCTTTGTCCTGTAGAATACTTGGTGTGCTCTGTGTTATACCACAAAAATCACTTATACTCTGTGAATACAAAATTAAATACAGGTGATGTCCCTTTTCAGAGAAGGTAGCATGATAAGGAGGAAAGACTGATAAAAGAATAAAAAAAAAAAAAAAGGAAAGACACTTCTGCAGGAAACCACTGAACGGCCAGCATTTCTGTTATATTATCACATCAATTTCAGAATAAAGTCTACAACCACCTGGAGGTGAGGAACCCTTTCCAACAAAAAACAACAAAAAAGGATGTATAAAATTTCATAAGATTTACAGGTCAGTTACTACCCTGAAAGTAACTATATCAACCACAAATGCACAAGATGCCAATACACTTGGAAATACAGTTTCTGCCAGATGTTTTGAGAGTCAGATACTGAAAGCATCCAGAAATCCAATGCTCACAGGACACTGACAGCTGTCAAGAAAGTCATCTTCCAAAAGTGAATTGCTCGGAGCTCTGCCTTTGAGGGTTTTATTTTGTCCTGCTTGAGAGGAAAGAGGAGTGCAGACAAAAGACTCATATGCTAAAGGTAGATTAAAACCAAATGCATATTTTGACATATTTTATATTCCTCATGGGCAGAACTCAAGGATACTGCTGAGGAAATCTGTGGAACCCAAGGTTCAATTTGAGGGTATTTGCTGAGGAGTATGCAGGACTTGAGTATTGAGCCTGAATATATGAGCCTAAAGATATGATTCTTGTATTCCCTCAAGTTACAATTTTAAATGCAAAACAAGAGTTTCACCATCTATTTAGCAGGAGAGGCACCAGTAAAACTGTAGATGAATGAGCTGCAGCATTCAAAGATTCAATCAGCCAATGAAAAAGACCTTTAAAGTTTGATCATCTACTAGACATACTAACACAAGAAAATCATGAATCCAAAAACAGAGTATGCATTTTCATTCAAGTCAGAGATGGTATTTTCAGTGATTATTCAGAAAAGACAGAAAGAAAGTATTCCACAGACCACCCTATAATAAAAAATTACATGTGGTGGTGGTAACAAGGGAAATCCAAAACAAAAATTAAAATAATCCCATGTTTGAAAGAGGCAAATTTAGGTATAGGGAGTTCTACGAATAGCAGAATTATACAATAATGACATCCTGAAGTGCAGATATGGCACAGAATGCATATTACATAAATCAACAGGCAGAACAAACTGGTATCAATGGGTTACAGGAATGCCAGTTCCTGCTCTTACAGAATTTCAGACTGATCTAATATCAGTCAAATCTAGACATGTGATCAGGTTCTTGGCTTGAGTCTTCCCTGACACTGCAAATTGTTTGTTCATCTACTTCTCTTCCAAGCACAGCCAAAGGCTTCTGCCGAGTCAAGTAACTCTCCAAAGTCTAAGATGCCTGTATGTTGGACTATTGTATGGAAGAATCCTGTCAGATAGATAGGATCACAGTCTCTGCAATATTTGTACTGTGATTACCATTACAGAAACCGTGCTGAGACTGACATCTGTCCTGACTCCACTGTTCCCTCATCTTTTCTCTTTTGTCTGAGTGAAGACATCAAGAAGTTCTATTTCATTACTCAGGGCAGTGACACTCTTAAATACAAATAATCAAAATACATACAATGCTTTATACGTGTATGTATATAGATATATATATTCATTTTTCCTTGAATGATTCTTTTACAGAAAACAAAAAGTTTTGCTGAAAAAAATCCATCTTTAAGACCTATTGAAAAATTTAGATCTTTAGCAAATGAAAGCTGATTCAATTTTCAGCAGATTTTTTTTTTGTAAAATTAAACAAATACTACTTTCATGTCTCAGTTTACAGAAAAAACCCATCATTTGTTGACAATTAAAATTTATTTTGAGTAGCACTCTGAAAATGTGTAACCTCACATAACAGGATAAATATTTTTCTGTGGAATATCAAAAGCAGTTCTTATCATCCAAGAGTTAGTAAAATACATTTTGCTCATTTTTTGTTTGCCCTAACATTGGAAAGCTTATTGGTTTTATTCAGAACCAAGTGAAAAAGTAGTTTTTCACGTAAAAAAAACAAGACAAAATACAGGAATGGCTAGGAGTCTAAGTCCATTATTGGTGAGAAACATTTGCATGTCATCTGAAAATCTGGGAAACAGGTCTCAGATTGTCATAAAGGACAATTTTTAGTAGAAGCCAGAAAAGTACATCCTGTTATCTTCAGTGGTGTATCTCACTTCTTCTTACCCTTCTGCTGTCCCGTCATATGAATTATATTCATTTTCACACCCTACAATTCTAAATAAATACTGTATCACTTTGCTGCCACCCACCTTGTGACTGACTGATTACAGAGAACCTTGCAGTCCTTGCCTGTTTTGTAGATCGGGAATAATTCTAATAGATGTAAAGCATGAATAAAAGAAAAATTATCACTGGACAAATGCCTGCTAATGAAATATGCTGTCAGTTTGCATCTATGGATTTTAACACATGTTACTCATGGAACAAGAATAAGCATCATCTCTACATTAGGCTCAAAACTTGCAACAGATTTTATTATTTTCTAGAATCTTGGTTCTGTCAGCTGATAGACTGGCTAGGCAAGTATTTATCTTGACTTCTAAATTATTTTCCATAAGTCACAACTGCTATTTTTACTAAAAGTCCAAGCACTACATCCCATAAGGGATCATGTAAGTACTATAGAAGATCTAATTTTAGATTAAACCATCTTCATTGCTAGATGACACACCTCATGTGATGCTACCTCATTCTGGCAAGAGTTTGCTCAAAAACAGAGCACATCTTGCCAGTCTTCCTCCATAGCATACGGTGATGTAAAATCTCTCTCCATATTGTCAGACATGGCATATCAGAGAACACTGAGTTAGAGAGTGAAGATAACATCAGGAACATAGGAATGGAGAAAGCAACAAGCTTAGTGCAAGCAAAATCTTTTATGCTAGAACTAACAAAGGAAATTGCATGACAAAGATCAAAGGTGCTATAATGATTTTTTTTATTGCCTTCTGCAGTAAACAAGGTCTGCATTCCAATTAAAGTTCGGAAGCAGCTAAAAACTGCAGATGATTTTTAAAACATGGCATAAGAGATTCTTCTCTGCTGATGCAGATAAACAGAAGTTATCCCTGCCCTTTCAGATAGTATCCCCTTTCAAAATGTCCCTAGGCAGCAAGGCAGTCATGGTAATTTTGCCACTCCTTTCTGTCATGTACCCATTTGACTTTCCTCTCCTCGTTGCTGTGTATCTATGTCCTTCTTCAGCAAAGATCAGAAGACATGAAAATTGGCCTCTTCAGGAGAATAACTATGTCAAAAGGACAATAAAGCTTATATTCAGGACTTCAAAATGTAAAGCACTTCTTAGCACAAAATGTAGTACAATATATAGAGAATACAATATTTTCAGTCTCCAGGTGGAAAAAGAACTATAGTCATGTATCAAGTCAGTGGCACAGTCAAGACCAGGATCTTTGCCTTCTGACATTTTTATTTCACATTTGCATAGGTAGAATTTTCAGTCAAACTAAAATGTACATGGGAGTGTTTAACTAGATAACACTGGCTATATCTTACACAGTAATAATGCTTTTTCCACTCTTCAGAATAATTGTACTGTGCTAACAAGATCTGATCAGTATCAGTGAAGCACGTGTGTGTGAGATAGCACACATTACGTTTTGGAAAATCTTGGATAATAACTGAATCACAGCATTACAGCATTCAGTAATACATAAGATATCACAAGGAAAGCTGTATCATTGCATTATAAAAAAAAGAATGCTAACAGAAGCTGTAGAATACTCTCAAACAGTAAAATTATGACTGAATTTTAACTTTTTTTAAAGTATATTATCAACACAGTTAAGAACTTACATACTGAAATAAATGTATCTATGATATGTTCTGTTCAACCCCCTCCTGTCTACTATAACCCCAGTCAAAGCAATGATACAGTATGGGTATTTGTTTTGTGGCATTTCAAGAGCCACATATGGAGTTATGTGACAACAATCACCTCTTTTCATGCAGAACATAAAAAAACCCCATAAGGTTACGCATCCTGGCACATAAAAATTCTTGGGAAGGTTCTGGATACTCAGTAAAGACACAGAAAAAATTGTCTTGCAAGTTACTTTTGGCTTCTGGACTAGGGGCTGAACCATTCTGCTGGACCTATTCTGACCTCGATAAAACTGAAGCTGCTCCTATTTCAATAGATTCTCCTAGTTTATGTAAGAAATACGTTGGTTGCCCCTGCTTTCAGTTCTAGAAGTATGAATCACATAATACGTATATAAGTGGTCACACAATAGCTAATGTGACTCCTTACCTGAATAAAGCTATGCATATATTAAACATGCTAGGGACCTCAATGGAATAATCAGGTGACAGAACCACTGAATTTGATTTTTTCCTGCTTTGTCCTGTTTTTACATCAAAATGTATCAAAAGCAAAAACACTCCCATACATTATGTGAGAGCTTTTATTCTAGGCTTTTTTTATACTAAACTCCATTCCACTTTATATGTTGAAACTGTATTGTAGTCTGTTGTATACTTCAATGAGCACCTCTATCTATATATTACAATAACTTTAGATTATATGAAATGTAGAAGACCTAGACCAGAAGACTTCTTTTTCTATGAACCTGAAGGACAATATTCCAAGTCAGTGAACATGTTTTTCCTTGAATTATAATAGGATACAAACAATAAGGATATAAAATGGAGAAAACCCCACAACCTTTTAACACAAGTACAGGTTTTACAAATCAAAATTTTTAGTTTTAACATAATTTAAAAAGAACAGGAATTACATCTCAAAGTGTCTCTGTGATTAGCATGAGCTGATAGTTTTCTGCTCTGGTTGGTTCAATATTAATTTGAGACCTTGCCCAATAACATCCACACAAATTAGCTAAGACTCAAAATGGCAATCAATTTGGGGGACCTATCCTGAAAAGTGGTACTAACAACTTTCCAGCATCAATGAGCTTCTCAATCCTGCAGCTGTTTTTAAAAGCTTCCTCCCAAAGGCACATTTAGAACTAAATTAAATGCAACTTTGACTTAATTAACGTTTTAAATGATAATGAATACAATGTAGATTCATAGAAGGCATTTACATTGCGTTATAAAACTGATAAAAATTTAATAACTCTTTGTTAATAAGTTATGTCTCTCCAGACCCATAAAGCCTAAGGCAGTCAGTGCTGTAGTCTAGGGTCTAATCCAGGTTCCTAATGCAGGTGGTATAAGGAGGCAGGAGACAGACTTGACACTTGACATTTGCTCTAAGCCTGCTCTGGATCAAGCCACTGCTTGTTCATAAATACTTTATTTTATATAGTAAAGGTCAGAATTTGGGCTCAAGGCAGGGCTATGACAGAAATGCTCAAACTGAAACCGAGCCAGCTCTGGCATCTGTCGCTTGAAATAGCTCAGAAACAGTAAAGAAGGAGACCTAACCGGCTAGCATCTGTCCCACACCAAGGAGGTAACAGGAAGAATCTGCTGCCTGGTGGTAAGAAACTGTCATGGTGAGTTTCATGACAACCAGCCACACTCAGGAACTAAAAATGCAACCATAATTTCCATGTCACCTTGCATAAGACCCTCTGCAAAATTCATTCCACAGGATGCAGACAGCATCTTTTCTAGCTTGTCCCCATAAAAGAAAGCCACTCACTAGTCCCTTCCTTGTGACCCTGGTAAGAATCACTACTCAACGTAAGGGCCTAAAGGAATTAAATGCAGACTTCTTGATCTTTCCCTCTCCCCCGTTTTCCCAATTCATCAAAGGATTCAATGCTAAACTTAGCAGTGCCTCCATCCCATGGTGATGTGGGAGTTCATCTTCTTGTCACAGACATAACAAACTGGGCAGAGGTCACCCTCATCAGCCCAGTGGTATATGCTGCATGACAAAACTGACCTGAAAAAGTGCGTGCTTCATTATCTATATTATCTAGTAATGAGTCAGATTGTCTCACTTTTACCATTCTTTCTTCTGTTTTTGTTTTTTTTTTCTACTGCTGCATTTCTACACCTCAGTATTCACCTCTATGCTCATACTATATCCAAAAGACAGTTAAATAATTTAGCAGTACTCAGGTCTTATTAAAGTATAGAACAATAAATGGGATTAATTTTTTGAATGTTATAGTCAAACTACATACTTGAAGTCATCTATTGCAAAATACCTATTGTTTCATATTACCTTTTCCTCCCTCTGTAATTAATCTGATCTTCTCAGTGTTTGAAGAGGAAATACAAAAATCATGGTGCATCATTCATACACATAAAAAAAGAGATGGAAGAGATTCTTGGAGTCTCAGGACCAGCCCCTTCTGATCACTGCTTCTATCGCTATGTTAGCAATACAGAAAAATGTACATTTAGATCAACAAGAATCACCTGGAGGGCTGCACATCAAGAGTGCAAGAAAGGCAGACAAATCAAAGGGTTATTTCAGTTTAACCACTGTTCCAGCAAGCAGTTCTTGAATGCTAAGTAAGACTGTGATCACATTTATTGAGTCAATTCATCCTATCTTCATGGAAACACCTGCATGCATTTTTGTATGATTGCAACAAGGAGAAGAAGATGGAAAAGAAAGTAGGTTAGCAGATTGCAGATATAAAGTAAGTTTGAAAATGGAAGAGTAATTTTTCCATCTCAGAAAACCAGATTGCATGGTGTCTGGCTTCTGATTTGCCAGTACCACAGGCTATGGAGCTGGCTGCAAATATGGTAGATCTCTACCATGTGCAAGCTTTGACTTCATATCAATGACTACACCAAGAAAACCTCTATAGAAGAGCACAGACTTCTCCCACATTTTTTTTTATTGTTCCACTCTCTGGTTTTATATGCTTCAAAACCCAGTTTTTTAATCCAGTTTTAGTAATACCATCTTTCTTGACAGTAGATCAAGGAATGGCCTTGCCAGGGAGGTGGTGGATTCACCGTCCCTGGAGGTTTTTAAACTGAGATTGGACATGGCACTTAGTGCCATGATCTAGTAAACGGACTGGAGTTGGACCAAGGGTTGGACTCGATGATCTCTGAGGTCTTTTCCAACCCAATCGATTCTATGATTCTATGATCATTCTGAGAAGATGGCTTCATTACCCATTAGCAACACAGACTATGTTAAGATGTATATACCTTTTTTTTTTCTCAGCTGTACTGCTCTTGTATCTTAACTGAGTTATCTAAAATAGTATTTTTTCTGAAAGAACTGACAACTAAAATAAACGCAGGTGTCCATTTTTACATTATTTCCAGTATTTTGAAAGGGAAACGATGCAGTTTTGTAGAGGTATTTAGAAGAAACTTCACAGTCACGTCAATTCCCAGGAATACAACACTGAATGCATGGAAACTGATGTAACTGAAGTAAAAATCTGTCACCCTGAAAGGACAATATTTGGAACCAATTTTAGATAAATCAATATTTCACACACAGCTTGTTTCATAGGCTTATTGTTTATATTCTCTGTGGCTTTGAATTACCAGGAATTTATTTGGCATTATATCTCAATTCTAATGTTCCATTTTCATTAACCTCATTTAAAAATAAATAAATTAAAAAAAGCAGATTACACAACATAGCACTCTATCATTCTCCAGTATACAGAGGTGGGGTTATTCCATAGAAGTGAGCTATATAAAATACAGCAATCTGATTATAATCACTTACTTATGAACTTATGATGCCGTTCAAGAAGGGCAACATCTGTCTTTCCTCTACGGGAAGACACAGTTGCTTATTTTCTCCTTCAATTTCTTGTTCCTCAAAACATTGAATGTGTACTGTTGGCTTTTTGTTTGGAACAAAGATGAGACAGTGTGATCACAGAAAGATCAGTGGGTTATATTAAAAAGAAAGTGTTTATGCAGCATATGCAAAGGTAAGATTTTCAAAGCCTCCTGTAGCCACAGCAGGAAGTCACACAGCTCAGAAAAGTTGTGTAGTGGGAGAGAGCAGTGGTACTACCCCCACCTTCTCATAGTCAAAGCATTATAAATATAATGTAAAAGGGATCATATTCACAGCTGGTTTGAGAGTCTCAGAGTCTCTAGCTACCACAAGGTGGTATATGCATCCTGTAAATGGAAAATCATTGTTGCTAAAGGGCATACAGAAAATTCTAGCACTCAAAGTTGTCTTTTGATAGGGTATGTCCCTTCCTGCACCTTAGTTCATGCGTGAAAAAGCAAGTAGTTCTTGTTGTCTTTGCTGCTATAGCAGGACTAGAGAAGTAGTACGTTAGAAAAGCAGAGGATAGAAAGCAGAGGATATGTCCCCTGCATTCTAGGAGAAATAAAGAGTATGCTATCTCTTCAGCCAGTTATTCAAGAAGTCAGGACTTAATAGTCAAATCATTTAGAAAAGTCCAAACATAGTAATATAACTGAGGAGTTTTAGATACACTGACCAATGTCTTGTGTGTTATGCATTGATCTCTCTGGCTATATCAATAAGTTACATGTCATTTCAATTCTCAATATGGAATTTGGCTTTTTCAGTTGTAAAGTTGCACAGGCAAAGTCTACATTGCCCTAAGTAACACAGGTCAATGAAGAAGTTAAGAGTTTTTCTTGACCTAACTTGCTAAACCACATTGCCATACATTGTTTCAGCACAGTTTACCAGTCTTGGTTCAAGCTACCCAAAATGTTCACCTAATCTTGTAGAATGGGATTTTAGGTCCTTTGAAAGAGATTCAGCAGCCACCTTGTCTGTACAACATAAACCACATTCTGACAATAGAAGACTATATGGAACATATGGCTCTAAACTGGGTCTAGCACACAGGTAGATACATGCTTTGACTACTTTGAAAAGTTAAGTTTTCTCCAACTTGTCTTAGCATGATCTTTCCACATAAAATGGCCAGGAGTTTGGGCTGAGCCCTGCATTGAAAGTATAGCAATAACTACACTTTTATTTTGTCTCTAGAGACTCCTGCTATTCACTAAAGCAAAAGTCTTCACATAAAGCTTCTCAGAACTATCAGAGCAAGCTGAATTAGATATGCCTGGGCCTAATATCAAGAATGTCCTTGGAAATTTAGAATCCCATGGCAGTGGGCACAGTGACAACTTTAGAAAAACTTTCCTTTAGGAACAGGAACTTTTGATGTTCCTGAGAAGCACAGCCATATGGTGATACAGAAACACAGAAATTAAATTGAGGTTAAGATTCTGTCTGTATCACTTAATCTTTGGAATGGCACCCCCCAAGATTTGGCACAGACCTAAGGAGAAACATCACACTTATTAATAACATAATTTCATTGTATAAAGCCCCCTAGGTTTTTCAGTGGTTAAGTGCCTCTCTTCACTCTAATTGACTTGAGTCTCCAGTGCAAAAAATACTTGGACCATTTGACTGCTCTTCATGTAGCAATCTACCAAATGCAACTAAACCTGAAAATTGTAGACACAAAAAAAGATTTAAAATTATATCTCCTTACATTTAGAAAAATTATATGCATTTTTTCCAGAAAACAGCCTGTAAACTCAATAACTCCTTTAATGTAATTATATTTAATCAAAATATGAATTTCATTTGCTGGAAGTATAAACAATACAATAACAGAGAAACTCATTTGCAGTGGAAAACACACTGCAAGCGCTACATTCTCTGCATATTATGCAATTAGTAGACTAAATCCTGTGTACATCATTGAATATGTAAATTGATATCTTCTACTCAACATCAGATTCTTAGAAACAGCACTAATTCTCACCAAAACTACTCATTGTTTCAAGAATATATATATATATAATGGTCTGCAATTTTATTTGCCTTGGGGGAAAAAAAGCCTGCTTTTATAACCAGAAGTTTAAAAAAAAAATAAAGGAAAGAAAGAAAGAAATGCATTAAGCAATTGTAGAAGCAAACTAACTCAACTGGGGCACCACGACCAAAGCAAGCCCTGTAATAGTATAATGACCTTTAATGAGTGTCTGGGGAAACAATACAGTCCTAGCATAAAAGACAAAGGGCAAAACCCATCATGGCTCCACTGACACTAATTCAAAATGATTTTCAGAACAACTAAAGAATGTAAGAGAGGTAATCTGATCCACCAATCTGACCTCACTTTGATTCTGGGGCCCTGCTGCTGCCATTTCTAATTGTCAAACACTCTACCTTTCACATCTGCTCATATTTAATGAAAAGCTGACTCTCACTGCCATTCTTTGAGTTAACTAGCTCTGTCAAGATGGGCATCATACAACCCCTATGCACTGCAAAGAAAACATACTGATTTCTATTGAAGCCCTGCCAGTGCAACGTTGCATGTATATATATATTTTAATTGGAAAAGAAAGGCTTATGCTGCTTTGCACGGAGTGTGAATTGGTATTGATTTTCATACTTATTATTACCAGTCAAAGGTGACTAGTCTCACAAGGGGAAGAGTGAGATCTCTTTTGATTTGATGGAGTGATGAAGAGGGGAAAAGGTCCTTGAAGGATAGGATGCTAAAAATCCTCTAAGCTGTCAATATCACTTATCCTTCAAAATATAACACAGATCTAACATGTTTCCCAAAAAGCATTGGTTTTTGTTGGAAATAATACCATTATTGTGGAGGTTTTTGGCTCAGCAGGCAATACAATCAAAAATGTTTACTTTATCTGCCCCTCTAGAGTCTTAAGTGAACTTGAAAGCTATGGTAAACCTACAAATTAGTTTTTCTTTCCTTGCCAAACAGTGCTAATGGCAAAAGTTTTATTCACTTGTAGGGGACATATTAATTTATCCTAATCTGGTTGCTGTTAACACCAGTGCCAGCACCCACCCACATACTCTCTGTAGCAGTCTGTATGAATGCAAACTATACCAGGCACTGTGTTACTGAGGTTGTTACACTGTATAAGTAACTGACTGCAGCAATTCTCAATACAGGAAGGTTTCTTATTAATTTTTACTAACAAGATATCTTTTGTTACATTTTACTCTGATAAAGGTCTCTTAAAAGGATAAAAACTTCTGCGATTTAGAATAGGATTTAAAACTGGGAATCATCCACCCTGAGGTGATACATGAGTTGCAACTCAGCAGATAAATAGGAGTTTATAAACAGATACAGAGAGATTTCTGGTAAAATCTCCAAGAAATCCTATTAAAATAATTTCAATTGGCACAGACTTCATACAAAAATTATAGCATTTTTGACTGGAAAAATAGTTCAAATGTCAAAATTGTTAAAGCAAAGTCATTCACCACTTGAACTACATACTGAAATACACATGGCATCAAAAGACAAACAGCTGCATAATCTACTAACTACATTATAGCACTTTTGTACTTAATGAATTGTAAAGTGGACATGCTTCCTGATCAAAACTCCAAAAACTTCTCATGGATGTATTTGAATAACTCTACAGTTTTCTTTGCCATTTGGGTAGGGAAAGGAAAACAACTCCTGTCCCAAGACACAGTTTTGCCTATGAATGACTAAAGAAGACAAGAAAATGAAAACAAAAAAATAATTTTGTTTAACAGTCTCTCTCTCAATTGGTGACATCACACTGATAAACCAAGCTTTGG
Organism: Pachyramphus minor; assembly: GCA_013397135.1. Lineage (NCBI taxonomy): Eukaryota > Metazoa > Chordata > Aves > Passeriformes > Tyrannidae > Pachyramphus > Pachyramphus minor. The sequence continues at coordinate 497,338 of VYXB01007043.1, forward strand.
AATCCTGACAGTTCACCCAAAGAATTAATGGCTATGCAGACTTGTTGTAAGTTCTCTGTTTTCTCCCTCTCAACTCTGATCTTTCAAAAGAGCTTTTGTGGCATATTTCAGATTTTTACTGTCCTATGGGACAGATTCTACAATTAATTCCAAAACATTTGTACCAGGAATTTCTGTCAGGCCAGTCCTTCAAAAAAAGCACTACAAAAAGTACAACCATTTTTACTAATATTTCTGTGGTTTCAATATTACATGGAAGGTTCTGCCTTATTGAGAATGAAGGGTTGCAAACAAAACTAAAGATAATAGTAGCACTATAGAATAGAATTCCAGCTACTATAGTTCAGCCTCTACATTGAATCCTGTATATGTATTCACTGCCAATTGTACGGTGCTCTAGTACCACCATTATTAGAGTTACCTGTTTAGCAACAGTCAGATAATTAGCCACAGATCTGTTCCTCCACTGAAGCACTTATTTTTTAATTAATGACAATTTATATTGTATGAATTAAATAAAAAAAGTCACCAAACTGCACTACTCAGGTCCTGCAAACTATTGCAAGAGGATGCTTTATAAAGAGCACACAAAGCAAAATAACAAATTAAATTTTCTGTATTAAAAATAAATTAAAACATAAATATAAAGACAGAGCGGTAATCAAATTTGGAGTTGGTTTTTTAAAAAGCATCAGCCCAGTAAAATTCACAGAACTACAATGTACGACACAAGACGGGGATGATACCACAGACACCACAGACATGGAACAGCATGTGTTGGTGTTAAAACTTACAGGCACGTAAACTGGTGGAGCAATCATTAACAGAGACAGAAGAAAGTGGGAAGGCTCTCTCAAGGGTGTCCATGTTACTATGTACACTGCCTGACATGCAAGAGCAGTCACGCTCAGAGCGTCCGCAATCAAAACAACATGCCAGTTTCATTCTCTTGTAGATGGACATCTTGGCTATAACCATGTGTTGGATGGGAGGAGAGGAAGAGCAGCAGGTTAATGGCAAGGTTATATATATAACAAGGCAGCTGGAAGGTAATTTCAGGGATTTAATACAGGCCTTAGTTAATGTTAACAGTCTTGACCCAGGAAAAAAAAATGCAATGAGATTATTGATAACACTTTGGCTGTTCGTTAAAAGTAGGGCAAAAGATAAATTGCTCCTTATTTCTGTTCAGTCTTATAGGGTGACCGCAGTATTGGGGAAGAATTACTGTTTACAGTCAAGTGTTGGGATCCAAATAGAACATAGTAAAAGCACAGATTCCTAAGAATATACTCTCCCCTTGGCACAATTAATACTATTGGGTTAAAATGAAAACAAGTTGCTGATCCATTAGATACTTTTGCTGTATTCTTTTTCCTGTAAAAATTTGAGAATTTTATCTATAAATATATATATATATGTATGTATACACACACATATATATTTGTACATACACTCACACACACATACATTATACACTTACACATATATATACATATATATAAATATATTTATTCTTAAACATCTGATAATAATTTCTCTGTATTAAACTGTGCCAAGGAACTCCTTTATTGCAATAAATTATGCATCACTTAAGAGTCACAAGATGTTCATAAAATTTTCTGAAAAATTTATTTTGCTTACATTGTATCTTCAGGAATTCAAATTAACTCTTGACAGAATACCATAATTTGCCCATATAAGACACACAACTAATAATGGTAAATATGCTTGACATTAAGATCAGTTCACAAATAAGGCATCACCAAAAGCACACAGAGCATTGGTCCACTGAAACATGCTGAATCAATCACTGGCATGTTTTCTGCTCTGGATTCAAAAGTCAAACAAAAACCAAATAACTGAATGTAGAATTAGGCACTAATTCAAAAACAAGTGCCAGGTTAGCTAAAACATTTTTATCCTTCAGTCATCCGAATGTCCTTGTTATGTATTTCTAGAAATACACAGCATCCTATTTTATAAATGTATGTATAAATATCATCATTAAATTTTGTATGTTATCTGAATCACAGATTTTTTAAGTCTGAAGAAATCCAAAGGCCACTTAGATTGTTTCACATGTTGCACTAAACCAACACTTTTGGTAATGGTTTAGATTGAACTGACTCAATTATACTAAAAACAAAACAACATTGACAGGCAAAAACAAAACCTTAAAAGCAAATGCAGAAAAAAGGTAATGTTTCTCTGGCCTGTACCTTCAGTTTAGGATGGGGTTTTTTGCATTATGGTAATGACACTAAATTTAAAATAAATTATCTTTTTTTTTTTTTTCCAGTTTCTTAATCCCACAGTCACCAGGAAAGAGGGATTGTAATCACTCAAATGGGTCAAGTCCTGTTCTAAGGCCTTGATGACTTGCCATATAGTATACTTGTCAAGCAAAGGGTAACATTATGATTGTGGAAAACAGGCATTGAGGGAGATGAATGAGTGATCTCTTCAGCAGCGACTCCATTCCTCTAAAACTCTGCTCACATGACTAATGTCATGTCCTTTTAGCATCCTAGTAGAGTTATCTTACAGCTGTTCAGAAAGTCATCATGCAGCATCAGGCTTGTTCATTGCATGGTACATCATTCCTCAGAGCTTGGATTTTAATAAGAACGTTTCCACTGCAGCTTTTGATGCATACACATTCAAACTACGCAGAAAATTCAAAACAGCATTTGTTTTCCCATGGTTTCCCTCTGTCTAATTCTTCCCAACACATTCTTTATAGTTGAAAAGTTGGACAGCAAAAGAAAAGTGAAATAAGTTACCAAAAGTGTGGAAGTCTTTCCAGTATGCCTATTTCATTTTTTAAGGAAATTAAAGAGAAATAAAGGGCATTTGTGAAACAGTAACAGTAGGTGAGGTAAAAGGCAGGCTCATTTTGCTTTAATTATAGCTGTTTTGAAGGACTTTTTCTAACCAAACACTGTAGCAAAGCACACTGAAATTCTCAACTGCTGTGTCGTTGGTTAGCAACAGTCCCTGGTTTCCATTTACTTGTAGCCATTATCTTGTCAACAGTCAATAATAGGATAGGACACATTTATGAAAATTAAAAAGAAATCATCCTTAAGGGCAAAGAAACCAAGAAGGAAAATTTTTTCTATCATTTTAATGAGACTTAAACCAATAAAGTGGGAAATTTAAGGCCTTCTGTTCAATAGGGGAAGGACATCATGGAGATTCTGAAAAGCAATGCCCTTCAGGGACTGTTTTTAACTGTTATTGTCAGTTGTTCTGGAGATCATGCATCATTTGAATATTTCACATCATTAACATGCAGGAAACAGGCTTGGACCTGGAAATATAAGTAGCAGAAAGGACTTTCTATAAGGGTTTCAACCGGTATATAAGCAACTGCATATCAGAGCAATAACTTTTGGAAAGAAAACATGCTGTTACTCTTCATTCCTTTTATACAGTCAATTACATTCATACCAAATACACTACTTATTTTAAATAAAACAAAACACATACTATTAGTAGGGATGACTAGAGACAAGATCAAAGACAAGACAAAAATGATTTCAAATGGTTCAGCCACACACACACCGTTTTCTATAAAGCTTCCATAAACATTAACAAAAAATGGAAATCATCAGAGAGACAAGGGGACCTTAAGAACAGCCTTTGGGTGAGTGTTAAATTCATCTGACACCTGTAGAACCTGCATAAGAATCAACTAATTTCTATGCCTAGAAGTGTCATGGATGTTGAATAGAATTGATATTTGATACTGGTGAAAATGTAACTTGGGACGAAAAGGAAACTACTTCCCTATTTTCAAGTGTATAATAAATAGAAAAAAATAGGAACAGATCCTTCTACTTAATATGATGACAATAACACAGCACTTCTAAAACTAATTAGTAAAAATATCAGGGGAAGTTTTCATGGACATGAAGATAAGACTGCTTAAATAATTTACTAAGAAAACAAGGCATATATAAACTACTCATTGACTCATTAAGAGCAAAAGGACAGTAAAATTTCTTTCAATTACTAATAAAGTAAATAAATCCATTTAGAACGTTTTCTCTTTTTTTTTTTTTCCAGTTTCTCTCAGAAGGCAGTAGCCTTCCATTCTAATAAAGAAGGAATGTGCCCTAGATTTCTAAGCTTTGAGCAGTACCTTACTTTCTCATGTCAAAAACTCAAGAAGTCCAGTTAAAATGTTTAGATTGCCTGGATCTGAGGTGTTACTTAGAGTTTACAAACAGTAATGGGAAATATTTCCAGCTGCAAAAATAAGCAAAGGAAACTGCAGATTATTCTCTACCTAAGATGTCAAGGAACAGCCCCCTTTTTTTGTTTGTTTGTTTTTATTTTAACCACAGTTTACTCCATCCTCGTAATCCTCCCGTCACTACGGCAGTTTTCCCTGACCTCAGCAGTAACAAGAGTGGATCTCCGAGGACATCTAGTGGATCTCTCTGAGGTAGCAGCTGGTTAAGAGGAAGTGGAGGTTTCTTGACCAGAAACCTCATTTCTCAGCAATCCTGGTTTTAGTATCATGAGACTGGAACACAGACAGGACTTGCCCTATTTCGGTTTCCCAAAAAAATACAGTATGTTTGTGAGAATTTATTTTCACTTAACACAACAGGCAAAGCTATCTCTCCATTATTTAATTTTACAAGACAACTTCAAGACTAGCAAGTGAGCATCTTCACTGTCTTGCAATTTTTGCAATGAAAAGCAATTGGTTACTTGCTTGCTCTAATTCACAAGGTGCTGTTCTTTGTCAAAACTGGAAAAACAGCAGGAGACCTGAGTGGCCATTTTGCCCTATTTTAGTTGCTATAAGAATGACTCACAGGTTTTGATGTAATGGCACATTTATAGACCAATTCATTTTAATTTTCAAATCTGATCATGACCTTTCTTTCATTACCTTAAAGAAGACTCTCAGCCAGTGTGCTGTCAAAGCTAAACATATTTCTGAACAAACTGAAGCTATTGGGGAAATGGAAAAAAAACAAATCAAAGCTACATGACCTTTACTTTTATAATTCTTTCCTAGCATAAAGAGCTTCTTTATTTGTTTATTTATTATTATTTAAACTATTTTCTCTATTTCAGAAAGGCCTCAACACAGAAACATGTTTCAAATAAATCCAAATTACTTCTAATATGTTGCCTCAAAGTTAATAGGGTTCATCATTTTATCCATCAAAATTAGTTTATTTCTGGTTATTATTTTTGATTCTTATAATGCTGATCTGTTTCATAATCTGTTTTTTTCTGCTGCCCCATCTTTTGCTGTGTCATTTGATAGGCTAAAAGCAGATCTCTGGAAAAATCTCTGTTCTCTCCTTGAACTCCTTCTTCCACAACAAAATCTCAATCCTTTAGAGTAGTTTGCAGGCACCATAATAAGATAAATAGAAAATAATGGTAATCATAATGCAGGCCATCACAATTTCAAGACAGCCAGCACTTTATCATGCAATGCCAAGAGCATAAATTTTTCCTCGATTCCTTGCAAGATCTTATGGTGTATAGAACCAAGAGGGGAAAAAATATCTCAATCTTGATTAAAATCTGAAGTGTTTTCACAGAATAAATTCAGAATATCTGGTAAAATGTTGAAGAAGTCTCACAGCCTCACTTACTTAGAATAGCTGCAGTTACATGGTATGGTTACAGCCTCAATCTAATACAGTAATGCTACAGTGCAGCTATGAGATACTTGATCCCCCCTTGCTGTTTGAAAGAATAAGCCCATATAATCTCACCACTGCCCTATAACCAGTACATTTCTTTGCAGTACTTGTATTTCTAAGCAGCAAATTATTTCCATGTCCCCAATGCTGCATTTATTTAAATAATCACAAGTGTACACACTAAAAAGTGGCTGATGAGAGCCTTCATAGTGACTGAGATCAACATGAAGTGGTCTATAAAGTTCCTATTGTCTATATAATAATAATGTAAAACTTTACAGCTAAGGTCCTGAAAAGTTAGTGTGCATCTATTTATGCAATTAATTTTCAAACCAGCAAGCTCAGGAAAATAATCACTGTAGCTTGTTTCCTGTTGAAGATATCTCTGGGTTTATAGAATAAAAGTTAGCCACACAGTTAATTCATTGTCTAGCTTTCCCCCATCAACTTTTTTTTCTATTCCATCAGTGGAGAGAAAGAAGTTAGATGAGGACTGTAAAAGACTGCCATGTTGCTTGTTGTGTCAGCTATGCAATGGAAAGGACAAAGTACCAAAAAATTGAACAAGGGTCTGACAATTAATTGAATTGTACTTAACCAGGCAAACAATGCTACAGTGGCAGTTACCCCAGCCTAACTGATATCCCTAAGAATTCATGAGATATCTCTAGAATAATTTCAAGAAAGTACTATTGCCAAGATCGCCAAGATCTCATTTTTAAATAGGGATAAAAAAATAAGTGTGTGGAAAAAAGGGGTAAATAGGTAGAAGATGGGAAAATTGATGTATTTTCTTCAGTGTCACCCTAATCTCCATTGGTGTAAACAATGAGAAACTTGTGGGTATGACATCACTGCTACATGCAACATAAATAAAAAAAAGAACCAAAATACTGAACAAAAATACTCTCTGCTAGAGAAAGACAGGTTGGACCGCACTCTGGGCTACAGGGAACCCATTTTTACTCACAATAGATCACTATCAGTGTGCAGTTAAAATATAGTAGGGGCCGTGTTCCAAGGCAGCAAGAGGAAAAATAAATCAAAAGTTTGTCAATTGTCATAGATTACAAGAAATTCCTTCAAAGACATCAATGTACACATGATATGTCCCCTCTGGGGTTCAACCCCCACTGTTCACAGCAAGCACTGTCACTGGAAAAAATTAGAGAATTAGACCACAGCTGTTGCACAAAATGAAAGAAACAGGAGGAATAGGTCATCCAGTTTAGAGATTTCATCCCAATGTGGCTGTATTTTATATAACTATATACATATATTTGGCCTCTTGCTGCAAAAATTACAGTTAAATGGAATAGAAAGAGACTGAAAACATTAAAAAAATTACAATCTGTGAATAAAATTTCCACACAAGTATTTCTTTGGATAATGTGACATCAGCATTCATATGTTATTCAGGGAGTAGATGGGTAAGGAGAAAAGGATGGCAAGAAAACTGCAAAAGGAAAGCAAGATTACATTAATTATCCCTAGCCTCGTAGAAATGTACTGATCTGCCCTGAATTATTAACATTAGGCCTAACAAGTTTGGACAAATGGCTATGTAGGTCAGACTCACGTTTAGACCCCAACAATACCACAAGCTAATGTTCTGAAAGTATCTAAATTGAAGTGCAACCTCAGATGCATTATTAAAGACTGTGGGTTTTAAGCGTCATGGGAAGCTCCATTAATTAATGCCACCATAATTAAGTTTTCCATGTAAAGACATTCTTTCACATTTAATTCACCTAAATGTGTCAATATTTTTACATACAACCTTTTATTTAATCTTACACATTTTCTGCATTCAGCTGCCTCTAATTACTATGTTACTCACTAATTAAAATACATATTAAACATATAGGACTACACAGATGCATGTGTGACTGTATGCAGTGTCTTTGAAAACCAAATTGATGTAACTGTTGACAAAGCAGTTAACAGTTTCCTAACTCCATAGGGAAAGAGTTTTCTCAATTTATCCTATGTTTTGGTTAGACTGCATTTTTAAGAACAACGATTTGTGTAGCTTAAAGATGAATAACATAAGGTTTTTCAAAAGTGATTAGTGATTTGAAAGCTAAAACATTTTATGTGAATAACAGGCTCCACTGAAGACTTACCTTAAAAAAAATCCCAAAACAAACCCCAAAGAAACAGGACCCATAAACAGAATCTCAAGATTGTCAAGAAAATTTGAGAACCAAAAATCACTAATTACTGTTGAAATTTTTCATTTAAATTTTCTGCGTACTGACAGTACTTAAAGTGAAGCAACTATATTATTATTTCCAATATTTGTGATCATGCCCCTAAGAGAAAGTTGTTCTCAGCTGTACTAAGGGCTGCCTGCTATCACAGTACCTGTGACCCTATCTGTGCCTAGGAAATGGGAGGGGAGAGGGCAGATTGAGGGAGAGTGGAGACAATGAAAGGAAAATTTAAGATTTACTCTCACTGACCACTTTTTTTCTCCTTTTTCACTTGACTCAGAGGATTCCCTCCTTAGTGTTCAGTGTTCACTGTGCCAGCTCTGACAGCTGCCTCCTTCTTCTGCCTCACTAACTCCATCATTTTGTTTATTCATCTGTCCAACACCCTTTCATTTATTGGACTGATGTGTGACCATGCCATTTGTAACATTTCCTATTGCTACTCACAGAAGTTGTTACTTTTGCCTCTCCATGGCCTTACTGCTGGTAATATATACATTGTGTTGGCTGAGTCTCAGGATACCCTGTCTCCTTCCAGGTTTTCTAGTATTGAGGATGATACCTTGATTCTCACTAATATACAATAAAGGGCTCTTGCCCTTTATAGTGTTAATTCATGATTCCTATCTTATAAGAAATTACAATGAAAATTGTAGATCTCACATTAAACTTACAGATCTTTGGGATTTTTTTTTAAGCAGAACATGTTTAAAAAGCATACACTATGTGAAGGAGGAATAGAGAAGAAAATAGGTCTTTTTTTTGTTTGTTTTTTTTTCTTCCCCCTGACAGAACCAGATAAAATTAAACAGGTAACATATTTCTCTTTAACTGTTGAGTAATTTGGAAAAAAGATTTTGTTTGAGAGCTACAGGCACCCTGAGGCATCTGTAACTGGCTTTACCAGAACTTACTCAGCAGACTCATTGGCTTTGGCAGCAGTTCAAAGGTCACATTCTCACATGGATAAACTGTTCTTGAACAATTTTTTTCCAATATGTTAGGCAATTCATACATTCCTTCCACATCAGGCATGCTTTCCATGTGCTTTGCTCTCCTTGTGGCTACTGGGAAGATAAATACCATTTTCTGTCAGTGTTTCAGCTGCTTTCTCTCGATTATACTGTTTTTCCACACTCCTGTTTTTTTGGAGGAGAGGAGTTTTTTTTTTTTTTACAAAACTCCTGTGACATATTTTTTAAATCATCTCCTAGAATTCATCCATTTCAGGCACTCCGTAAAGGCAGAGAATGTCCAGTTTAGGCTTCTTCTGTCCTCCAAAATAGGACAGTGATAACACTGACTCAAAGAGAGATTTTTCCCTTTAAAAGTAATGGTAAAACAGACATGATCAAACCCTTCTGAGATCTTTCAATTTACCTAATCAGTACTTTTGAACTGAGTGATCTTTTTCATGGTAGAATGCCATAGAATGCACATAAATATTCCTATATCCATTGAGGAATGGATCCCTAAAACATTTTTCTATCAGTATTACAAATATGCATGGGTCAAACACATCTTTGGCCAAAATGTGGTTGTGATAATCCCTGAAAAATAATTTCAAAGTATAGATAGGTAAAATGCTAAATGCTACATATTTATAAAAATTCAGATGCAAAGTCTGGTCTCAATTCCAAAATTCAATTATTTCTTCATGAAAAACTGTCCAAACAATTTAAGAACTTAACTAAACTTAATATTAGCATTACAGCTAAAAGGATACATATAAGAGGCACTAATATATAATATTGAAGACAACGCTTTCCTCCACTAAAACTGTTCATTTATTTCAAAAATAATCTATTTTAATGGCTATATGATATAATAGAATTCCCTAGTAGCTTCTTTTACAGAATCATGTTCAGCAAGACAGACAGAAGTTCTTTACTTTAAAGAAAACTATTGAAATTACTGGATTTCTGCATGTTATGAATGATAGCAAAACTTCACCATTGGCTAATTCTTAAACTGAGAAACCTCCACAATTAGATCCAACTTGAATAATTCTTCAGGTTTTGTTAGTTTTGAATCCTAACTGACTTCTTAATGAAGACACAGGTGTGTGAGTGGTGTGAAATGTAATAAAAACATACAGACTTCAGAAATGCAAATGGCACTTACTATGTTGCTGTGCATTTATTTCTTAGTTTTTCTGTACCACTAAGCAAAACGTGTAAACACTTGTATAGGTATTCTTCAGGGCTGAACAGTTCATGAAAAGGAGAGAAAGGGAGTGATAGAAATATTACTTACGCCGTTTGCAGCCACATTTTTTTATCCTTTTGGGATCTGTGATGTCATCATGACAGGCCTTGCAGTAAAAATATGCCCTGGAGAGCGAGAATGGGAAAACCGACACATTTCTTAATCCATATAAATGAAATTAGTCCCACATTTCCTCGTTGCATTGAAAAATTAATGAAATATGCCAACACTAATTTCCTTTAATCTTTGAAAAGGTTTAGACATTTAAAGTAGGAAATAATAGCTGCAAGACCATTAATTTTAAACATAAGACTCCAAATTAGTGTTTCTTTTAATACACTTTTATTTGAAAAGTAATTGGAAGAAAGGATGACACAGTGTATCAGTTCATTTCTCTTTCATCTTGGAAAAAAGAGCATCCAATTACTTTTGTAACTATATATATATATATATAAAATGCATTTTCTGTTCTTATGAGCTATACCAGGGTGGGGTTTTTTAAAGACTATCTAGCACCCTAGGCCAGTTTTGCAGGCTGGTCACAAGTAGGATTTCTTTTTAGCTACACTGAAACTGCAATGAGATCACTGTGATATTAAATATCAGACATGCTATTTGCAAAAAAAAACCCCAAAAAACAAACAAACCTGAAACCAAATCAGAAAGGGAAAATCCACTCAAAATAAGTTCCTAAAGGAATACGTAAATAACATCTAAATCTTGATTCAGACTATTATGAGATGAATACCGTGATTGGAGTGTGGCTATCAATGGCTACAGGTTGTTCAGAAGAGACAAGAAAGGAAGGAGAGGTAGAGAGGTTGCCTTCTACATCAAGACAGGGATTAAGTGTGAAGAGTTGTCTCTGAAAAACAGCCATGAGCAGGTAGAGAGACTGTGGGTAAAAATCAGAGAGCAAGGTAACAAAGGGAACTTCATGGTTAGGGTCTACACTACATGCCACCTGATCAAGGAGAGCCAGTTGATGAAGTCTTCCTGCTCCAGCTACAGAAGGCTCCTGTCCTGCTGGGGGTCTTCAACCACCCCGACATCTGCTGGAAAAGTAGCATGGCAAGCTGTAGGCAATCCAGGAGACTCCTGGAATGCATGGGGGATAACTTCTTAAGCCAGATAGCCTTACCAGAGGAAATGTGATACTAGATTTGATAGTCAAAGTAACTGAGCTAATCAGGTATGTCAAGAAGCCTGGGTTGCAGTGATCATGCACTGGTGGATTTTGCAGTCTTGAGGAATATGGGTAAGGTAAGGAGTAAAGTCAGGCTGTTGAACATTAGGAAGGCAGACTTTCAGCTATTCAGAGGAGATTGTCAGTGGGATCCCCTGGGAGACTGTTCTCAGGGACAAGGGAGTAGAAGAGAACCGGCAGATCTTTAAGAAGTCTTCCATAGAGGGCAAGAGCTAGAAATCCCCAGGAGTAGGAAACTGGCCAAGGAAGGCAAAAGACTGGCATGGCTGAGTAGGGGACTGCTGGTTAAACTAAAGGGCAAAAAGCAAATGCATAGGCAGTGGAAAGTAGGACAGGTAACCTGGGAAGAGTATAGAGGAGAAGAAGTATGATTGCGTGGGTTGTAGTTACCAGGCCACTGTCAGTCTCACCTCTGTGCCTGGTAAGATCATGCAACAGACCTCCTAGAAGCTATTCTAGGGCTGGTGGAGAACATGGAGGTGATTCAAGACAGCCAGCACAGCTTCACTGAGGAAAATCCTGTCTGACCAACCTAGTGGCTTTCTATGACGGAGTAACTACATCAGTGGATAAGAGAAGGGCTACAGATCTCATTTATCTGGACTTCTCTAAAGCCTTTGACATGGTCCCTCACAACACCCTTCTCTCCAAATCGGAGACTGGTGGATTTGACAGATGGACTGTTAGGTGGATTAGGAATTGGTTGTATGGTCACATCCAGAGTGGTGACCCTCAACAGTCTCTACTGGGACCAGTGTTATCTTCATTAAGAACACAGACAAAGGGATTGAGTGCACCATCAGCAAATTCGTGGATGACACTAAGCTGAGTGGTGCAGTTGACACCCTGATGGGATGCCATCCAGAGGGTCCTGGACAGGCTTGAGAAGTGGGCCAGTGGGAATCTCATGAGGTTTAACAAGACCAAGTGCAAGCTACTGCATCTGAGTTGGGGCAACCCCTGGTATCAACCCAGGCTGGGGGATGAAAAGATCAAGAGCAACCCTGCTGAGAAGGACTTGGGGGTGCTGCTGTATGAGACACTGGACATGAGCCGACAATGTGCACTTGCAGCCCAGAAAGACAATCATATGCTGGACTGCATCAAAAGAAGCATGGGCAGCAGCTCAAGGGTGATTCTGTCCCTCTACTCTGGTGAGACTGCACCTGGAGTACTGCATCCAGTTCTGGGACCCCATGCATAGGAAGAACATTGACCTAGTCTAGTGAGTCCAGAGGCGGCTACCAAGCTGATCAGTGCTGGAGCACCCCTCCTATGAGAAAAGGCTGAGAGAATTTGGTTTTTTCAGCCTGGAGAAGAGAAAACTTTAGGGTGACATAATTGCAGCCTTCCAGTATATACCGGGAACTTATAGGAAAGATGGCACAAGACTATTTACAAGGGCATGTAGTGACAGGACAAGGGGGAATGGGTTTAAATCGAGATAGAGTAGGTTTAGATTAGATATTAGGAAAAAATTCTTAACTGTGAGGGTGGTGAGGCACTAGAACAGCTTATGGAGGGAAGTTGTGAATGCCCCATCCCTGGAGACGTTCAAGGCCAGGTTGGATGGGGCTTTGAGCAACTGGGACTAGTTGAAGGTGTCCCTGCCCACAGTAGGGTCATTGGAATTAGATGATCTTCAAAGTTGCCTTCCAACCCAAACAATTCTATGATTCTATGATTCTATTTTTTTGTCCTTCATATCTAAATAAAGAAGAACCATTTTTGTTTTGAACAAACAAAAGCAAAAATTTAAAATAAGAATATGTAATTAACAAGATGGACCATCTATGTTTCTGTTTAACATTTTTGCTCATGGCCTTCTACTCTTCTATCAAATGGCTCACCAGTAGGGAAAGCACAAGGAGAACTAAGGAAAAGAGAAAAGATAAACTTTTTAATTTATAATCTTAAATTATAAATCTTAAAATCTTATGTAAGATTTTTAAAAAAATTCCAATTTAATAAATATGTATCAGAGTGCCCACAGGAGAGTTTAATCATGCCTGTCAAGTCAACATATCATGTAAGGTTGCTATGACACATTTCATGAGGATCACACAGCCAGCCTCTAGCTAGACAGATACAGTTTAGCAGGATTCTTGCTGGCATAACGAATTAAACATACTTTCTTAACCTGCTTATTTCCCTGTACTTGTCCATGCTCAGTATAGGTGGGCTCCCTGCCCATCTTCCCGACCCCCCTCATTGCATACTTCTCAATATAATTTTTGCAGTAAGAAGCCAAGCCGCCACTTTGCAACCACCCATAGATTTTGCTGACTGTACTGGGTGCTTGGATTGCTACAACAGTAGGGAGGTCACTGAAACAGACCAATCTGAAGTCCAAAATATAAAAAGAAAAATAAGCAATATTAATATACACCCTCTGATTAAACACATCCTTTGGCACTGCAGCTAGGATGATCACTACAATTTCTTCTAAATTAAGTAGAATGTGGCCACCACAAGTAGAACTATAATAAAGGAAATGGTCAGAGATATAAACTAGATACCTAATTTAAATAGGTAAAAATTTATCTAAGTTATTTTACACCTCTGAATAATGACTCTGTAGTTAAGTGGCCCATCAGGAGAAAGAGAGCAAGTCTAGCATACAAGATATGAACCAGGGAATACAAATATAAATTGCAGTGAAACCTCACTGAATGTTATTAACACTTCTAAAATCAATATAGCATGAAACTGCTGATGGAAGATACAAGTCCTAAATGTAGCACACTTAATTTCTCTAAGAAAATTCCAGGAAGATTACTCTTTCAGGCTGTGACACTGCCTTATTTCCAAGATACAAAATGTAAAATGAAAAAGCCTTCTGTAAGCATTTGTATACTTTGCTGCAGAAAGTTTCTGGTCTTCAAGATATAAACATTCCATCAAAAAGTAAACAAACTACCTCCAAGGAAATGAGAATAAAATATGTTTCAAACCATGAGTTGATGTCAAGATAAAAGCCAGGAGGAGAAAAATGCCTCAAATTTTTACAATTTCTCCCCAATCCAGCTGTAAGCTCCTTTACTGAAGAAGAATTAACTACCACAAATATTACCTCACTAAACTTCATGAAATGAACTGGACATAGGTGCCAGGGGAGATATACGTTAGACATCAGAAAGAAATTCTTTACAGAGAGAGTGATCAGACATTGGAATGGGATGCCCAGGGAGGTGGTGGAGTCACTCCCTGGAGGTATTTAAGAAGGGACTGGATGTGGCACTTAGTGCCATGGTCTAGTTGACAGGGTAGTGTTGCATCATGGGTTGGACTCAATGATCTGAAAACCAGGTCTTTTCCAACCTGGTTGATTCTGTGTGATTCTGTGACTTCTAGAGATCATGTTTCTGAAGTTCACTTCATGACAAATGTCCTAGAGTACCTTCAATCCTATCTTCAAAGCCAAGAGCAAATACTTGAAGTGATTGTCGAAATAAAATTATCATTCTATATAACTGGATACAATTAAGCGGATTTGAAGCTTACAGATTTCTGATCATAGTACTAACATTTAAATGAATAAAGAATAATAAAGATGTAATTCATATAGTTTGTGTTATATTTAAACACTCAACATTTTATGTGAAGCTATTTACCAAGGCATAATTGTTTCTAGTATAATTGCCTCTAATGGGAAACTGTTGTTCTAAACATGCAAAAGTTATTCTAGCAGGAAGAGTAATTGAACATCATGTATTATATTTCATTGTGGGATATATAAATAGGAATATCTTTAGTTTAAATGAGCTGGAATTTCTTCATTAACAAAAAATCAGAATAATTTAATTTGAATTTCAGGTATATAACGTTTAATTTTGCTTTATTAAAAATTTATTTTTCCCTCTCCAAAACCCCTCAATTTTAGAACATTTTTCTGACTCTGATTCATAGCTCAAAAGGATGAAATGAACACTTTTCATAATTGGCTTTGTTAGTTGAAATGCATCTGATAACCATCAGGTTTGCACAGAACAGCTAAGAAATATGGTAAGGGAGGCAGGATGTTTCTAAACAAAGCCTTCTGTGAAAAAACAGGCAGAATTGGAGATCTTGCTTCATGCTAGGTATTAGATAAAACATGACAGATGAACGATGTGAAAAATTTCCCTAAATACAGTCAACTTCTCCCTGTTAAAAACGTTACGCCATTTTTCTTACAGTCTAAAAAAAATCATTGGAGGGTGCCTTATAAATGAAAGAAAACCAGCACCTTAGTAAAGCAATATGAAGACGGTTTTGTGCATTCAACTGGAGAAAAGCACCAGAGAGGAAAAGAACTATATGCTGAAAGGCAGAGTACCTGAGGCAGTGCAGGACGCACATACTCCAGAGATGGTGCTAGAAATATGAGAGGACTGGAGCACTGCTGTTCTGTTCTATATGCTTTACATAGCCAAAAAATATCTTAGCTCTTTCAACAAAAACAGAATTCAAGTTCTCTGATTTCACTGTTTTGATGTTCTGATTTTCTTTAAAGATTCACAGCAAACATGCATTTCTTAAGTATTATTTCACTATAATTTACACCTAAAAATTTTAGAAGTTGATGAAGTGTATCATTTCAATATTTCACCATTCTAAGCCTAGGATTTAGTTAAAATAGCAAACTCATGGAGAGCATCAAGTAAAAATCTGATTCTTGATGGCATGACATAACAAATATACAAATTATGAGGAGACACTGAGCTGAAAACATTAATTTCCTTTTTTTTTTTAACTCTTACAGATATTGAACAATTCTTCCTTTTAAAAATTATTTTCTCACAATTCTCTTTTGCTCCTTCCAAGCATATTTTGATCCTAACAAACAAGAATACACTCATTGGGTTCCAAACACAATACCATAAAACTCCTTTATATTAATCCCAAATCTAGTACAGCCAAGTACAATAAGCCTGTGAATACAGTTGGTTGGAATACTGTTGTAATTTGATTTATTATTATGAGGCCATAGAATTTGTAGATCCGTTAAAGAAAAATGACAAGAACATAAATATTATTTTGCTAAGGCAATTACTGAATGAATACAGTAGCTTGCTTACATCAAGTATTTGCTAAAATTTATGTAAACAAGAACTCCTCTAAACCTGAAACTCAGACAAATCTCCTTATTTGTTTTCATATTTGCTGCAAAATTATTTCATTTGCTTGATATTTAGGACCGTAGTTAAGAAAATTATGTGTATATATGGTTGGTTCACTGGAGTAACAATTCAATTCTCTCTGAAAATCAGGTAATAGGGCAAATTAGGTGAGGCATTTACATGTAAAGAAACAAACTGACATTAAATATATATGTTTAAATTTAAAGATAAAAATACATGATTTACCTTTTTACTTCTTTGGCATCACTTGCAATGAAGAATCCTAAGGTACCTTCTTGAATCTTGACGTGGTTTCCAGGGTTGATTAATATACTGCTCAGTGAAAAAAAAAAAAAAACAAAACACAAAACCAACAAAACCATAAGTTTAAACTATTTTTAACTGAATTTTCTAAATTAACTTTATTTGATTCTGTTATAGGGGACCCACTAGTTAGGAAAGGCTGCAAGGAACTTTTAAGCCATTCTTCCTTGAAATTTCCAGTCAAATAACAGTTTCACATGCTTTTTACGAAAACTTTCATTTGAGACAATCACATGCCTCTGCCTATAATCACATCATGTAAGTATTTACATCTGTTTTCTTAAGTTTTTGCTTTAAATATACACTACACAAAAGCCTCTCAGAAACATGAAGTGTGAAGCTGAGCATTGGTGTATTCTTGCTCTTGTCATGCAAAGTGGTGAAAAATTCACAATATGGTGAAAAGGAAAGAACCAGCAACCACCACTCAGTAACAACACAAAATACCCTTTATGAAGCTAAACCCTTCAATGCAAATTTTTGCCAATTTCTAGTGAAATAAAAAGTTAATGGGACCCCTATCTGGACATACAATGTTATTCTTTAAAATAATAAGTACACACATACACTCAAGGGGAATGGTACAAGACAACCAGTCACGACAGCTGAAAAAACATAAAACGAATAGAAAATTTTTAAAACACTGCTATGCAGCCATGAAAAAAAAATAACCCAACCACAATGACAGAATACCCTCAGCTAAATTCGATGAAGGAAATTATAAACTGCTATCAAGAAGTGAGGTACTCCATGTCTCTCTATGAAATATCTTCTTTATTTTCACAATAAATTAACTCTAGATTTTAGGTAAGGCAATTTACAAAGTAACAAGCTAAATATGAATACACACATATAAATAAATGTAAATATATTTTCCAATAAGTTTCATTAATGTTTAATACAACTAAGCTTTTGACTTTCTAAAACTTAATATAACTTTTCACAAGTTCTCTCTTTTTTGTCTTTTATTAAAGCTTAGCTTTTCTAACTCAAAATGTAGTAATGGCATTGATGCGCAAATTAGAGTAAATAAAGACTACCAGCAAATTAATACCTTGTAGATTTAGCAAAAATTGATTTTAGGGAAGGATATATATATACAAAAATAAAAAAAGCACATTTCTATACAGACATAAATTACTAAACTTTAAAGTCTTTTATGTAGGGAAAACTGGTCTCAGTACATCTCTTATTCAATATGTTATTTATTCTCTCTATATTAGGAATAAATTAGTATGATAAAAAATATATCTGAAAGATTAATAATGAGCACATTGTTTTGTGTAATTCCACATGCCCACAAGGCCCTATGACAAGAATACATAGGCTGCAAAATAAAGTGCTCATGAGTTCAGAAGTAAAAGGTTGGTCATACAGTCATAATTCAGCCTCCATTATATAGACATTATGATACAATTCCTAATTTAATACCCACAAACTACTTCCTTCTCACAATCTGGAACTTCATTCAGTGGTGTTTTACCACCATTACTTCAGGCATGGCTTAATGTAATTTACCTCTCCTTAAAATCAGCATCATATTTTTCTTACATATTTTTCTGCAATGTTCATTGCTACAGCATGCAAAAGATTCACAAATGCATAATTTATTTTACAAGAAGAAGGAAAATATAGTATTATCTCATTTTACAGAGGAGAGATTAAGTCACTATGAGATATAGCAATTATTAATTTGGTATGCCTACAGACGATCTTTTTCTAAGTGTTTATCATTACGTAGCTTCGTATACACTTTCTAGGGACTTTTGCTGTAAGTTAGAAAACTCCACATTTCCAAAAGCCTAGCCTCTGATGCTCAAAATAATCAGAGGTCATCTGTGAAAGGTTTGGTTTAAATTATTATCTCACTCTTACACAGATATTCTTTGGCAGAGGCTCGAAGAGAAATTAAATCTCAAGGAATGCATCTACCCAGATATCCTTCTTTTTCCTTCATTCACAATTTCAAGCTTTGTAAGAAAAAAGGAAAGGAGAACTACAGAAATTGGAAGATATCACCATGGAAAGCAGGTTCATCTCCACAGCACACTTTAGTTATATTTGCAAAAAATTAAATGCTATGGTGTAAATAACATGTACATTATGCACACAGATAAGCGAGCTGAAATAAAGTTACACAGCTAAACTAGCATCAACTATCTTCTAGTATCACCTAGTATTTATCATTCAGTATCAGATCTAGTATTTATTTATTAGTCAATTGGGCTTAATGGCTGCACTTGCAACAAAAACTTCTATCTTATGGAGTTTTAAAATGGAATAAAACAGACAAAACCCCAAACAAACAAACAAAAGAATAAACCAACAGAAAAACCAAAATACCCTAAAGCCAAACAAGAAAAAACCAAATAATAAACAAACAAAAACCCAAGTCAAACAAAACCAAAACAAAAAGCAAGGAAATCGCCCCCTAAGTATTTCTTCATATGAAAACCAGTCACTCAGGTCACAAACAGGCTGGAAAATGTATGTTTCCTGCACAAGCTTTTGTCTCTTGAGCTCACAGAGCACTTACTAGCACTTACAGAGATACCTGTACCAGCCATGTAACACTCACAGACGAAAGCTGAAAATACCTGTCTTAAACCTGTGAGCCTATGTCAGCCTAGATAAGTCTTCTCGAGAAGCAGGAGAGAATCTTTCTGCCACTAAATCTACGAAGTCTTTCTTCCAAAACTTTGTGCAGTTACAGCAAAACCTCATAAAGCTTTGGGTCTATATATGATATATAACCACTGATATATAACCAGAGCAAAAACAGGACAATTTCTACTGCGTCTATATGGATTTATTAAATATACTGCTTATTAAAGCAGGAACTCAATTATTTCTTATGACACTTGCACTGTCATTAGCTAAAGTTATGCTTTGATAAGCACTCATTCTAACATGTACAGCAAGGGAAATGTTTTGAATTAAAAGAGTAGAACATGGAGAACAAACAGCACAGAGAAAAACAAAACAGTCTTATTAGTACACCAAGAAGATGCATCCATCAGTTATTTAGAGATGCATGTATTTGTTTAGTGTGAAAATATGCATATATATATATATCTATATATATATATCCCCATTGTTGAGAAGATAAGTACATGGAAAACTAAATTGGACTTCTAAGAGAGAAAACTTCAGCTAATGTCTCATTTTTATGTATCTCCAAGGATGAAAAGTTTTGCAGATACAGGAAGATGTAGGAAAAGAGGAAAAAAGGAGAGCAACTCATTAGGTTTAATATTATTAGCTATATCTATAGCTAATTCATATGCAATCTGTGCCATGCATCAGAAAAAGTATTATTGAAAATGAGACTCCTTATTTTTCCAAATACATGTTTTTATCACAAAATACAATTTAAGTTTTTATCTCCTAAATCAGCTCATGAAATCAAGCAAGGAAGGCCAAGTACTTTAAAAGCTTCTCAAATCTTGATTAAATTTTATAACTTTATAACATTTACCTCAGAAACTAATCAAGTAATAGCAAGTTCAAAAAAACATTCAGCCATAATTCTTTAAGGATTCCAGTTCCAGAAATACATTCCTCAGGACAAAACTTTTCCTGGTAGGGCTCATATGATTGCCTGCTCCTTCACACATGAACATTTAGAACACCATAGCCATTACAGCCATGTAAATTAAATATTATTTAATGTGTTTAATAGGAACTTAATGTACTTCACCATCATGAACTTATTCCATTACTTGTTGATAATACTACAATTTGGAAGCCTCCTGTCGAATAGAATATGCAGTTTGGAAACCTCTAGTTTACACTTATCTGCAAAAGTCAGTTCATTTGCTAAAGATTACTCACTTTGTAACTAGATGCAAGATCATGCATCTAAGAGCAATGAAAATGCCACACATTGAAAATGTGGAAATCACCCTTGAATTGCACTCACGGAATGAATCATAGAATGGTTTATTTTGGAAGGGATCTTTAAAAATCATCTAGTTCCAACCCTCATGCTATGATCAGGGATATTTTTCAGTAGAACAGATTGCTCAAAGCCCCATCCAACCTGACACTGAACAACTAAAGCTCAGGAAAGAATTAGGAATACTATCTATTCAGATGAAAATGAGTTCCCAGACTGACAGAAATATAAACAGGCGAAACACAAATGGTGATCAGTGCACATCTGAGATGCATAATTAAAAAAAAAAGGAAAATTCAAATGTGGTCACAAAAATTCTAGATGAATGTTTATGGTTTTATTTACATAGATTGTATATTTACACGTTTAAATGTTTATTAACAAAGATTTGAAAAGTTAAGATAGGATGTAATGACTTCTTCACATGTCAGTGGAGAACAGATATCTGTTCATAATTCACTATGTGTTAATTGTGATCAACATACTCATTTTTTGGATTATATCTTTCTGATTTTTTTAAGTATATGTGTTATCTTCAATAAAATACAGATACAAGTAAATATATGTTGATCTGTTCTTATCTACCTGAAATTACGCCAGAACATGAGCATTGCTCAAGACCTTTTCAGTAGCGCATGGATGAACTGAAAATACCCTGACCTAGCTAAACCATACTTCTTATTCCTTTTTAGTGCTCCTTTAAAGCACTATAAGTGAGCTAAGGTTTTGATTACCAATTGAAGGTCTTCCATGTTTTCCTGAACTTACAGATATTTGATGGAGAACCTGACAATTGGAGGTTTGAACTGTAAGGCAATTTGTGAACTGGCACTTTGGGGTAGGACTAATTCCCTTCCCCTATTTATTTTTTTACTCATTTTTGATGTTAGGTGATTTTCATTTGTCTCCTGCTCTCAAATATCACACATGTTGGACTCAAATTATGTTTCTTGGGCTGAAATGTGATTAGAAATTTTGATGGCTGGTGTATTTTCACATTATTAGAATGTTTAAATCATTACTTCTAATAAATTTTCAGCATACAAAAAATTCAGTAGAATGAAAAATGTTTCCTGTAGTTCCCTACACCAATAAAGTTCTTTTAACAATTTTCCTTGTCAGTGCCTCAGTTATATACTGTTTCTGTTTGTCCTTACATTCAAGGTTACATTTTAGAGAGCACTAAATGTGGTATTCCTCTCATCTGTCATAGAATGGAAGATGCATTCAAGAATTGTCTCTATCTTCCCCTGAATCATGGAATAAGTCTGGATAACTAAAAGGAAATTAGACATTTAGGTGAGAGGAATCCCATTATCAATGACCAATTGAACAGCTCAGCCCTGCATCAAGGAAACTACTTCTTTTTGCTTGGTTGGTTTTTGGGTGTTTGATTGATTGGTTTTTTTGTTTGTTTTCAGCTTTATGGCTACCCATGTGACTATCATCTTCCTTTTCTAAAGAAAAAGAAAAGATTAATTGTTGAATTAAATGAAACATGGACAGCAAAAATTTTGACTAAACAAATGGCAAAAGCTTTAACAACTCTGTTTTAAACCTTGTGGTAGATGTACTGTACCATTCCCCATGCAACTCAAACAGTAGCAATATCATCAGGAAGATATAATATTGTTTCAGTACTATGACTACCTTATCTAAAACAAGTATTACTGACTATAGCTACCACACTTTTAAACAAAACCAGCTATTATTCTTGATTGTTTCATGCTATGCCCAGATAAAAAGCACCACTATTAGCATAGTGGTCTTTTAAAACGTACCATGTCATTTATCCAACTATAGATTTAGTTGGATATAATTTTTTTTTCAGGGTATGTTTTGAAGTGGAGTGTGAGAGTAGGTGCACAAATCCCACAGTGGGAGTTGTGCACATATCAGCTTCACACTGATTGTAACTCATAAGTATTGCTTCCTTCTTCTGGGCTCTGTCATTGACATTAACTCAGATCCATATTGCTCTACACAGCAAAATCCAGAAAGACACTAAAAAGAATACAAGGCAAAAGACACAGTGCACATTACATGCTACAGTGTATTAAAGCTTAATTACTACAAGCGTATAAAAGGTTGCTCCCAGGAGTTAAATTCTTTACAATAGCACGTAAGTCATGGTCTACAGGATGCGCATGAGGTATTTTACTGGGGCGTAGTCCAAACTAGTTCAACAGTGATGGTAAATTCAATACACTAGGAAACAATTAAGTTATTCCTTCTGATTCCAGAAGTGATTGATTATCAGTACAATGAAGCAAAACAAAATACTTTATTCTGGGAGCAAGCAACTTCACTTGGTACAACACTTCTCCATATTGCTCATCATGCCAGCTTTAACATGCCTTCACCACAAGATAATATATACTTAAAAGCAAGAAGCAAAGTAGAGGTGCAACAGCTGCAGATCCTTGAAGATGCTAAGTGTTGCAGTAACTTCTCTGCATTTGGATCATATCAATGCCAAACTGACAGGAAGCCACCTCTCTTATCACACATCTACTCAGAAATCATAGGAGAATAAGACTAAAACTTAAATACATATAACACAACATATGCAACAGAACAGACATAGGAAGTAAAGTTTAGAGAGAATGATGAGAAGGAAACTGAAATGTCTGGACAATGAGAACAGGTCTCCAAAGACCACCACTGACAGTCAGACAGAATGCTATAAGCAATTAGGAAAAAAAGCTGTGAGGGGGCAGAGAGATGAGGAGAGACAAGCATATGGAAGAACATGCCCTATTGACTTCATCCAAAAAAGTAGCAGTATGATAGAACGTAGACTAGAGAGGGGCTCAGAGCATGGTATACCAAAAGAAAATGCAAAACATGCCATCTCAAAAAAAAAAAACAACAAACCAACCCAAAGCTGAGAAACAAATACATTCAGTAACACCTTCATAAATGAGTTTAATAAATGTCATTTAAATGAATGTGACATATAATACAAACTATCCATGGCACTTCCACTCAAACAGTACAAAAGCTTTAATGAGTACTGTATTATGAATAACTGGACTCAAAACAGGACCAGCAATGCACAGAGTCAGTTATTTGGATGTTGTTAATGGAAGATGAGACTGCAAGAGAACACAAACTACTGTTTTGTAAGACGTGTTTTGAAGGAAGACTCTGGGGAAAGAAGGACATCAATGAAAGTGTGAATATGAAGACAATATGGCAGCACAAGGGCTGGTAGAGACAAAATATACATTGTCACAATACAGTACAAATGAAAAAAAGAGGACAGGAGATGTTAACAGTAAAGTCTGCTTTTCAAATGCAACATTCCGATACAGCAATGATTCCAAAAGGGGGGGGGGGGGGGGGGGGGGGGGGGGGGGAAGCCTAAAAAACTTATACTGTTTAATTTTATACTTCCTGCAAAGAAGTTAGTGCGTGAGTCACAAGAAACAATGGAGAGACAAAATGCCGTTCTCTCTCCTCTTTGAGACTGGGGGCTCATATAGAAATATACACACAGATATATATATACACACACACATAGACAGATGAATATATGTGTGTATATATGTGTGTGCATATACAGAGAAAGATAGACAAAGATGTTATCTTCCTGTGTTCTTGGCAAGGAATTAGTCCTGAAGTTAGAAGGAGTGAAGGTAGGATTGAGGTTGGAAGGAAAGGTAACGAAGAGGGCATACCGCTTTCGGCTTCTGCAAACGACAAGAAAAAAATTGCAAATCAAACACTTTGATAAGAAATCAACTGACACCAAAGCAAAAGCAAAAAAACCCTTTATTTAAAAGTCTCCAAGGCTTAAAGGTTTTTCTGCTGAGAATGAGAACAAATATACGGATAGACGAGAAAATTTTACAAGAGGAGTCTAAATGGGTTGCAGGAGGGAAGAATCCATATTAGACTTTCCTTCTTGCTTGCTTATGTGGAAAAAATATAGGGGAAAAAGGAAGGTAGAAATATCTCTAAAAGGGATTTCAGATGAGTTTGAATGGCTGCATTTTGAATTGTTCTTTTTTTCTATATATTCAACTTAGAGACATTTTCAGGTTCACATTCTCCATGTTCCCTTTGCATTTTTCTATAAAATAACCAAAACCTCTCTCTAAATGAGAGACAAAAAAGAAAAACAAATTTCTTAATTTTTTTTTTTTTTTTTTCCGAATGTCTTTCTTAATGTCTTAAGAAAGACAAATTTTAAGCTAAAACATTTGGCTTTTATGAGGGGCACAAAAATTTATTTAAGTGCTTCCTGTCCTTAATAATGCATTATAACATTACCAGATACTAATTAGAGATGAAGGAATGGCTAACTCATATTGTGACCTAGAACTACGAAAGTACAGACCTTAGTAGCTTATCAGAAACCCTCTAAATTGATTTTTGTAAAATCAGAGGCTACTTTGGTAGCTGAGGACTAGGTTAGGCATTATTAAATATATAAGAGGAAAAGTTAAAAAAATCTAATCATGGCTATTTTTATTAATCTTTAAGATATGTTGATGAGGAACAGTTGCCTAAAAAGATAAACATTCTGTAGATACTTTACCCATTATAAGAAAACTGATTTGCATTTATCATATCTATATTACCTATATTTACGCTTGAATATCTGGTTTTAAGCAATTCTGTAAAATCATAAATTGTTTATAATTAACTACCTAATCTTAACAAAACTTGTTATCAAGGTGTGTTTACTGTTTTGTGTGGCTTTATTAGCAGCCAGGAAAACAAGAAGAAAAAATCCATCTACAGGCAGGAAGCTCAGCTACTGCTAGCTTGCACAGCAATATTAGCTTGCATAGAGTTCTGATAATTTATAATTTCTATTGATCTCAAATTCCTATTGTGGAGTTAACAGAATTTGACTGTAAATCAAAAAGCTTTAGAAAACTAACATTTAGGTGACTGCCTGGGGAAAAGAAAAAAGTGCATAGGTAACTTCATATTTATACTATTCTACATGTAATAAAGACATTAACAAAGTCAAATAAAAGTCTGCTTTGAATGGGATGGGACTATTTATCCCTGAGTTGAAAATTTACAAAGAATATTAAGAAATTTAGAATGCCCTCACATACCACTTCTGAATCCACTTTACACTTTAGCCCTGCAAAGTGATGATGGAAGATGAAACTAATCTTAAAAGGAAACTCTCTGTGTTAAGTAAACAATCAGATACATAAATTTACTGATATAGATTTTTTATTATGACTAGTAACAAAAATTAAACTGTTGGGAGTAAGACCTTTTTCTCCTTTAAGCACAAAAAATGCTTTGAAAATTTCGTCTGCTCCTGAAAATACTATTCCTAGATCTGTCTCCGTTATGGCAGGAAATACTACCTCTTAATAAAAGGGGGCCACCTAGATGACATTCTAAACTTTTAGTTACATTTAACATTGTTCCTCTGAATTGTAAACTATATAAAAAAGCCTCTCAATAGTTTTACTAAAAATGGATGCAAACTACAGTCATAAAATCAGCACATATCTACTGTTGGTCACTCTCATAAAGACTGAAAGTTTAAAAGGATACCCATATCAATTCCCATTTCATTTTTATGAAGAACTTTAGATATAAGCAGAATAAAATCTTCAATGTGAACATCAACAAATATAATTGGAAAATGACAAATTTATGTTGTTCAAAAAGAGCTTGCATTTCTAAACCATGTTATTCTAACTTTTATCTTAATTCACCATCTTTTCGTTTAATAAGAGTGCAAGAAAATACAAGTATTCCTAGGAAGTGAGAAACTTCAGTTTTGTTCCATTATCTTTCTGGTTAGACTAAAAGGCTCTAGGTCAGAAAACCACAAATATGTAGTTAACATATTGGGGTTGAAGAGCACAGGAACAAATAGAACCGTAAAGATATGGTGCAGGTAGCTCTGTGATTCACCAAACGGTGACTACAAAATTATCACTGGTTAATAAAATCAGCAGATATTACTGTGAGTCAGGGTCATAAGAAAATGTGAATATCTACCTTATCCTCTTCTTGTTACATACATATTCACAAAATCCAGCCATTAATATCCCTTTGTTACCATTGTTTCCTCCAATTTTAGGCTCTTTTTTCTGACTAAATTAATTAATTGCAAACTGTTACCTGTTTGGTTTTAAGTAAGAAGGATTATAAGTTTGTATCACATTGTGTTACTTTTTGTGGGATCCTCTGCATCACCTTGTGATTAAGAACTCAATCCTAACTCCCACTGAAGTTAGTGCAAAGAATGACATAAAAGCCAAGAACTACCTCTTATTACTGAAAGAGACTGTAATATTAGCACTTCTGGAAGTAAATGAAAACTGAAGTAATGACGACCTAAATTTGGGCAATAATTCTTAGAAGAAAACCAGAAACAAACTTTTATTTTTTTAACTATTGGAAAAACAAAATCTGATAAATGGTTCCACTTCTATTACTGTCAATTTTTCCTTTTTCTAGAGACAAAAGAAGAGATCATTTGCTTTACACTAGCTAATGTTGAATGAGATCATTCAATGGAAAAGTATTTTAAGAGTCCATAGGATCTGAAAATATTTTAAAAAATATGATATTTAAAAGAAAAATGTATTTCTTAATCAGCATAGTGTGAACAAAAAAGCATAGTCTGAGCAAAAATAATATTCAATAGCACATACACCACTTCACATTTCACTTTATAACATAGAAAGAATCAAGCAAAATCAACTATCGGGCATGGAAATACTCTTTTAAACTGTTGTAACATTGCATTTTCCATGTCGAATGCCCAACATAGGTTTTAAACTTATTTTTAATATAGAAAAATTATGACATTTAGGAATAAACATTAAAATAAACTTGCAAAACCTCAGAAATTGTGGCATGAGGTCAAATGACAGAATCAATTCTCCTGTAGGAGAAACAATTGCCCTCTAAAGCGCCTTTTGACCACTAAAAGGTAATTAGAGGCCAAAAATAAGATGAACTAATATGTGTCATTTCAGATTTACCACAGCAGTACAGAATATAATTTTGGAAAGAGGAAAATCAAATTCATCCAGAGTCAGTATTATATGTTCCTCTACTATTGCAGACATTTATAACATTTTTGTCATGCAAAAATGAGTATTGTTTAGAGCACTGACATACTAGTTGATGGCAGTTTGATTCCAATGTTCAATCACATTTTATGAACTTTTGTATGAAAGCAAGAAACACTTCTTTTCCTATGTATGAATCTGTGCTAATAACAATGAATTTTTTTCCTTTCTGGTTGAGGAAAGTAGCCAGCTAGTTGGTAATTTCAAGGCTAAATTTGTATTTTGAGAATACACATAGCCATAAGGAGTTTAGATATCACATCTATTTTCCACTTACCCATTTTCAGTAAAGTTGGACCTCTGGATAAAAATGATACATTATGAACAAAACAATTGTTAGCTTTTCCATAAGTAAAAATCAGTTGCACTTCTGGAGATCAGATATATAGATTACTGTCTCTTCACCTTCTATTAAATGTTCTGACTTGGATTAATTTTAGGGAGGAATAAAGCAGAAGCAAGCACTTTCCAGTGCTATGTGAAATGCTGTAATGTGATGGCATGCTAATCATATTCTGAAATGTTTCAAAGAATAGGTATGTTCATTCTGAAAAAAAAAAAAAAAAGAAAAAAAAAAAGCAGGCAAAATTCTTGGCAGTGCATTCCAGAACTTCAGAAGTTGGAGGTATTGGACATACCTGCTTTCGCGTTTTTCCGACTTGTATTCTATGGCTATCATTAAAAGCTTTAGTTTCGCAAACACCAGTCTGCAGGAAAAGAAGAGACCAAGAGTCAGTCTTTTTTCACAACTAGCATCACATACATGATGTGGGGAATGTATTTGCTTTGAGAACTTACACTAAGGTCTTTTCCCATTTTTTCCATTATGGATACACAGAATATACGTTAAGATCTTTCTATTTTGAAGATAATTAACACACATGATCCTAAAAATATCAGCTGAGAAGTTGATACCAATACCATAAGCACCAACACATTGTGATACTAAGTCTGCTTAAGCAACAAATACACAACACAAAATTGCATCTGGCTATAGTTGTGGATGGTTTGAGGCAATTTTTCAAGTATTTGTTGATTGTAATCTGCATTCCTTAGAAAAATATGTATATACTGAAATAAAGTGAGAGTACACTATTAATAACTCACTATTTTCCAACCACTCCCCTTGGGCAACAGCATGACTGGAAGCAATTTGTGATCAATGTATGAGAATTACATTCTTATACTGTAATGTACATTTTTTTCAGTCATACAAGTCTGTTGAAGTAGCTATTTATTAAAACAACTTAAGGGTGAAATTCATGGACTTGCAGAACTGTGAGTTAGCACATTTGCTTCAAGCTATGAGGCTCTGTGAAAATAAACAAAGAAACTGAGTTTTGGGTTTTTTTAATAACTAGAAACCATTTTTCAATTCTGCCATTGAAATGTATGCAAAGTCAATGCTACTTACTTCCTGTTCTACATATTTGTCACAAATGATTCTTGGGCTAATCTTTCAATTAGATGCCTGCCATTTTCTTGATCATTCACTAACTTCTCCAGTGCTCAGTGCTTTTCTACCAACTTCTTTATTTCAGTGTTTTTAATGTTTTTGCATATATGTCAATAATATTTATCTTAAGCAAATTAAGCAACATTATTCATACTTTGTATCAATCACATACTTATCTGAAAACAAGGAATTGGCTACTGAACTGATAATATTCAATTTCTACAATAACAAACAGGAAATATGTCTAATTTAATATATATTAAGAGGAGTGCACATTCCATATGCTGGGTCAATCCATAGATGGCTTGTCTCATTAGAAAAATTTTTGGGTAGAAAATAGTGGGCCTAGAATCAGTGTAGGGGGAGACAATTTGGTTAGTTTATCTTCAATCAGCATCATCCACACCTGGATCAGGGCACAGAATGTTAGGAATTACATTCACATACTGAAAATATAGTGGTTGGAATATGTTCATACAGTACACACACATATATTATAGACAGAACTTGCAGACTGATACTAACTTCTATTGCCATCTAATTCTTCACCCTTTTTGTTGACACCAAAAGCTTGAAATTCTTCAACAATACTGTGTCCCATCCCCGCTGTCTCTGCACTCTCTTTATTGTTTCTTATCCAAACTGTATGGCAGCCTATTTACCAAAGAATCACATTCCTAGACTGGCAATTAAGATCCATAACCTCAGAACATCTCATTTAGTTTCATACTTTAAATGTCATTGACTGCAAGAATTTTAAAAGCTGTACTACAAAAACTGTTCTCAAAGTTTGTAGCTGAATACACTAAGCCTATCCACTGATTTAATTTCCCCTTCACAAATCAATGAAATGAATGGACTTTTCCCACCCTTGGGTTCTTTCGGAAATTGAATACTCAATTCTTACAGTAACAAAAATATCTAAACTCATTTATAAGCACCAAACTCATTAATAAGCAATACTCATTTTTAATTTTTAATGTGCTTTAATTAACCTGAAATGAATAGAGTTATAAAGTGGTGAAAAATTTGAGATAAATCTTTTTGTTTCATTTAAACTAGTAAACCCAGTTTGCTGTTTCAGATAACCAAATGCTTGAGGAGAGCTCCAAAGTTCAGATGTGTTTCCAAATCTCAATAAACAGCCTTTATTGATAATTTTATCTCCATTCTACCAGCACAGTTAAATGAACGACAGCTTTATATCAAATACAGACATGTTTCTACAAACTCATATAGAAACTCGACATGTTTGAAAATGGTTTGCAGTGCAGATTTAATTTTCATGACTGTAAGTAGTGTAAACAGCACAAATTACCATTCATTCTGAATATAATACACATTTCTGTAATGTGTTATGAGGTTTGCTATTTCAACATATCTAGGCAGACTTTTGTAGTTTAGTAATACATTTTTCCCTTTAGTAACCTAGTGACAGTTTGGCTAACACAGTGGAAGGATGGATTGTAAGCCCCTAATTTTAGCAGCAAATTGAAGACTGGGCTCTGTCATAGCTACTACATCTCAGACAAAGATCTTTAAATGGATAGTATTTGTCTAACGGTTGTTTCTCCCTCATTTTTATGCCATAACCTATGTTTATGCTCCTGTAAAAATTGGAAAAGGAGGGAGCAGTTAGAGCAGTAGAAGGAAAATCCTCCTCCTTTACATAAGAGATGATATTTTACTTCTTCCTCTATTTTCTCCTCTAAGAAGGGGGTTTTCAGAACTTCTGTGTTAACTAGTTCAACATCAAACTCTTCAGAGTCGAGTCTCTTTCTTATTAAGCATTTGAACAATCCCTAGCAAAAGCTGTCCACAGCATTTGTGGTGACCTTTCAGTATGATTAAAGTGAAGGGCAATGCCAACTGAAGAGGAAATACGAGAGTGCGCTAAACTAATTTGATTATGTGGCCACAGTGTTTGTCATAGAAACTTTGTGCATACAAATCTCTCATTCATAGACCCATTCTAGGACAAATATAAGCATTTTCAGTCTCTAGAAATAAAGCTGTAGAATGGTTTATGCTATGGTTATGTACTATACATTTTAAATAGTCCTTTCTCATAACAGAATTGACATATCTTTTCTGATATATTTCACTTGTTACAAGTGGTTTGCAACCAGTTCCACAGAGCTCTGGATGTCACACTGGTTATATGACTTCACAACATCTGTTTAAATTAATGAATAGTTTCCTTGGAATGGGACATTAGCCAAGATCGTGATGCTGACAACCACTATCCAAAGAACGTGAATCATTAGAAGAAACAATAGAACAGCACTTGTGAGTAAATAACTCAATTTAAATGGATTGCTGGTGAATTTGTTCAACACTGAAAACATTCATGCTTTCATTTACAATCACTTAATTCCAACTCTGTTCTGAAAACAGGCATTACAATGTTTCAAATACTTCCATGCATTGATTGCTTTAGTCTTTATTAGATACTATATGAAGTAGCAGCATTAGGACTTGAGCAGACTGAAAAGGTCTCCTGCAAAAAACAGATTTCTCTTGCGAGAAGGCAAAGACTTCTGTATATTAATATGTGTTTCTACTTACTCACAAACTGCCGGGAAGGACAAACCCACAAAGGCACTAGACAGATATTCTGTATACATTTCATTTGCAACTCCTTCCAGGTAGTATTTCTGCCATGTATCCTCCTCAATCTAAAAGAAACAAGATGGGTTCTGAGTAAAAATCACAGCTTTCTTTAAAATTCACAAATAACTGCTTAAACATGAATAAGATTTTAACAAATAAGTCAGTAGACTGTTATGACAATTAACATTGTTTATTCTTACAGGATTTCCTCAAATGCTGAAAAAAACCCAAAACAGAGTCCCTGTAGCCAGAAATCAAGTGTCCTATGTAAAAGTAATACATTTAATTCTTGTCAAGTACATTTAGCAAGGGGCTAAATAAGGTTGTAGAAAGCTAAAGGAAAAAAAGTTTCTCAATTTTCTCTTTTTGAAAATCATGGAATATTAAGGGTTGGAAGGGGCCTTAAAGACCATCTGGTCCTGACCTCCCTGCCATGGGCAGGGATGCCTCCCACTAGACCAGGTTTCTCAAGGCTTGTCTAATCTGCCTTGAACTCTGCCAAGACTGGGACATCCACAACCTCCCTGGGCAACTTGTTCTCACCACACTCACAGTTAAGAATTTCTTCCTGACATCCAGCCTAAATTTCCCCTCTTTCAGTTTTTACCCATTACTCCTTGTCCTCTCACTATAGCTCCTGTTGAAGAGTCCCTCTCCAGCTTCCCCGTAGGTCCCCTTCAGATACTGGATGGCTGCAAGGAGATCTCCACACAACCATCTCTTATCCAAGCTGAACAGCTACAGCTTTCTTAGCCTGTCTTTGTAGGGAAGGTGCTCCAGGCCTCTTCTTGACTTTGTGGCCCTCCTCTGGACTTGCTCCAGAGGTTGCATTACGTTGTTATTTGGGTGTCTAACAATGCCTCAATTATTTTCACCTACTACTGAAAAAAAACCTCTACTGCTAAATTCAGAGGTCTTTTACTGTCAGAGGTACAAAGGAAAACAAGTTGGAGGTGCTACAGGATTACCATAAAAACTCTGTACATTTGCCTAAGCAGGAATTTCTGGTGATATTTGAGACACACATGCAGTCCCACATAGCTCCCAGCTGCTGCCCTGCGATCCATCGGTGCCATGTCATATCTATAAAGTTTATGTCTCAGACACTCCATAAAGTCTTTCAATTAGCATCAAGCACCTATATTAAGGTAACTGGTTCAAGCCACTGAGCATCCGTCATTGGGAATAGCACCATAACTCCAAAGAGTAAGTACAAAGTCAGCTGATATGACTGGATATATGTAATATGTTGAAGTTGTTTACTGTTGAAATCCCAGTTCTCTACACCATAATTGGTGCCCTCATACAAAGTTTGTTTGAGGTTTGATTGTCATTCGCAAAGAGACCTTTATAGAAAAACTATGGAAACCATCACAAACACACATCATGAAATACTTAAGGAGTCCTAGCAGTCATTTCCCTACATGTTACGTCACATTAAAATAGAGCAAAAATTTCAACCACAATGGAACATGCCTGTGTATAATTATCTCTTTGGCTTTATTCACTAACTGCTACATAAATTGTACCAACAGAGAAATTTATATTTGCAAGAATTATACACAGCAGTAAAAAAATATGTATGATAATACAGTATAGATAAAATTAGCGAGAAACATGTCAATTACATCAAAGTAGCAAAATAATGTAATATATTTTCTCTGTTACATTTTACATTACCATATTTTCATTAACCGGAGTCTATCTGACTATGTAGTAAATAGGAAAGAAGTAAAAACAGAGGTTGAGAGATTAAAGATTTTAATTTTCTCAAATAAGGCAGAATATTCTGCACAGTTTTGGTCACCACAATATAGGAAAGATATAAAGATATAAAAGAGCATCCAAAGAAAGTCTACAGAGATGGTGAAGGGTCTGGAGGGGAAGCCATAAGAGGCTGAGGACAGTTGGTCTGTTCAGCCTGGAGAAGTGGTGATAATGAGCAATGTCATCGCACTCTACAACCTTCCTACAGGCTGAATACTAATTTGGGATTAATCAATTTTTCCCCCATGTTAAACTAGTCAAGAAACTGGTGAAATATAAGTTCTAATGATTCCCCCCCCCCTTTTTTTTTTTTTTTTCAGTTCTCCTGTGGATAGGCTGCCAAGTAAGCAGTTACTTCAGTTCTGGAGACGTAAACAACTGCAAGAATAATGCAACATGGAGATGTTCCAAATCATATACTCCCTGACAAGTGGGCTGCAAACAATCAAGAAAAATTTCTTTCACAGAAATTCTTTCACTATTCAGAGACCATGTGGGATGGTAAAAGGGATTTTCATTGTGTTATTCTCCACCACACACAGAGAAGTCATATCACATTTTTTATAACTCTTTTATTTATGGGAAACTTTCAAATGTTGCTGATCAGCAACTCTATATACGGAAAACAGATAAAGTGCAGGCTTGGTAAAAAAATAAGAGTAATGATAGCAAGGGCATGTTTGTAACTTATGGTCTATTTTGTGGCTTTTTCTTAGATTGACACCACCTGGGGCTGGAAAAAAAACCAAAACAAATACATTATGTGTTTCCTTTTCTACTTTCTTCCCTTGCTTTCTTTTCTTTAGGCAGATGGTTTTGATTTGGAGGAAGGATCAGACCTATAGTCAAATATTCACCCTCTGTCAAGGACCAAGAAAGGACTGGAAACCAAACAAACTCATTCAGAAATCAGTGATCAAGCCTCATAGTTAGTGTTAAATTAACCTTCATGAAGGGATTGGAGTATTTAAGACATGTTCCATTAGGATACCATGAATTGTTGATTAATGAATTTAAAGAATAGTTGGTATTTGGGATGCTATAAAATGTTATTATAAGATCATTATAACACATGACTAAAGATGATCATTCCATTTTATCTCCATCTGAACCATGACGTTTTCCCTGGGATTTCAAAGAGACAGATGGTCACCTGCCTGGTATCTTTTGAAAGGCAATACTTGCTGGTCTGCTAGAAATGACATTACTATTAAGAATCATCAGTATTCAGTATTTCTTTTTTATTTGAGTCCTGCAGTTACCATATGTTTTAATAGAGTAGGGTCCCACAGATAAACACAATCAGTTTCACCTATAATCCATGTCAATTAGATACTAATTTCAAAATCCTTAAAGTGGGGAAAAATATTTTGGGACTCATTATGATTATGACTAATTTGAGCCTTTGTGATGTTATTTTAAAGTCGATTGCTTCAGTGATCTCAAGAATTGAATCCCAAAATAAATTTGATTCTTGATAATGTGTGTTTATTTTCCATTAAAATACTTAACCATAATTTAAATTACTGTTGTCCAGTCCATTTCTGGGCCTACTGATGCTTATCTACTACTTGTCCATACTTATCTCTACATTAAGAGTAAGTTGCACAAACTCAATTGTTAATGTAGAGATGAAATAATCGGTCCCATATGCACTTTACAAAATGGATGTTTCATATGTCAGTTGCCTGACAACAAAGGGAATAATTAAATTTTATGCAAACTTTATAGAAACAAAAAGAGCTGAATTTCAGGTGAGTTCAGTTCAAGATGCTACTAATTAATGTTACCACAAATGTAAAAATGTAAAAATATGAACAGTGTTTACCTAGTTAGTAAAAGACAAGCAACCTTGATTTTAACTTGCAAATCAAAGAAAAGCCTACAGTAGTTTCAATTTTACAATTATTAAACCAATTTTGTCACTTCAAATAATTACTAGTCTACCCTCTTTCAGGTCCTGACAGCAGTGTCTGAATACTTGACCTTTTTACCTTTCTAAAGGATGAATTAACAAAGTTGAGACAAAGAAAGTAGATTTCATTTCAGTAAAAAATTTTTTGTAGAAAAGCTTTGGATGTTGGCCAAACAAACACATTCCAGCACAAAGCATAAATCTATATCTATTAAGCATTGTGGGTTCCAGGACACCAAATATGTTAGTTTAGTTCTGGTATCAGTGTGACACCAAGCTTTACCTACTGCTCATCATTATTTCTGTGGATAGATGTCAGTTTGAGAAGTCAGGAATTCTGATCATAGAATCACATAATGGTTTGGGTTGGAAAGGACCTTTAAAGATGAACTAGTTCCAAAACCCCTGCCATGGGCAGGAACATCATTACTAGATCAGGTTGCCCAAAGCACCATCCAACCTGGTCCTGAAGACTTCCAGGGACAGGGCATGCCATCCTCAGATAATTTATTGTTTATTGAAAAATACTGACTTGGAAATAAGAATTTGTGAGTCATAAAGCTGTCAAATACTGATTTGGAATGAGGAGGTGTGTCTCTGCTGGCAGATCAAATAAAGCAAAATTTAATGCCAAACAATATTTAAAACAGAAAAAAACATTGCAGTGAGGAACAACACAAGAGCAGCAACAGACATGAGGTGCACAAATACAACAGCAGTGAACCACTTTAGTGGGGGAAAAACAGACAACAAAACCCCCAATTATATTATTTGCTATAATTTCTTCTTTTCTCTCTTCTCATTTCATGGAAATACCATTTCATGGTATATCCATTTTCATTTAGCCTCAAACACAGGCCTCTATGGACCTTCTATAAGGTGTAACTGTTGAATGAAGATACAATAATTGATCACGGGTAATTCCATATCCCCCCTCTTTTTTTTTTTTTTTTAATTTGGACTTTGTTCACTCATCAAATGTTTTTGACCTCAAGCATATCACCAAGCAATGAAAAAAGGCTTTTATATGCCTTTCCTTACAGAAAATGAGCATTGGCCTTTATGAGAGACCTTCTCCTGCATGATCCTACGGAGTAGGCTTTGCAGATCATTCTGTTATTTTTATTCCTGAAGTTAAAAAACTGAAATAGTTCAAGTTGATACTGTAGCAACATGAGTAAAAGTAACATTCTAGAAAGATAACAAGGCAGCACAGTTAGTAGTTGATACAGCAACAGGGAATCATTCACTATCTTATACTGGTTACCACACTATAAATTATTAAGACTAAGTAGATAGCATTTTCCTTTGACTTTGATGTTTAAATCATAGCAAAATGTTATCACAGGACACTATGTTGGTGTGAACAGTAAATAGCCACTTTTTACTTCAGAAACCTTACAAACCCTAGAGGAAATTTTAACAAATACTAACAAATATTTATGTTACTCCAATCACAACTTGGAAAAAAGGTAAAGAGAGTTTAGGTAACTGTTGAACCTGACACAGAATGTGCCACACCACCATGACAACTTGTAACTATATCTTCCAAATTCCCCTCTAGTACTGTACGTACATGATTATCTTTCCCTCACTACATTACACAGCCATTCTGTCTCCTGGATAGTCATAAAACAAATGACCCACTGATTCAATAGCTTATAGGAAGAATAGCTGGAAAATTACATAATACATCCCAAGAGAAAAAATGTAATTTTCATCTGTATCTTTTTTTAAGTTACAATATTTCTCTCCTCTGGCTGTATATAGATACAATATTGTTATCAGCAAATATATTTACATAATGCAATCAATTCCTAGTGAGACATGGTGACAGAGATATGAAAAAACGATGTTCATCCTGCAAGCAGAACCATTAGTACTGCAGGAGAAAACCAAAACACGCAGCCCTACACCTTGGCAGTGTAATTATTGCGAGCTCTGTAGCTCCACATGATCTCTCTTGCTCATAGTATTCCCTTTTCAGCGTAAGGATATAAATAGTTACATGAAAGAGACTAAGTATATCTGAACCTGATAATGCCATATAATCTCTTCTGTCAAGATCTAAATATCACTATCAAGACAGAGAACAAATGCTAGAGTTGCAGTGTGACCTAGGATCTTTTATTGCATTTTGCAAGGGAAAGGATGGTGGGGTGTCTTTATAAATATTAAGAAAGTGACACAACGAAAATTCCTTTATAGCACAATGAAAGCAGATGTAAATTCTGCTCCCTAGCATTGAATAAGATCAGCTCATCACCACCACAGAAAGAGCATAAAACAGTACAAAGCCTTTGAGAATGCTTCCAGGGCTTCCTGATATTTAATGTATTTTTCTAACAACATAGATGAGAATAAAAAGAAAGTATGCACAAAATCAGAATGGTTTGGGTTGTAAGGGACCTTAAAGACCATCTAGTTCCAACCCTCCAGCTGTGGACAGGAACACTTTCCACTAGACCAGGTTGCTCAGAACTCCATCCAACTGGCCTTGAACACTTCCAGGTATGGGGCAACCACAGCCCCTCTGGTCAGCCTGTTCCAGTGCCTCACCCCTCTCACAGTAAAGAATTTCATCCTAATATCTAATCTAATCCTGTGCTCTCTTGGTTGAAAGCCATTACCCCTTGTCCTAACACAATATACCCTTGAATATTCTTGATTGGTAGTTGAAAATGTATTGAAAGCAGTGTAGTTTAAACATTTCCTCATGTTCACCTGTAACAGCCTTTCAGTTGCACAAATTGTTTGACTGAATGTCTAGTTTTATTATGTCTTTAGATATGGATATCTAAATCTGACAGACAAATAATTGGCTGAAAACAGTTCTTACAGTCCTAGTTAAGAGTGAAGCTTCTTAGATTTGCAGTCTTATAATTGAATTTCCTTAAGTATTATAAGTTGTCAACTACCTCTTAACTCAATTCCATTGTCTGCTTAAATCAAAGCTAACAAATATCCTTAGTACTATGAAAACTACAATCTCAGTCAATTATTTCCACAGCTTTCTGTATGCAAGAATGTTTTTTAAAATTGATATAAAAGAAGTATGTTTTATAAAACAGCAACTATGCTAATTAAGATTAACTCTAATTTCAAATGAAATATTTATTCATTTGTTCATTGTTCATAATAATGTATAATCTTGCAGTGAGTCAAGGTAAAGAGTATTCTTGAAATATTATTTTTTCTAATACTTTCAAATTTAAAAACCAGGACAGTATTTCTATCCAACCATGATGCAAAAGATAGATTGGTGTCAACCTGTTCAAATGACTGACTGAAAATGCACTCCATGGTAGACTTCAGCCCAAGGCAAATATACTGTGATCACAAGGACTGATACTATTTCTAAATAGCAAACAGTTGTAAACCACAACAAGTGTTAATCCCTAGACTCAATGATAAAAAACATTACATTCAGGGAGATCTTTTGGAGAATGAATGCCTCTAGTAACAGGATACATTAATATTTGGTCTAAATACTATGATGTGGATCATGTAATCTGTTTATTCTGCAGTCTCCTGAAGAACCTTACAACAAATCGAGAAGCTGCATTTCCTCCTCAACCCTCCTTTAAAGTTCCCCTACATTTGAAGGAATTCACTGTGCATACCCTAGTTTCACACAATAAGGCTGCCTAGGTGGACAATAATAAATAGCAAACAAGTTGATGCGTTCCATCAGTTTAGGTAAGCACCCAACTGATATAAATCTGTGTGGCTTTGTTCTGACTCTCTTTCAGCCTGGACTAGAAAGGAATGTAAAATAGGGATTGCACAGGGTGTGCAAACGCTGCCAGAAGAGCCCACAGAGCATTCCTGGTCTCAAAATAGCTTAGAGGACAACAAAGACAGCTTCAGGTAATTTTTCAGATCTGGAATGAAGCGTACTGTCTTACCAATAGAGCAAAGACAAAACTAATTTGGCTTGAGGACTCAAGTGCCACATTCCACATTTTATTAATTTACATAACAACACTAACTCATATTGGCTTTTATGATTTTATAGAGGGACAAAATGTCACCACCTCTGCCTATTTTTCATTTACCTGCTTTGTGCAATGTTTTTCATATGGGTAGACTTCTGGCACAAGTTTCCTAATCCAAATAATACAGAAATTGCACTATAGTATAGTATTTCCATCTTTTTTCTGAGACTTTTCAGGTTAGTAAATAGTCTCTATCCCTTTATTAATACAACAATAACAGTCTGTGCTATAAGAAAACTGGACGTTTGAAATATAGTTTAAAGGTATAAAGTTTAGGGGTTTTTGTCCTTAACATAGAATTTGTTGTGCAATCTATCTGCCTTTCCTTAAGTGTTTACAGAACCTTAATCTTTTTGAGTTGATTTCCTTTTTGTTCAGTTTGGTGCTAAAAAGAACATAAAAGATTCCATATGAGATTACACAGCTAAAACCAAAAGGAAAATATTAGGAACAAATATAATATTTTGAGGTTTCTTAGTTTGTTTTATTTTTAATACTGAGCAGACTGTTTACACAAATCATTTTGCTCTAAAGTAACAGATAATGAGTTAAATGTGTGCTGTGTCACCATCAATCACATTCATTTGTGTTTGACTGACCAAACATTTATTGCACATTAAATCACTTTCTAATCATGTTATGAAGGAGGCGGAACAAACACACATTTCAAGCTTTCATTAAAAAGTACAGAAGTTTCAGTACATATTCCTGGCAATCTCCCAACTTGTGGGAGACTCCACCAATAGTATCTGCCCATAGGAATTCATGAAGGCCTGACAATACTTTCAATGTTCTTAATGAAAAGGGGTGAAACTTCTTTTAGGGAATGGGAATATTTCTCTTCAATATAGTCTCTTTGGCAATTCTAATCAATGTAGCTGCTCTGCTACAATACACTTCTGATTCACAGCCACCACTCAGTAAGGTTTCCTTTTAAGTTTTCAGAGTGAGGCAGACATGAAAAAGAACATCCTTGCAACTAAATAAACAAACTTTTTGTTATCACCAATAAGGTTGAATTCTCATAAATATGTCTCAGTTCTTATACGTTATTTGGCTTCAGATTTTAAATTAGTCAGGGATCTTTGCAAGTGATGATGTGCATTTTATATTCCTAGAAAATTCATTCTTGGTTAAGTGGCAGACATATTTTTAACCAGTGCTAACAGAGTACTGCCATCTCAATCTTAATGGCATTTTTTAACTCTCAGTGCCATCTCCCACCTCCCATCTGAAGATGACATTTGAAGTCATACAATTCAAGGTATGTCTTGTACACTGCTCTGTTTATAACTGTATATAATCACAGATACAAGAACAAAACTGACATTGATAGCTTTCTCCCAACCTAATGCATTGTTATTTTTATGCTTATTCTGTGTATACAGAAACGTAATCTGAATAAGGCACTGCAAAGCTGAGCCTACATCTTAAAACTATTCATCAGTGAGACAGTCCATTTTTTCACTGTAAATTTAAAATCAGTATTAAAATAACTTGAATTAAGACTGAGGAGAAGCAAACATATGAATGAAGTTCAGGCTTTGGTTCTAACACATTTTATTTACTCACAGTAAGAGGTTCTCTAGCCACGTGATGTAAAAGACCAAAATGACCAAAACCTTTTTCTGGGCACCTTGTTGCTATATGGGAATTATATACATCATATTTTTGCTTTAGCAGCAATGACTTTTCTCATAGATAAACATGTGGTTTGTCCAAAATCAAGCAAAAACACCAAATACCAGATATATCTCCCTAGTAATGGATGCTGCTATGGAAAATAATTTAAAGGCCAGATCCTTGCTGAATGAAAATAAAAACATAACTTGACAGAATCTGGTTTATTGCTTAATTTGCAGCAGAAGATTTTGTATAGGAAGCGTGTGCTGGGTTTTTTCAGCCTTATAAAATCTGTTCATGTCTTCCTATCTGCTTCACATTTGAGTCATGTTCTCTACTCAACTCCCTGACAACCTGAATTGCAGACTAATACATTCTAATAAGACATTACCTTTATGAATGACCTCATAGAGAAGAGGTTGGCTAACATTGTTGAAAGGCCTGGTGCTAGGCAGCTCTGGGCTATGAAACCCAGCTTGAGCTCAGCAAGACAGATTGCATCATCCCCTTCTTTCCAGTTCCAGCTTGGGATATTTAGCAGATGGGCCTGGAAAACAAACAAACATCCCCCAGGTGAGTAACCAGAAATACTTCCTGAAATACAAGTACGGCATTGAAGAAGATAACAGTGAATGATTTTCTCTGTTAATGGCTTAATATTTGCTGAGTATGCAGAGGCACTTCAAGTATTTCAGAGTTTAATTCTATTGTAGGAAGTGTTCTGCTCTTACCTAATACAGACAAAATCTTAAAATTCTCAAGACATGTGCCGGCTTTGACATTCTGTCAGGCCCATCCTCACACCTGAACAAACAGAATACCATAAAGTTTTCCTTCCCTTCTGTATATTCCTTTCACAGCACTTTGAGCTACAGTCTGACTGATAAGGAACACGCATAGTATACAGGAAGCTAATATAACATAGATCAGAACTCATGTAAAGCTGCAACCTTTATTGGACATTTTAATTTAAAAAGGTATATAACATCTTCTGTCTTTCCTATTTATTTCTTCCACCCTGAAGGATAGCGCTTGACAGAGAAAATCGAAATTTTTTTCTAAGACTGAGTCTTATAAGGATAGAATGAAGAAAACAGATGATCAAGACACAAATCCAGTATTGACACTGGTCAGTTATACAGTTATAAAAATTGTTGAGTTATTGGCATAAGTCTACTGGATTTTCTCTACACATGTACCTTCTACATTTGCATAGACATAAGGAAACACTGAGGCGTTCATCCTTGTTTCCCTTCCTAAGTTAATACCATAGTTCAGCACTTTGATAAAAGCTATTCTTGAAGACACATTCACTGGAATAATAAATGAAAACTTCATTATTTAAAAGATCTTTCCTTCTGAAACTGTTTAAAGCAGAGAAACACCTATCTTTTAATCTATAAAAGGACAGGTTTCTTCCATAATATACAGGAAGAGGACATAACAAGTAACAGTAATTGCTCTTGGTATAGCTAAAGGTTACAGGTGTAAGGAGTTGTTAGCAAACATCCTTACTATGAGATTTATTATGTATTTCACTGAATAATGGTCTACCTGGTCAGGCTTCTTCTCAAACACGGGGCAGTGGTTGATGCTTTTAGAATTAATAAAAGAATCAGGTTACATATGAGTAGTCTGTTCCCTGATATATTCTTCCTAACCCTGTTCGACAGCAGTTTATGGACTTCCTCATCTCAGGATTGAATAAATTGACTTCACTGTGTTTAAAAGCCACAAATTTGCATCAAAAAATTTTCCTAATTATTTTCCAAAGTGGAATTTATAATTTTGAGTGGATTTATAATTTTGAACTCCACAGTATTTATAGCAGCAAATTCCACAACTGAGCTATGTTTCATATTGATGCATATTATCGTAATGCATATGAATGTAATATTATTTATTTTACGCCTGCTGTTTGGCAATTTCAGGTCTACAGTGTCATGCCATAATCAAAAAATCACAATAATCTCCCATAAGACAATAATAACTACTTGTTGGGTTTTTTTTGGTTTGGTTTTTTGCAATTATGAACAAAGAACTGATTTAGATGAATTGTCTAGAGGCCACCAATCCATCCAGGGTAATTCTAGCATAATAAACTATGCAAAACTTCTAAAAGTTAGGCAGTTAAGAGCTAATCTGGAATCAATAGCAACTATGGACACTCTAGCTTTGAGAATTAGATCCTAGGCAACTGAAAAATGTCAGGATTTTAATAAAGCCCCATGTATATATAAGTAAAATTGAATTACTTTGTAACTAGATTACATGACAAGGCTTATTATGATGTTTTACTTTTGAAAGAAAAATGTGTACTTTAGTGGAACTAGAAAAATTATGTAGGAGTGAATGCAATGTAGCAAAAAACTGAAGAGAAACATTGTTGGTCATCACATTACCTTATTGTGATACTGCAACATCTGAGTGATAATTCTTATCTTCGGATGATAATTCTTTATAGAAATAACTCTAAAAAGAAGAGGAAAAACTAATAAAGTACCTTTTAACTGATAGGATGTTTAGATAATGCATCCAAATAATTCTTCACTGTGTTGTCAAGTCCCACAATTTAAATAGCACCCTCTTATCCATCTGGCTGTAAAGCATATTGATTGAAGTCAGAACTATGCAATATTTACAACCTTGTCAAACTGAGATAATAACTAGTGGCTAATAATAGAGAAAAACAAACTTCAGGAAATATTCAGTTGAATGGTTTGCTCTTATGGAGTTTGCAGAAAAAGAGACTTGTTTTAGCAAATCTGTTCAGATGCTCCATTTATTCTCCTAGGAAAATAATACACTTGGAATTATTATGTCATCTTCAGTGATTATCTTCATATCTTTGCATCAACATAATTGATCAAGTTTTCCAATTACACATATCTGAAAAAATCCCTTTCTTCCCCATCACATATTATTTATTTATAGCTGCTAAACATTTATCATATCTAAATACCTCAAATAATGATT
Organism: Pachyramphus minor; assembly: GCA_013397135.1. Taxonomy (NCBI): domain Eukaryota; kingdom Metazoa; phylum Chordata; class Aves; order Passeriformes; family Tyrannidae; genus Pachyramphus; species Pachyramphus minor. The sequence continues at coordinate 541,395 of VYXB01007043.1, forward strand.
TTATACTTGCAAATTCATCTTAATTTTTATGGACTATTCCAAAGCTCAATATCAAAATTGATATCTGAATACTGAATTTATAAAATAAATTATAAAATATGGGGCTACTTTCATAATCTGCAGCTTTTCTGAATTCTTAGTTACTTCATGAGCGTAAGATGTGTATAGATTTTAAGTGGGTGAAAAAAAATTGTTCGAGAAATGCTTGGATTCTAATGTGCTACAAAAAAGCACTGAACAGCATTAAAGAGATGAACAGGCAAAAAAAATCAGTTTTGTATTTATAAACTAAAGGTAGCGAAAGAAGATAAAACAACTTTAAAAAAAATAAATCTGACTTATTATGGAACCATCAATCTCATAAGACTGAATGCCATAAGTGTTTACATCGTAAACAAGTATCTTGCAAAGTGCTGGTCTGGCTTGTGCTTTGAAGTATATCAAAGTTAGAACAGGAAAAATAAAAAATTTGCATAACCTGAACAAGTCTTCCTTCTAATTTTCTGTTTCTTGCTGAGTTGTTTAATTAAACATTGAATTTTTTGAATTGAATATGCTAGTATGTGAGAAAACACAAGAGAATTCTATTCTCACATGACACTTTTTCATTTCATTACATTAAATGTATTAAATCTCTTAAGAATTCACTAATCTCCAACTGCAATATTTTTAATGTATTTATGTAATCAATGTCAAAATAAAGTTTCTCTCATTACAACTGACATCAAGCTTGTAAAATGAAATTAGGCAAATTTAAACCCTGAATCTTCCTCAGACAGCCACATCTCCTGCACACAGTGAAAATTTTCCAGAGGAGCAATTTCATAACTACTTTTTTTATTTCTACCCTTCCTTCAATTCACAGCATGCAAACATCCAACAAGCCAATCAAATTTGTTCATAACACTGGCCGATCCAATGATAGAGAACTTCTAATGAATCAGTCTCATTAAAACAAGAGTTAGATGAACAAAACATAAAACATGGAATGGCATGGGTTTGTTGTAACTCTAGCTGCCATCTACTGACTGACTGCTTCATCTCCTTCCTTCAGAGACTTCAAGGAGGAAAGCAGGAGAAGTGGTCCCTATTGTGGTAAAAGGCAAAATAAATATCAAAATAAGCAACTATTGGTCTTCAGTGTAAAAAAAGCAGGATGGAGATGGGAGACTACTCTACTGTATACTTTGCTATCCCCTGAGCAGCACGGTGCTCATAGGAGCAGAAACACCAGGGAGAATCGAGGTATGAAGTGATGAAGTGTCTTTCTGTCCCATCATTAACAGCAGCCCATGCAGTACATGCACTCTCATAATATATTGTCGCAACAACATAACTGCATTCCCCTTCCTCTCTCCATTCAGCTATGAATACTCAACCATAGGTCCTGCAAAATTACTAAGAGTACCAAAGCTTGTGCTCCAGGTGTCTCTTCTGATACATAATAAAGCAGCTAAATCAAACAGTTTAGGTAGGAATTGAAGGTATTCTCACCTCTGAACTTCTGTGACACTTTTAATTTGTCCAAAAGAAAAATCCTACAATGTTCTTTAAGTGCAACAGATCAGAAAATTATCTAATCAGAGTTAAGAACCAAAAAGCTATCAAAAACTCCAGAGTTTACCTCATAATATTGGAGGCATCTTCAGCATCTGGGTCAGCGCAGTATTTATTGGCAAGGATTAGGCATGCATCTGCTGACTCTATCTGAGACACAAAAGAAAAAGCAAACATATATAGCAACGATTCTTTCCAGCTCTGCTTTCATTATAAAGTATCAGGGAATCCAGTACTGCCATCGTGAGTGTGAGTGTCAGCTCTTAATACTGCTAATCAAAAATGTTACTAGGCTAATGTGAGTTAATGTGATTATTACTGCTCCCATATACACATAGCAGTTTCTTGAAACTCGATTATCTTGATTATGATGATCAGAGCAGGTTAGTGGTACAATTGCTGACTCTTACTTTGTATCAGCTGAGCCATGAAGGTGTTAACATTAATCTTTTGTAGCCAGACACTGGAATTTAGATCCCTCAAGTCATACAAAGTTCCGGTTACATCAGTACAGTGCTCCTACAAGTCCTGCAGCTTCTTTTTGGAATTTAAGTACTTTCTAATTATAGACAGGAAGATGAGGCTGAAATGATGATTTAGAATCTGAGTACCAGATTTAGAAAGTAAGAGGAAGACAACTGATCTGTTCACAAGACCTCTAGATTCAGAAAAACCTTAGCTTTAAAGAACTCAAAGCATATGAAAAAAGTATTTTTCAGTGTATACAACCAACTATCAACACAAATAAGGGTGGAATACAGAACACAAAATATGAACACAAAATTTTACAGTCATAATTAGAACATGTTCTGATGAACTGAAATTGTGTGCACTGGGTTACAAAAGATTAAGCAATTTCTGCAGCCAGAATGGACAAAAGCCATGATTAGAACTCCAGAAAGGATTAACAACACTGTGCTAAAAATATTCTTGGCTTATGTAGCCAGTTTACATTTCACTGGGAGTTAAAAAAAAAAAAGAAAGAAAGAAAGAAAAAAAAGCCTTAATGATGTATCTGACAACTTGGTTTTTCCTTAAATTTTTTTTAATCTTCATGTTTTGCTTTAAGAGTACAAAAAAATTTACCATTCAGAATTCTAGACAATAAAGCTATCTAATTTTAGCTTAATTATCAAAAAGTCTCAAAATGTATTTTTCTTTCAGTATTCTAGACAATAACATATATTCTAGACAATAGCAGGTGAAAAATATTTTTAATTGTTCTGATAAGTTAAGACAATAGTATTTTAAGCAGTAAGACAGTGTTCTGCTATATCAAACACTAATGTAAAATAGACTCTTGAAACCTCAATGAAACATTCATAAAGAGTTTAATGGAATGGCAGACAATGTGTCTTAAGTCACTGTTACTGCAGTTTTGAAAATCTAAAGATATAAGGGAATAAAAGGTTTATAAGGATAGACTAATAGAGAGGGAAAACCAATCTTTTGGGGTTACATGAAGAAGGGCTTTACTATTTTTTTTTCCAAATAATGCGAAGAGTACTTTAAAAAAGTCAGTTAGCAGGAGAACAGAACAACAGAGCTGTTACCTTCACTCTTGCCAGGTCATGGGGATTAAGGACTGAACCCTGATAAAATTCCACCTGAGTGAAGTGTCGTTTAAAAAGAGCTTCCAGCTCAAGGTTAGGGGAGATACTGCATTGGGAAGAGGAAGAAAACACAAGAGCAAATGAGAAATCAGCTTTCATAACTCCTCCATTTCCTTCATTTACAAACCCACCCATTTATTACTTCCGCTGATGCTTTTTCTGTGATGTGGCAACAGTGTGCAATACTTAAAAGATAAACACTATATTGCTTTTGCTTCCTTATTTCTGTCCACAGTGCTTCTGGCTCACTTCAGTGTGCTGCTCTCCACCTTCAGCATTTGTCAATTTCTTACGAATACGAATCCAGAAGTATGGGTGCAAACATTTGAAAACATCCCCATCACAGCATTCTGCCCAGAATTTATCTAGTAACACAATCATCCTCTGCATGTCCCCACCATTCTCTAAATGGCAGACTGCATTGAATAAAAGAGCTCAATGCAAAAATCACTAAAAAACAGAAAAAGAAACTGTATAAGAATCCTGTGGCCTGTGTGAGCTGCCAATAAAACAAACAAAATGATGTTGTGACCTTCTGTCTCATTTCATTTTGCCAGAAACAAAAGAAAAATTAAATGGATCACAGTCAATTACATAATGTGGCACCAACCTTGTAAATATCTGTTCTGATGCCACTCATTAAAACAGAAGGTATTTAATAGCTTCACAGAAAGTGCATGAGATCTTTGCCATGCCAAATGCTAAATTTAATAAGAAAATAAAGGAGACACATGCAAGTATTTGTCTGTAAAGGTACAGAAGAGAGCAGGCACAAACAAGTAAGCAAGGTGCTAAACTTCTTTCACATGAACGTGCAGTTTCCTGACACCTATCACCATGTATTTTCACTGTGGAAATCAAGATCTTCAATTTCCCCTCACAGTCACTTCTTGTTATTACAGAGAGGGGATGCAAACAAATTATGTAGTTACTTCAGGATATCATCTCTAGTTCAGTTTGAAAGGACTAGATGATAAAATCGCACAAGTGCTGCTGACTCTTGGTTTTCAGCTTCCATTCTTAAATCACCACATATGATTCCTTAACTTTGTAATAATTTTCTTTGACAAAAAATGCTAAACGTGCTCTGAATGCAAAAATATTACTCATTCACAGCTAGCAACACTTCTAAACAGATGCCATTCCATAGCAGAAAAGACCTTTTCATACTGCCTCTTATCACATAGCTTTTTCCAGCAACTTCTTCACTAAGCATTCCTATTTGATATTGTATTACACATAATGTAAAGCCGGCAAAAAGCAACAACCACCTTCAGATATCTTTCCAATATGAGAAAAAGGCAAGAGACTATGTGCGTGCAGGTACGTATATATGGGTAAAAGAGCAGTATTGATTATCACTGTGATAAGAATTTATTATCTTCAGCATATCCATAATGTATCTCATTTATATTAAAATTAAATCTACACCTACATTTTTCTTTTTATAAATACTTTGCAATATGAAATAAACATTTTTCCTAGACAAATTCAAGGTGAAAGTGTACTAGCATAAGTTCATGTGACATACAGTGTTTTTCTTTAGTTTTACTTATGTTATTAATTTAGGGAGTTTCTCCATAAATATTTACCACTAAAAAGAATTCTCCCATATATTTATTAGCATTCCAATATTTTTTATTTCATAACTCCACTCCCACTACTACCCGTTTAGCTATCTGCCTCAAAGATGACAGAACTGGGTCTGCAGTCTATCTGCTTGAAACATATACTTAGCAATGGGTTATCAAAAATGCAGAAAACAACTATTTTTCAAAACATATTGTTAATAACACTAATTGAAAACATTAATTTTACCATTATTTGGAGCTTGAAAGATTCTCTGTCTTCCCATAAGATCAGGTTTAATTTAATGAGTTTTAGTAATTGATGACAAGACTGATCTTGAAAGATTACTCACTTATGCAGAAAGACGATTTCTACGTTGACATCATCCCTATCCTTGTGCAGGAAGTCCTTCAGGAAGTTGGACACGCTTTCAAGTGTTATGTGACCACAGACAACTATGTGCCTGTTACAGAAAAATCAGAGTTAATCTTGAAAAGAAGGTAATGCAAGCAAGCAAGAAAGCAGAAACGGACATGATCATTTATTGGGGGGGGGGAAGAATATTAGTCTCTTCTTGACGTTTCTCTAGACTGTATTCCATGAAGGCAGAGAAGGAAAATATCACTTCCAAAAGGTATTTCGCAGTTGCACATATATATACACTCTCACCTGCAAAGCCATTTGGACACGTTGTGTTATACATTTAACAATAAGTGATGTCAGTTATATATACGTTTATACACCTCATTAACCAGTCCTTTTCAAAGGCATATTTCTTTAATTTACACTTCTCTCTCCACATTTTTACCTTCTCTAATGAGATTTACTGTTCAATTTTTTGGTTTATGACAGCAAATCTCCCTAAAGTGATTTAACATTTTTTAACAGTTGAAGCAGATATTTGTGCCAATGAAGGCAGTGAAAAGCTTGCCAATTATAGATCACAAGCAGTAAAAAAGAAATATTTTTCCTACCATAACTCCTAGAAGGAAAGCACTTTACAATAAGATGTCATTACTTATTTCACCCTTGCAACAAATTGCTTAGGAAATCAAAGTTTGCATAGATTGTGATGTCACAAAGGTTTCTACTGATGTAGCTGACCATGGAAGATGGAAGCACAACATATACCTACACATACATTCTTGAATTTTACATCTTAAATTCTAAAAGGCTGAAGGAAAGGCCTAGGAAATTGCACTCTTCCTGACTTAAGGGATCTTTGCTCCTTTATTATTAGTGTAAAAACAAAGTGCAAAAATTTATGATTAGAATATTCCAAAATGTCTCACAGTTTCCTTTATGGAAAAAAAATCAAATCCAGCTTCCATTACTGCCATGGGTTTAAGACAGATAGTGATTTTTGATATGCCTATTGCTAACACTTCCAATAACCACATTGCTCACAGAAGTCAGGAAGAAGGAAAAGGTGGTATAGATGCCATTTTTGAAGTAAAAGAAAGTCATCTTCATTACTGTCATATAGTCTATGCACAAACACTACAAACACACAATTCTGCATTTGTTTGGCACTTAAACTACTAAATGTGAAGCAAAGTAATTCCAAGAAGTAGACCACCCAAGTCTCAGCTACTTCATACTTCTTCTGCGGAAAACTCAGTAACACAGAAACCTCATTGTCAGAAAACCACAAACAATATGTAGTAGCAATGATTACCTATGCAATGGACTATAATAGGAGTCTTTCATTGCTTCATAATTTGATCCTTGATGAAATGCGTGTGAAAAGTACACCAGACTCATTGGAAAAGGGATAACTATGCAGAACAAATCAATAGTAATAATATGCACCATGCAGTGAATACTACCACTATCAGGTGGTAGTACATTTGCAGTGTCTCAGACAGTGACTAGAAAAGCAAAACACAATAAACTGTTATACCAGTCCAGCAGACCTTGTGATATTGTTTACTGTCATCACTTTTCTGGCATAGCACAGTGTTAAACATTTATATAGAAATATGATAACATTCCTTTTGTATGAGCTCTTAATGACAGCACGAGGACTCAAATGCAATTTTAGAAATAGCAGTAGTCTAAAACTTCAATGGTTTAATTCTATTTAATAGGTAAGAAATTGATGTCTATAGGAGACTCTGATCATGCTGGTTTGTATTTAACACAGGACTCAACACTAAGAATGTTTATTGCTAAGCTAGTTAATAGTGTCTGCCTTTTTTTTTTTCTAAACAGAAGTTTTAGGTGTAGTAAGTGCACAAAGCACAAAGTCCTTCAACTGCGACACTTAAAAACACAAAAACCCGAGTTACAGCTTTTCCTGTTTTATGAGATGGTGAACATGGTATCAGAAAACAAGACATAAAATATATCAGGTCATCCTTTCTTCTTGGTGCAAGAGGTCCCTAAGAGGTTTCTTCTGGGAGCTTTGCAAATTGGTAGTTTCCAGTAGGCTCTGTATTGCCTCTATTAACCCTACCAGAAGCACTCTTTCTCTGTATCCCCAATGGTCAGTTGCCTGAGTTGCCAGAGACAGGCATTTGTGTGTGTTATTGCACTAAGGGTATAAGTAATATATCAATGGAAATGGAAAACCTCAGGAAACTTCAGATTCTGAAGAAATGTTGAAAACCTTAGCAGTTTACTAGATCTAAATTCTGAACAGACTGTGTTTGTTACACTACATTACAGTAACCTACTGGGAAGCTCTTGCTGTCTAGTGGTATTCAACACTTTTCCTAAGTGTAAACCCATCTATCACCAAAATCCTCAATAGTGCAAGAAAATTATAAATAGCAGCTGAAAATATTAATTCGTATTCCTTGTAGTGTCTGTACACATTTTCCAAGATAACAGATTTTAAGTTACAGGTATTGTTTTCTTCAAATGTTTCCAGCTATTACTAATTAAGAAACTGAACTTTCCATTTGCATAGTTGATGCATTGTTTTTGGTAGTAGAAATCATTTCCCATGGTAGGGAGCTCCTTTGTGCAGATCCTGTGCTGTTGGCTTTAGCAGAATCTCTTCCTGAATGCTCTTCTGATACACAGCATTCCTGTGCAGAAAGTTTTTTTCCTTCCTGGATGATTTTACTTACTATTGGTTCTTTTCTGCCATTGATCAGAATCCACATTTTTAAAATATGGCTGTGCAACCCAAAATATTGCCTTGCAGAAGAAATCATCACAGTATCAAAAGATTACAAGATAGTTCACGTTATGAAATACATCCAGAGGTTATTTACTACAAAAATCTCCTGCTAAATGCAGATGCAATTGGCACAATCCTGCTATGACTCTCACAAGTAGGGATTCATAGCAATCTACTACAGTGAAAAGAAAGCATTTGGCTGCCAAAAAGTCTTGCATTTGGGCATTGGGGCCAATTCCTCTTGAGGTGTTGGAGGGCATCTTCTCTATGGTTTCATTTTTTACTCTGATTTAGAGCTGGGCATGATCTATTCTTCTCTTCTTGGCTGTTCTTACTATGTGCAAGGCAGTGTCCTGAACAGTGACTACAACCAAACCTCCTGGATTTCAAACAGTATTTTCTGGTGAGATATTTGCATTAATTTTTGTTTGAAAACTCCCACAACAAAACCCTTTCTTTAGCATAAATTTTATTTTTTGATTGGAAGATAGAAGATATTGAAAACAGATTTCCTACTTGCCCAAAGAGAGTTTTTAGGTACATTATTTAAGAAAACTTGGAGAGCTTATATTGTTCCAATCTGTACTGTATATGATTTAAAGATTTATAACTTCCTCTGGTTTTTTTTCAATAACCATTCCCTTCCCTTTTTTTCTTTTTTTTAACCCCTCATTTTTTTCNTGTATATGATTTAAAGATTTATAACTTCCTCTGTTTTTTTTTCAATAACCATTCCCTTCCCTTTTTTTCTTTTTTTTTTAACCACTCATTTTTTTCCACACACTGAGCCTTTAAGTTAAGCCAACATACTGGATAACTCTTTCATTGTGAAAACGAGTTGGTTAGTAGAAAAACAGTGCATGAAAAATATTGGGTCAAATGAAATGTCTAACATCTGCATTAAGCTTTTTCTAATTAAAAGGCTCAAAAGTAATACTTCATTGTGCTTTCAATTTTTTTTTTTATTCTTTAAAAACAAAATTTAGACATTTCCTTACCATTCTGAAAAACCAAGATTTAGGAATTTAGACATTTTTATTACTGATATGTATTTAGGAGGAATAAGGTTTCTGTTAAGTAATAGTTGTCATTAGTATCATGTATTAGAGGTGAAACTGGTTTAATATACCAATGGGAGTCCATATTACCAGACTGTGATGCTGCAAAAGCAATCTTTTACAAATAATCAAAAGCTTATCAGGAACTATATTCTACCAGATGGACTAATCCACTCTGTCCCATATATATTTATCATCTTCAAAATTAATTTAAGAAATAGGAAAAAAAGGAATATATTTCAAATATGAAAAATAAACAGTTATACCAAATTTTGTACACAGTTGTACACAACTGTGATTCTACACAATTGAAATTCCCTATAGTAACTACTTTTTTTCCTACTCGAGTATTGACATAATGATACTTTTGCTAAAAATACTCTAGCTTCTTATAAAGTAAGCAAAAAATGGTGATATAAGATCCTAAGCTACCACAGATACAAACCACTTCAGTAAGAAAAAAAAATGAAATAAGCAAAAGCTAAAACATCTAGATTTCTGAAATGAGATAACTGAGAGCATACACTTAATCTATGGAAATAGCACTGTAAATGAAAACAGATCCACTGCGAATGGGATTCTTTACAAAGGATCTTTGCATGCTTCTTCCTTCAGAGGATACAATACAAAAGGCAAATCGTCTGCCTGTTTATTTTGAAAGAAATTATATCCATTTTATTGGAACAAGTATAAAGAACTTGAAAAAATTTGCTTCAACTAGTCTGTCACAATAAATCAAGGATAATAAATACAAAATTCTGTTCAGTTGAATACTTGTTCACTTGTCATGTAACTAGAAGTGTGGTGCATATTGATCTAGATGTCTCTATAAAATTATATTTATATCAAATGCATATGTCCAGATGTCTTCCTGGTTTTTCTGTTTAGCATTCTGATCATTCCTTCATCTATTGACCACCTAAATTCTTTGTGTATATACCAGTAGCAGACTGCTGTGGTTGAAGTAAACAAGTTCTTGTAAAGTCTAACAGGCTTTGCTCAAAAAAACGATGAGTCTCAGTCTCATCTTCTTATTAAAAAAAAAAAAAAAAAAAATATTAACAGAGACTGTGTATATAGTCTGGTTGTTTATCTATTAGTGGTATGCATTCTTAAATATAACATTGTTTCCAGCCACTTGTCCTTTTCATAGTTTACCTAACATTACTCAAGATTCCATTAATTCAGTTCAAAAATTTTATGCATGTGCTTATGTGTCTCTTATTTCAATATAAACTCCCCTCTCAGATTAATACTATTAGAGTAATAAATGCTGTGCAGCCACAATATGAAGTTTTTCTCTTTTTTTCATAGAAGACTTGAACCTGAGGATGATGGTCCTCTAAGGATCAATTATTTAGCCAATGTGTATAGTTAGCTAGAATAATACGTTATAAAATTATAACCATTAAAAAAAATTGCCTATGTATTGCACATATAAAAAAAACAAAGGCTGAGAAGCACTCATTTAGAATGGACACTTCTGGACCAGAAAAAGACACAGCAGAATAATTTTTAAAAAATAACTCCAGTGGACAGGAAATTACAATATGTTACTACTGAAACTTTTTGTGTTAGTCATTTGTATCTGTGAAGAGAGAGCATAAATTACTCTGAAATCAAGACATGGTAGGTGTAAAAAAAAAAATAAAAATTCAACTCTAAGCTTATTTCTCAATCTGATTGTCCCATTAGGCTCCATAAATTTTCTAGTACAAAGGAGATTAAGGTAGAAAACATTAAATTATATTGACTGTCAAGTGTATAAAATCCCAGCATCTTTAACATTTCTTCTCCTATGACTGTTTGTTTCACTATTTTCTTTACTTCTGCAGGATTAAAAATTTCAAAAGTGTTGAAGTCACCAATAAGCCAAAAGCATTGACTTTCAAATATGTACCAACATTTAAAGTATATAAGCATCTGACCCGACTGTCATAGGAGATGTGACTGCAATATGTGAGAACATGTCTGAGGTAGCTTTAATTTCTGGTAAATTGGACCTGATAGCTTCAGCTGTAAACTATTTAGGAACCAGAGTGAACTCATGCAGCCTATACTGAAGCTGCTGTGATTAATTCTAACAGAAACTACCTGTTCTTTCCAACAGGTACCATGCCTTTGGATTCTCTTAAATGGTGAGTAAAGAAAAAGGGATTAGTTAATACCAGGAAACACTCAAATAGCTACATTGAGTATATGGTATACAATATAGATCACTGGAACAGCACTGGGTCATACATAAGATTAACACAAAAGGGGAATTGTTCATGTCAGGCATTTGAAATTTATGATGCAAATATTAAATTACTTTGTGACCAATATAAGTATGTGAATTTAAGAATCAAAAAAGGAATCCTTTCAAATTCTCTTAAACACAAAACTGGTAATGAGTGACAAGCACACAATACCCTAATGAGCTGTGAATTATTACAGCTGTGATTCTCTATAAAGTGTACTTATACAAATCCAGGTTTCAGTCTTGCTCAGTCAATAGTGTCACTGGCAACCTTTAAATATCAGAAACTGTTTGTGAAGCACATAGAAATAGTATAGAAGAATTCACTTACATGGGCCTCAAATATTTTAAGGCCACCGAAGTGAGATTTCTCTTAGAAAACAGGCTGACAGAGTGTATTTCAGATATTTTAATCCAGGATAAATAGCACACTCCTTTGTTTAAACTGTACATTAGGGTTTGCATCTGTTTGTAACGGCATACTATCATGTGATTCACTCTAGGCCGCTTTGCTTATTTAAACTCCTTTGTTCTGCTACAGCTAAATGAGTTGATATAAGGAATTGCAGAATGTTTGTCTATAAAGAAAATTAAAAGTTACTATTCTTTTTTTGATGCATACCTCCAAATCGGCAATAATAAGATGAAAGCACAGTGATTTGTTTCTTCCAGGGTCTGGATTAGTTAAGAGGCTTCCACTGTAGCTTAAAGTAAAGGATGAATATTCATCCTTTCATTCAGTCCTCATGGCAATAATATCTAGAGTATTTCTGCTTCATGAAAAACACCACAGCATTTAGGCATAACAGAGCTCAGAAAGAAATAAGTGAATAGTTCAATATAAATAGAAGTAAAAACTCTTAAATAGCATATATATAAAATATAAAATATAAATAGCATATATATATAAAAATAGCATGCACAAGGAGTCCATACTGGAAGCTTACAGTAAAATGCAGGAGTAATCTACACCTCCAGCATTAGCATCTCAGTTGCAAACAGGCCTTAATCTACTGTTCTAATCCCTCCAAACTATGGACTTCATTCTTGTAATATTTTGTGTGGTAGATATCACACACACAAAACACCCTGTAATTTTGAAAACAAATGAAAGTATTTTCTGTTAAATCCATTGCTTTCTCCCACCATTACCCAAATTAGTAAAAAAATAATTAAATCCTTTGTAAGCAAAGCGGGAGTTAGGAATGGCTTTTAAGGTTTTTGAGCATTTCATACACGACCAGAGCCAATGCATTTCTATCCACAGAAATCAACTCAAAATGTCATGACTCATTTTCTGCAACAGAACCTGAGTGAAAGCAAAAAAACTCTAAAACTTGCTAATCAATTAATGACTTCTGCCATCTCACATTACACTCACTGGAATGTAAATTCTTAGTCACCAACTGTGTAGTCTGTAGAACATGGTAGGTCAGCAGATTTATAAACCAGATTCAGTCTTTTTTGGGTCAAAATTTGAACAGCAATAACTGCTATTTGATGCCAAATCCAAAACTTTTTTTTTTTTAAAGTTTAGGAAGAGACAAAGAATTTTTACAACTTTAACTAGAAAAATAAAATAAGTGCTGTTATTGTGACCTTAAATATACATTTTTATGTCATAATAATGTTATATGTCACTTCCTACATTTCCCTTCTTACTTTCACAAGAAAGCATATAGCTTAATAAGCACATGAAATTGAAAAAAAAAAGTTTGTCCTATTTCTTCTATCTGTCAGTCTATTTAACACTCATCAGATTTGCTTTATCACTAAGTGAAACTTAATTTGAAACAGTGGGATTACAAGAATGTCTAGCAGATGGGAAATAGAGACACCCCTGGGGATCATAATGTAATCCATGTCACATTCTCTTATTACATTCTCATACCACTGAAAAAATAATATCTTACATATTGTATCAAATTATTTAATATAATAATCTAATGTCACTTTCTTCGGAGCTATGCGTCTCATTACAGCAGCAAATGGACCTTTGCTTTGGATAAGCCGTAATTTTTTTTTTAATTTTTAATGAAATTCAAATGTCTAATGAGTCCAAGATGGCTTGTCAACTTAAATTATCTGTTTGTCTTTCTGTTTACCATATCTATCTGTCTACAGTTTTTATTTTTCTCTGTGAAGTTTAGTTATTGGATCCCATGTTTCCTTCTGGAAGGAATTTCTAACAGATGATTATTCCCGCTGATATGTTGATGATTTGCTAATTTATGGCTTGTAAATATAAGAAATCTGAACAAACCTCTGGGAAGCAGAGGAGATCATGAGAGATGAGAAATGAGGTTTTAATAGCTTATACAGTAAAGTAGAGTGATTTCATTAAAAATACAGTTTTTAATCCTATATACTAACTACAAAAATGTATCTGGACTTTTTTTGTTTGTTTGCTTTTTGTGTGTTTGGTTGGTTTTTTTTTTTTAGTTTTTTGAATATGTAAGAAAGTCTAGCATCAAAGTTTACTATTGTGCCAAAGCCAGAAGTTTATATCTACGTGGACAAAATCACAGAATGGTTAAGGTTGGAAGGGACCAACCTTAACCATGATGACCACAGTAGGTCATCTGGTCCAACCTCCCTGCTCAAGCAGGTCATCCCTCTCTGCCAATATCGGAAGCCATGTTCTACTTTCTGCCTTCATAAAGGGCAAAATTGGATAGTAGTTTTGCATGGAAAAGGCAAAAATAATTTAGTCCATGGAATTAAAAGTCATTAATTCGATGTAAAGACTGAAAAAAGTCAGTAAATTATCCAGTCTCTCTGAGTTCATCAGTTTACAAAGGCTCGTTCCATATGCTTTCCAGAGCTTTGTGCAGGCTGATCTATAAACTAGTATCTTCAACTGGAAAATACTTCACAGAATTAAAATCCAGTCTGATCATGCGAACACATGAATACAGAAATGAAACAAGAACTGTCTGGATTCTCAAGTAAACCAGTAAATGCAGGATAAAATTTTAATTATAAACCAATAGAGGTAAAAAATATCTGGATCTTTAACTGAATTTCATACTGCGCCTCACTAATATGAATATTATAAACAAATAATCAAAATGAACTTGATTTTTTTTTCTTAAAAGAAATAACACTGATGATCTCTTAAGTACTATTTTGGCTGGAACTGAATGTATAAGTTCCAAATATCAAAAAAAGAGTGCTGTAGCATAAATCTACCTATCCAAACCCAAGACTTTCTTGAAGAAAAGCTCCATCTCATAAGACTTACAGCTGAACTTTATAGCCAAGAGCTTAGATGGAGCACTTCAGGAAATCATCCAAAGACAAAATGATCACTGCCCCTTTCAGTCTCCCAGAGGTATGAATGCATGAGCAAACCTGCAGGCTTAATGCTATATTCTAAACCTCAGCTATGATGATGGTGGCAGATACCTTTCCGTCCTTTTATGGTACTTCACTTTAGAAACATCACTTTAAAATGATCCCTTGAATACTAACTCATGAATTCCTCAGATAATTTACAGAAAAAGCCTAAACAAAGTCAAATGAAAAGCCTTAAAAAGAAAAGAGCTAAGTATATATAGGGTGTAAGGAATCACTTGCTGATCTCAAAATTTTTAAGAAAAATGGCTAAAAGGAGATATTATTATAAAGAATATTATGTGCAATACCTACTTTATAAAAAGTATTTCCAAAAATATAAAATATAAAAACAGAATTCATCCAGGGAAAAGAACAGGAAGGCGAAACAGTAATGACTTAACTGCTTGTCAGAGAGAACAGGAAAGCTACATAGGACTCAAGGTCGAAAATACTGGAAGACACATCCGTTATCCTAACATATCTCTTAGCTGTATTACAAAATAAATTACAAAATTTTTACAAGTCTGATTTCTTCCTACATCTGAATTTTGTTTCCCACTTATGCCTTTGTTTTTTATATATGTATATTTATTATCAACTATTTTCTGCCTTGTAACTACAGCCTGGTTTTCTCTGTATTATTTACATTTAGTGATGACTACAGCAAGAAGCAATTGTTTGTCTGTTCTGTGTATAATTAAACTGAGAAGGCCAGTTTTGCTTGTCTACTGATCATCTGATTCTGGTATATCAGGGCACACAGTAAAAACATTACACAGGCTTCTGATGACTGAAGAAGAAAAACAGTAAAAAACCATCTGCTTAGCAGTAATATCACTGAATACAGAGCAACTCTCATTGCCTATACATTTGTAATTCATAAGGATTGTTATCTTTCTTGTAATTTTTGTTTTGTTCTAGATTGTAATTGTGCCTAACTCATTACTCTACTTGTCCTTAAAAGTGCATGTTTAGTCTGCGTCAAATTTTGTATAGACATATTGGTATGAAATTTTGGTACATATGCAACAGTGAGTGAGACTCTGGAAATCTCACTACAATAATACTACAAAGCAGAAATTATAAATTAAATTTAAAATTTAAAAAATTCTCTGTGGACTTTCATAAAGTATCTAACCTAGTAACTAGCAGATTTAACCAGTGATAACTGCATACTGCCCACAAACTACTTCTGTTTCCAAAGTCTGTGTGTATGTGTCTCATCTAAGAGAGAAGTAAGATTCTTCATTGTTCCAAGTGCATCCTATATTGTTTATGCGACCTTTGGGGACTTTATTGGCTGAAAAGCAATATGAAATGTGAGATCAAATTCATTGGTGTGCTGGTTATTTCTCTTCTTTAGTAAGTGGAGTTTGTGTCAAGAATTCTTATGCACACTTCCATCTGCTTTGACAGTTACAATTCCATAGCAAGGCTCTCCTCAGTATTGAAAGTCACGCAGTGCAATCCTCAAAACACAAATAATCATATGTTGATTTTAACATACTAAATGTTAAATACCTAATGTTTAATAACCATATAGAAACATGTTATTCCACGCACACAGAATTTACAAGGCAGCATGTAAAACCAAATATATAAATGCTACAAAGCAGATTCCATGTATTTTTCTATTTTGTAGAAAGGTAAAAAGCATACACATTAAAAAGGGTTGAAACTATATCCTTCACTAAAATTCATCTGTTTTCACATTGTACAAGTATTTAATTTTATCTGGAAACTTTCTGACAATAGAAATAGAAAAACTGTAGTTTCTCATTATGTTTACTGCCAGAATCTATGCTTCGTTGCTCAACTAAAGACCTCATATTGCTAATTACTACCACATGCCCGTATCCCATGAAAAGGAAAACTTATTGGTTCTGACAATCCATTCTCTCAACACTGAATTCCAAATGAAAACTTAAATTTTGGCCAAACATAACATTTCATCAATCTTGTTCTGCTGACTGCAAAAGCAAGATCAAACAAGGGGTGCTAATGGCTTTTTACTGTGTAGTTCCCAAACTTAGATTCTCTGATGAGAGACACACATGAGCAAAGAACATCTTTAACCTACTTCATAATTAGTAATTGAACTGGAAAACAATGCATAAAGTATACTGAACAGTTTGTATGCTGGTGACAGAGCTGTTTCAAACAACAAATCATATGAGCAGTACAGATCAGCAGAGAAAGCACTGACAACAGAGTGAGAAAAAACCAAACAGATAGTGCAAATAAAGAAAGACAAAACCAAAAGGTGACAAAAATAAAATTAAGCACGCCCCAAAGCTAGCAGAAGCGTGTAATCTGATGCTGAGATTTTCAGGATGTGGGGTTCTGACTGAAGATCAGGTCAAAATTTAGAGACATCTGAGCAATGCTGGGTACTAGTGACAATGTAGAAGGGGAGAGACTAAAACTGTATGTAAACAGTTTTTAACCATACACCCCTCTGCTATAACTCCTTTGGAGCTTAAAAAACAGAGGTATATGTTCTGTATTTGAAAAACCTACTCTTTGAGAAACCAAGTAAGAATACAAATATGGAACTGAGTCTATGAAACTATGTCACAAAAAACCATTTTTGGAAATTCATAATGCTCTTCTTTCCAGAAACAAATTAAGGTGTTTTGTCAATCTAGGCAAGTAATGGAAGTTTCCAACACTGGTGTTTACAGTTTACCCTAGACATTTGAGGGTATCTCAAAAAATGCAAGTATTGAAGTTTACTGTCTAATTGCTTGAATATTATTGAACAGACAATAGTATTCTAATTCTAAAACTTTGATTTATCTACTAAGTGATGTAAAACAATACTCTAGAATTACCTCTGTGGGACATTTACAGTCTCTGCTGCGCAGAGAGGAGAAACAACTTGATTAAACCATAATCCACGTGAATAAAATGTGGCAGGGTTATGATTTGAAAGGAACCAAGTAAAAATTTTTCTTAAAGTAAGAAGAGGGAAAATTAATTAGATGCATTTCTTGCAGTACCTTCTTTATATGAAAAGGGCCCTCTGTATGAGTAGTCTTTCAGGGCTAATTTATCTCTACCACTGAATGTCACAATGATATGTAATGAAATGAAAGATGGCAACATTAAACATGATATTGTGCTAGATCACACTATATCATCAAGTACATCTAGTTCAGTAACAGCTATATCCCACTAGGTCTAGATGCTGGGAATGCCAGAAAGAGCTGGTTTTAACTTGGTCATGGAAACAAAGAGGCTTTCAAAAGAAATGTAATGAGCTAATGTGGTCAAATAAAATTTAACCTTTGCCACCAAGTTTTTTACCATACTATGTTGATATTAAGGCTACTGTCTGCTCTTCTTAGGGTAAGTTTTTTACAGTGTGTGCAAGAGAATTGCTTTAAAATCCCTGGTCACAGATCCTAAAATCATGAGTGTTTGCAATATCCATAGGAAGTGAAAAAAAGATGCATGGGAATCTGCTGATGGAATATTGAGATACAGGGCTACTAGACTTCTTACATAGTCCAACAGAATATACGGGTCGACTTAAATCTCCTGTTTTACACTGCAGTAAAACCAAGTCTTCTAAAGAACTGAGTTGTCCGAAAATCATGTGAATTATCATTGCCACTTAGTTAAGAGATAAACCACACGATAATCTGATGCCCAAAACAGTTAAGTGACAACTCAGCTCAACCTTGGTCCAGAAGCTAACTGCGTATGTAATAGCAGCCCTTTTTACAAGATATGTTAGTGCAGTCTTCGTGGTATCCAGGTTCTCTGGAAGTAGGGACATATGTTGTGACTTGTACCATAGCATAGCCCAGGTCTCTAATTATAGTGTGACAACTCTCCAGTGGTAACATCTGATGTCAAAGAATACAGCCTTATAAGCTGTGAGTCAGCTATTACCACCTTCAGGGGCTCGTTAAAGTCACACAACCACACCTGGTCTTTTTTGACTTACTTTCTGCCTCGAGTTGAGTTAAAAGTTCCGCCGTATTTCTTCCGATTAAGGATGAGAGCAGCAATTTCTGGCACGTAGCGAGCAAACATTGCCTACATGCATGAAACAAAAACACAACAAAAAAAAGGAAAATGGCATGCAGAGAGTGTTCTACTGCAGCAGAGGCAGCAGAGCCTCTTGGGATACTTACTTTCTTCCACTAACCGCACTATAGGAACCACCATATTTCTTGCGGTTTCCTATTAACTCTATGATTTCAGGGACGTAGCTGGCAAACATGGCCTAAGAAGAAGATAGGAGACAGAAGAAAAGACTAAAAAGAGAGGCCAAAGAAGGGGGGATGATGAATATTTTCAGAAGATATATATTTTTAAGATCTGAAAATCCAAAAGAATTAGATCTATGCAGTTGTTTAAAAAGAAAATTTTTAAAAATGCAAAAGTTCTTATCAAACAAAACAAGAGGGTTCAATGTAAAAGTTGGTCTTGGAGAAGGTGCATACCTTATAAACAAAGAAAATGGTCAAAAGAGGAAAAATAGACATACAAAAGAAAACAAGAACAAAATTCAAACTGGTATCTAATCACAAAAAGCAGTTATGTCTATTTCTTGCTGAAAAAGGGAGGGGAAAAAACCTATCCAAGTCCCACTGCAAAAAAAAAAATCCAAAACCAAGTATTATCGTTACTGTTACATTTCTGTTTTAAAATACAGACTTTTCCCCATATTATTAGAATTTAAAAGAAGACAAAACCAAGATGGAACCAAGGGTTATTTCCCCATCAAGAAACAAAAAAAAAAATCACTCCCTGCCCCCCCTAAAAAAAAAAAAATTTCCAAAAGTTTTTGGGTTTAGAAGGATTGGAATAACATGTGATAGAAAAAAGGTTTTGAGGAGAAAATAAAAAATATTCTGCCATGTTTTGTCCAACAAACATCTTCCTTGTGGCTGGATACTTCGAAGAGCTACTGCCATTTGACATGATCTTTGTCTTCGTATGTCAATGATCAGAGATGGGAATACATATATTTAATGCTCATATATCTGTATCTGTGTGTCTCATATATGGCATTCATAACACTAGTTATATACATATCACCTCTGTAAGATGTATGTATATGTGAAATCAATATGAGGGTAAGGTAAGGTAACAATATACGTATATATGTATGTGCACAATCTATATTACAGTCATCCATAAAGCACTTACCTTGAAATCTGTAAATATTAAAATAAACTTTGCTGTTTGAGAGAACAACATTGCTACAGGTCCTATAATATTACTAACACTGACATAAGTTGACATAAGACAATTAGTAACTTGGATGCTACTAACATACAGGACAAAGAACACAAGAATCCCAGGAAAGGATCCTGATTATTATCATGTGATAAATTGTGAGTTAAAATTGCACTCAATGACATGAAAAGATGTTTGAAATTAAAGAGAATGTGGTTTGCCATCATCTAGATCAGGCAAGCTGCTCTTTAAGGCAGTCCAAAGCCACAGTGTTTGTTGGAATTCAGGGAAGGAACACAGAAGGGTGGGTAGGACATCTGAAACCGCAAAGTTTCTTTAAATATCAATATCAGCCTCCAAAAAAATGTACTACAGTCAGTCACTAAAACATAGAGGACTACAAATAACATTATAGGTTGAAACATTAAGGCATTTCATGTATTCACATGCATTACTCATTTAAAGGAATTAGAAAAATTCTTACTAAACTGGACTAATTTGACAAGCTCTGACAAAATATTTATCTACATGAAAAAAGGGCATATTAAACATATTTGAATGCTTTATAATTAATTTTAGTTTTACTTAATTACAACATTGAGGTATACCAGATCAAGTATTAAGGTAGCTGGAATAATAGGGATAATTAAAGAAAAAAGAGTTTTTACCAATCCCCCAAGGATGAAGAAGACCATGAAAAGGCGACCAAGGGTTGTTTTTGCATAAACATCTCCATAGCCAACAGTGGACATTGTAACCATCAGTAAATAAACACATTCCCAATATGTTAGCGGTTGATTATTTTGGAAGTTTTCCCATGGATCCCCTGAGTTCTCCACCTAAATGTAAATGAAAACATTTAATGAATTAATATAGTTGTACCCCAAATTAAATCTAACCATATATGCATGTGCATGTGTGTGTGTATACATATATATATATAAAATATGGCATATAATATAAACCCTGAATCCCTTTCTGTGATTTATTTGGAACAAATACAGAACCTGACCCTGTCCCAAACATAGCACTACAAGTCTTTTGCCAATATACATAGCCCTTCCACTCATACTATTTATGGAAAGTATCTTTTCCATTCACCACTAAATAACTTAGTAATGTGGTTAAGTGAGTTTATTTTATAAAAATTTCTTTAGAACATTTTCAGAGTGAAACTTATGTGTAATGCAATTATACTCCTTAATGTTTTTGTTTGAAAGGACTATGTAGCTCTTAGGCATTACTGACATGTTTAGTGATATACTATTACTTTTTCAAAAGGCCAGCTGCTCTTGTGACAAAATTATAAATTTATCAGTGGGAAAAGAGCATGCCCTCTAAAATTTGTTCCACAGTAAAAAGTTTAAATTTGAGTATTCCTACAGTACAATAGAGAAACTTACGCTGAAAAGCAAAGTGGAAAAAAAAAAAATCCAAATCCTAGAAAATAGCACTCCCTCAATCTTGATGTAATTTTTAAAAAGGTGGTGGGCTTTTTTTGGTTTCGTGTTCAAAAATCAAAAAAGCTATTGTTTCTATGATAGAAATGCTGTTTTTGCTGAGAGGAGTGTAAAAATCTGGTCCTATGGGAAGAAATAGATCATAAATGAAAACATCCAAAATCTCAGTGCATCTTTATAAGAGTGAAAATTAAATGACAGATATATCAAGAAAATCAATATTTTGATTTTAATCTTACACAACTGGATGCAGCTTCAGTTAATTCCAGTGAAGTCAATGAAATTGCTCCAGAGTGATAGCAATATCATTAAATTTTATTACTAGTCCAAAACATTCCTTAATAACTTATTACTACTAGCAGCTCAAAATTTTCCTGATCCTAAGTTGATCATAAAATGCACTTAAAGGACAACCACTTAACCACTTATCATATTTTATTATATTTACCAAACAAATCAGTAAAAGCTATTAGTTTAAAGCACACACTTGACATGTACCTACTGTTCATATGCATATTCACATTTATGAACTCATGTACTTCTATAGTATCTTACATTTTTCAGGTATTGTCAAGTGCAGAATAGAAATCTACTACAAAAAACCTGTATTATCAGTGACTGAAAGCTACACCTAAACAATTTGAAATTTAAAAGAAAAAGACAAGGAAACAATCTCTAAACAAATCGCTATCCAGAATGTTAGCAATCCCATTACTTCTCATGGAAATACAGAACTGTGTGCTTCTGACACAACCATGGATTTCCCAGGACCTCTGTCTTGCTCCAACTCTGCCAACCTCTCCCAGGAAGCGCTCGCAGGAGTTCTTTGGGAAGCACTGCCACCTCCTGGTAAATTGTCATCGTTTTGCAAGTTGCACTAGTCCAAGTTTCCTGCGTTAATGCTGAGGTTAATGATGTCTGTCTTACTACTCCAAACTAGTTTTGAGTAGGACCTTAAAATTTTGGAAGCTGTCACTCCTTTTTATTTTCCTTTGTCTGTGTGTTAAGGGATTATGCAGAGCAAGGCAATTGCAGGAAATAAAGTAGCTCAGAGAGCAGATGATCCATGAGAAAAAGTCAATGAAGTACTTTCAAATGTACTTACCAAATGTATGAACCCAGCTGCTGTCAGCCACGTGCTGATAAATATAGAGCACAGATTCACTAGCTTGATGGAATTACTGAAAACAAACAAAACAAATAGGAACTTTGACTAGAATTTGTCACAAATTTTCTGCACGTACCTGCATAAAACTGCATACTTTAGACTAAAGAATCTGATCATTATTTCCAAAGAGGAAGAGACTCCCTAAAAAACTTAATCAAAAGCTCACACAAAATATGTATTGTTTTGTCTTTGTGGGGTTCATATTTTCATCATCTATAGCATGAAAGTTTCTGTGTATGAGAGCAGAAGGTATGGCTACCTCTGTACTCATAAACAAACTAATAGAAATAATGCTTTTTGACAGATAATTTGGGTGCCTCTCAGTACACTCACCTCCTTATTTTTCATTGCTATACACCTCCAAGTTATTCACATAAAAATACATAAAAACATATGAGAAAGTTATGATTCCCAAATTAAATATCTAAGGTATTTTACAGTGCTCATGTAAAGTCCTAAGTAATTTTCATACTATTCTGCTGCTATGAACTCCTATGGACTACTTTATGAAAATTCACACTAAATTAGAGCATTTCATTGTTCACAATCACATTTTTCTTTAAAAAAAATGAGAAAAAGTAAAATTTAAACTATGAAAAAAGTGATATTTAAACCTACCAATCAAACTCCGCAAATATTTTTTAGTCCCACTGAATAGGATGTTCCCTATTGTAGTCAAAAGTGATTTTGAAGCAAGGATCTCATTCAGTTCAGGAGGAAAATACCATACTTGTGGAAGAAATATAAGTAAAACTTGCTCCCTCTCTTCTCACAAAAATCACTACTCTAAGAAGGATATTCAACACATCCACAAGGAACTGCAGTCCGTGTATAACTATGTTCAAACGACCTTATCCATTCATGGAAATGTATTGGAAATAGCTCTCCTTTAGTTTTGAAAACATTTATAAGAAGGTATACTACCTCAGAAAAAAAAACATAATTATTCCTAATGCAATAAATTCAAAAAAGATAAAAATTGGAAAACAACCCCTATCAGTATTAGCAGTAGTAATTTTGCAGTAGAATTAATTAATATTTCTATCTATAACTACTTAGGGACAATAAAAATGTACTCCTTTCTTTAAAATGCTGAGAAGAACTTTGAAAATTAATCAGACCAACTTCATCAAAAATAATTTTAAGAGTTACAGTTAGCAAAGTGGGCAGCTTGAGACACATGGAAAAGAATATAACTGATTAATATGAAAAATGTGTTAATAAATATTATGCTTAAAAATAAAATAATATATAAGCTATCCTGTCATTGATCAGTGCTCACCGACATCAACACATATTACTTGTCCCTCTCTTTCTTAAGGTATGGTTGGTTAAAGTCCCTATTTTGTTGATGTTTTTTGTTCAGTTATAGCACAGGATCCAATTCAATAGGTTTGTAGATTAAACAAAATCATAGGAGTCATGGTAATGCAAAGGCCAAAGACCATCCTTCACATGAAATCAGAAAAGGAGATGTTCCTAATAAAATAATATGTCAGTCCACATGTTACTGCAATACAAGTTAATGACAGCACCCACTAACAGCTACATTATTTGTTTGGTACATTTATTTCTGCAGATTTATTAAACAGTGTACTTTGTCTCTCCTCTATGAAATACTCCCTGTGCTTCCGCCAGAGTCTAAATATAGATGAAGGATTAGTCACAAACATTTCCCCCCTCTTTAAGCTCTTTCCAACATCTGTGCAAAATCCCTTACTGTGAGCCCTGCCTAAGCCTCTGTAGTTTTGTTGAAAAATAATACTAGAAAACAATGAAGGGGAGAAATTTTCAACTGAAAATTGAATAAATCAATTTCATCAAACCTGAGAACAAAAAATTTTGAGTAAACAACATTTTATTTCAAATTAGGGGGAAAACCAGGTCTTTGGCAGAGTATGGTGTTCTAACACAACATTGTAAAATTTTCTTTCATCTTACTGGATTTTTTCAAACACATTTAGCAATTTTTCAGATAGTCTAATCATTACCTAACACTTTGTTAGTCTCCTTAGTGCCTCAATTTCTGCATTGTTTAGCTTCTTCCTTTGGATTCCAGTTTTTGGAAAGACCTTTCTGCTCATTGTCTAAATAATACATGTTCGTTTAATCTGCATGTCTTAGTCACTAATTCTAGCAGTAATTTTAATTTATAGGTTAAAATAAAGGTTATCTTGCTGGTAGCTACATGTTATTAATGTCAAACACAGTAAAATGGCTCTAGTTGACATAGTTCCATATTTTTTTCATATAAATACATATTAGCTCAGAAAGAGAACTACGATCTTTTGCAGAATTTAAAAACACAAAAAGCATTAAGGTTTTTGGTTTTTTTCCCCCCTATACCATAACTTCAGAGCTAGTAATGAAATACTGAATTTGCTTTTCCACTTCAACAATTCAAATTCTGTCATTATTTCTTGGTCTTCATATTCACAGTCAAACTACAACATTGAAATGTCATTAAAACCTTAAAAGTGAATTGCAAAAAATGCTATAATGTTTTAATTCTAGAAGGTTTTTTTAACCATCCCTGAACAAAATACTGCAGTAGCTGGGCAAAAGCATACAATACAGTATAAGATTTTAAATTAATGGTTTAAGACCATGGTACGTAATTGAAACCACTACTTGAATTTAGAGAAATAAGTTTTACCTGCATAAAATTAGATTTGTTGAGACTACTAGTTTAACTGCCCTAACTCTTGCAAAATTACTGAAGGTTTTCCATTAACCACAAGAGCTCAGCATGTCTTTTTTCAGGTCCAAATAAAAAGTTTTCTAAAATAAATGACATTCTGTTCATTTGTTTGAACTTGATATACCCATTTTACAAAAATACTTTTTGTGAACATGAATAGCGTTCCAAATTATTTAGGTAATTTCAGATTATTAAGTAAAATACAGAAGAGAATAGACATGACTTTCTATTGCAGAACCAGGAAAAACAAAAAAACTGTTTTGAGGAAGTGACAGTTTTTAAGTTAAATAAATTGTGCTAATGATGAACTGCTAAGGATTACTTAATTGACTGAACTAACACACTCATACAAGAAAACTTTCCTTTATAGTCTTTCAAGAATCAACTTTTGAGTTTTACAGATATTTGGACGATCACATAAATAATTACAGAGAATATGATATGTATGTCTAATAGGAGAATAAATTTTGCACCAGAAAAATGTTATTTCAATGAACAGGTCAATCTTGAATAAACCAGCTCTGAATACACCAAATGTGATTAATGCAGTATCCCTTCATTTACGGATCTGGAATTTCACAAATCCCCAACTGCTGAAGGGGTTATTAGCTTTTATCAAAAACCCTTTGAGTTTATAGGTCTTCTCCATTGACTGACATTTCTTAGGGCAAGGTTGCTTTCTGTATTAAATGTAAACTCATTGGATATTCTGAGCTCCTGCACAAATTGTTCTCCTTTACCATCCCAGTGGTATTCTAAGCTATGGGAATTCACTGCACATTCTTTGATGTCTTCATTTGACAAGAAGTGGATTCTTTACAGTAACACAGCTAAATACAGATAACGTGAGAGTTTTGCAGCAAAGAGAATAGTTTCAAGGTTCAGGGTTGAAGAAACAACTGTTTACTATGACTGTGTACAAATCTCAGGACCTACGTAACCATGGCTATTAATTATCATAGCAAGAAATGGAGTTACTTGCATATAAAACCCTCACACATCAACTGGTGCAGAGAACAGAGGATTTCAGAATGGAACTGAGTTTAGAGTAATTATTGGAAGCTGGGTTCAATACTTCCCCTGGGGCATTTTAGAAAATGATGAAAAGCAACATCTTCAACTGCAAGGCATGGGAAGGTTTCTTTTTATTTCCTTCAAAGTGATCTTTTGTCCAAAACTGTGATTCTTCTGTACAACTTTCACGTATTAATAGGCCAAAGAACCAGTACACCAGAAGGTTAATTAGACTCTTTTAGTTATTATATAAAAGAAATACTAAGTACAATCAATACAATATACAGAAAGCTCAGCATAATTTTTAATATGGTTTTGATGTGAAAAAGGATGCTCAGTTCAAACAAACTGAAATAGAGCCACAATGATAATTTCTCAATATACTTTTTACTTGTATTCTGTTGAACGAATTTTGATTTCTGTTTTTCCAGGACAGCAGAACATGGACTGCTTATATGGAAAGCAGCAATGTTTAATCAGTGCAAAGCTATGTAATTCACTCTGTTTCTAATTTATCAACACACAACCTTGCTTGATATTTCAAATTTAACAACACATCAAAATCTACTGATCACATAGCAAAAGATGCTTTCACTGATAAATCATTCATCAGCAGAAAAAGGTTTAAAGAACAGATAACAACTGTGGGTTTTTTCCAGGAAAGAAAAATGTAAGCCACTTATGCTGTGTTACCAATGCAATTAACTCAGTATGTAAGAAAAAGTCTTACCTTGTTTTAAGTATATTCAGAAACTGCAAAATTTCTGAAAACTGTATCAGTCTAAGGGCTCTTAAAAATCTTAAACCTGCAGTAAAGGAAAAAAAAAGAAAACTATAGTAAAGAATAATTCAAATTATAACAACATATCACAACAACAGTGATCAATTAAATCAACATTGGTAGCATACAAAATGACAAATACCTTTGAAATGCTCTTCCATATTTAATTGTTCCAAGATCCTTAACAGGTCTTTTTCAAATAGTTTTAAATTTATTTTCCTAATAACTGATGTATCCTACCAGAAAACCTTAGTTTATGTAGGAAGTCATGGGTGGAGACACACAGGCTGAAAGCTAAAGGGAAAAAACCTCACTGAGATTGCTGGTAATTCTAGCGCACATGTCCTTCTCTTCCAGGATGTCAAAGACACATGAGGATGTGAAACGCCTCAGTGCTCCAAGCTCTCATGTTGCTCAGTGAAAAATAAGAGATTATGGGCAAGAGATCTGATAACCTGGATAAAGTAGACTATGTATGCCTGATTAGATTGGTAAATCTTAATGACGTAAAATCTTTTATTGTAATAATGCTCATGTCCACCCTAATTTCAAAAAACTCGAGCAGAAGAGAAAAATGACACATTTTCTCTTAAAAATGGCAAATTAACTATATTTCTTTCCATCAGCCTATAACTGTAGGAGTACCTTACACTTCAACTATTAAAAAAGCAACTATTTTTAAAAAGAAATTGCATTTTTATGTAGAAATCAGATTGCGTGCATAGCAAGTCCCAGACAACTACAAAGTTGGCAAGACAGATACAAAGAGAGTATGTGCAGCAGCAAATACTATAGGAGATTAGGGGATTAAATTATTAAAATAGTTTTATGCTGATAGTAAATGATTTCGCTGCAGATCTTTGGCATATGAATAAAAGTACATTGTGTATTATACATACGCACAGCTTATAAAATTAAAATAATGCTTGGAGGATAATTTTTATTAGAGAGTACAGCCAGGAGTTACATAAAAGTTGTGTAACATGGTATTGCAACCGTTACAGTGAGGTCCAGGTCAGCTTCTTCTCATTTGTTATTGACATTTATTTTACCCACTTCCAGTGCTAAAAACCACTTTTTGTTTCTAGAAGCTTAAGAAAAGCTGGTCCTAGCAAACAAATAAACCTGGTCACGACTTTTATCATCTCACTGGAATAAGAGGTTCCCATCAAGAGCAGAGATGCATGTAGAAAGATGTGTTTAAATCATGACATTTTTCCTGCAGTATTCTTGGTAAGTTGATAAATAAAATTTTTACTCTTGCTAAGGCTTACAGGTGGCCCTGCTAAGTAGCCTTGTTAAGACTCATAAGTAGTCTTAAAGTACTCCCCTGTCTAGTACATGGATATAAAGTTTCTTTTTAATTACTGACTGTGGGGAACTCTGAAAATTAATCACAACTTACTAAATGGATTTAGGGATCTAGACAAAAAGTAATAAAATGAAGCTTAATAATTATAAATATCAGATCTATTTGCAATTAAAAGAAGATAATTTTAGATCATATTGTTGAAACTGTGAGACACGTCCCTCTGTTCCACTTCCAGTAATTCCCACAGTTGCTACTCCTATCCAAAGGGAAGCAGCTGGACAGGGAAGAAGAGGATCTTTCTCAGCTCGGTTCCATCCAGCTACCTTCCTCACTCCATTCCCTATCAAGTTCTTTGAAAAATAGCTAGTGGAAGAAAAACCTTTCCTCAGTACTGCATCAGAAGTTAATGAGATGACCGAGTTACCCATTGTCATGTTTCAAAAAGAAACCTGAGAAACATCAAAATTAGCAATAACACCTCTATCTCCAAACCAATATAATGGTTAAGATACATTTAAGTTGCTAAGACATCAAATAATAGAACAAAAATACTACAGCTTCAATGTATTTTCTGTGAAAGAGGAAAATCATTAAGGATGAAGTTCTGCATTTGCTACAGCCCACACCATTTTAAAGAATTCCCTTCAGAGAATACAACTTTAAAGAAAAAAACAATAAAATTGGAGAGTTTGCTCAAACAGTTTAGCTACAAAATAGAACTGGCTTTCAACTGTAAAAGCTAAAGGAATTATTACATGGAAAGAATCAGATAATCATTTTCAGAAACCTGCTTTGTGTGCTTCAAATACAAAACCCCAAAAATTAAATGAAAATTACAGTTTTCCCTATCATGATGGTAAATTAATTCTTTCCAGTATTCTACAATTTTCAAGATACAAAGAGTTCTGCTATTAAATTCCTATATGTATGTCATTTTATCTGATTTCCATAGAATTATACAATAATTTGGGTTGGGAAGAATCTTGGCAAATCCTCACTGCAATTAGGAAGGACATCTTCAGCTAGATTGGGTTGTTTAATCTGATCTTGAACTCTCTTAGTCTTTCCTCATAGCAAAGGTGTTGCACAGCTCTGATCACTTTTGTAGCTCTCCTTGGGACCCATTCCAACATGCCTGTGTCTGTTTTCTGCCCAGGACCCCAGAGCTGGATT
This sequence comes from Pachyramphus minor, assembly GCA_013397135.1. Classification (NCBI taxonomy): domain Eukaryota; kingdom Metazoa; phylum Chordata; class Aves; order Passeriformes; family Tyrannidae; genus Pachyramphus; species Pachyramphus minor. Next base: position 570,705 of record VYXB01007043.1, read on the forward strand.
CAGTACTCCAGGGGGAATCTCACAAGAATGGATTAGAGGGTAAAATCTCCTCCCTTGCTGCTTTTGATGCAGCACAGGATACAACTGGCCTTCTGAGCTGTGAGTGTACATTGCTGGCTCATGTCCAACTTTTCATCCATCAGTCTTTCCATCCCAAGTCTTTCTCTGTGGGGATGCTCTCAATCCCTTCCTCCCCAAGCCTGTATTCAGGCTGGGGAGCCACTGGTGCAGGACCCTGCACTTGGCCTTGTTGAGAGACAGAAGGTTCCCACAGGTCCATTTCTCAAGCTTGTCCAGGTCCCTTTGGATGGCATCTCATCCTTTAGGCATGTCAACCGTACCACTCAGCTTGGTGTTGTCTGCACACTTGTTGAGGGTGCACTTGATCCCTTTGTCTATGTCATTCATGAAGATATTAAACAGTGCTGGTCTCAATTATGTCACCTATCTCCACCTGTACTTCGTGCTACTAACTCCTACTCTCTGGATGCAATCCAACCAATTCCTCATCCTCCAAACAGTCCACCCATGAAATCCTTCTCTTTCCAGAAGGAGAAGGATATCGGGAGGTGACTGTGTCAAAAGTCTTACAAAAGTCCAGATATAATACACCCATGGCTCTTCCCTTGTCCACTGTGTAGCCACTACATCACAGAAGGTCACTTGTTTGGTCAGGTGGGACTTTCCCTTGGTGAAGTTGTGCTGACTGTCTTGAATCACCTCCCTGTTTTTTATGTGCCTTAGCACAGCTTAGAGAAGAATATGTTCCATGAACTTCCCGGGCACAGTGATGAGGCTGACAGACTGGTAGTTACAAGGGTCCTCCTTTCTATCCTTTTTTAAAGACAGGTATAATGTTTCGCTTTTTCAAGCCACCAGGGTCTTCACTATGACTGCCAACAGACAGGTGGTTTTACACTATTTACATTATTTTACACTAATAGTTTTACACTATTACAGAGTAGCGTAAAAAAAGAGCTCTGAAAAGTGATCTGAACAAAACATATAAAAGGACTGGATGATATCAGGGCTGCAGCTGGTAGGTTTGCATAACCTTATTTCCAGGCACTCACAGTATCTTGCTTTCAGAGGCTGAGCATACAACCATCATGTAGTTCCCTGTTTTCAACTGAAAACCATTATTCCTGCCGTTTCCATAAAATAATTAACATAAAGAGTCAGTCTGTGAATACAACTTTACATAGTAAGGAGAAATTAAGATGCACCAGTGTGCATACCTCCCCAGCAGATGATACATGGAAAGACTTTGTGTGGACTATTGGTAACATCCACTAATACTAGATGAACCAAAGCAGATGGGAAAGGGGAATTCACATTCTTTAATAATTATTTCTAAAACTTGTCTGTGAAAGAGACAGGAAGTGCTGTCTTTGAATGAATCTATTTGGTTCAAGCATTGACTGCTTGATCCTCTAGTGAATGATGCACATTTTGAAAGGCTGCAGCTAATTCGGTGGTTTCAGCAATACAAAAAGCTGCAGCTGAGAATGAACTGTAAGGATAAAACTCAGATGAAATGAGTTTGCCTCTAAATGTATGATTATTTATATCACAAATGTGTACAGGTCTCCTTCCTTAACAACATTTGGGAACATGTTTTATACATGTGGGGAAGATTCCTTTAATATGAAATACCAAATAAACTGGTTTACATTTAAACCAAATGTAAAAAAGCAAATTTTGGCTTTATCAACCAAATTCCTTTAACAATATGAGACAAAGTGTTTTAATCAATAGTTTCTGCCTGTAGTACAATAATTTGAGTTGTAGGTATGATGATTCAAATAAATCTCCAACTACACCACAGAATTATTTTCTTACTGAAAAAGTATTTGTTTAGATACCTGTGTTGCCTGTACAGCAAACAGACCATTTTCAAAATACACTGAAAATGTAAAATATGTATGAAATATTATTTCAGATATTGAGTGGAACCACCCTTCATTAAATGGTTACTAAGAGAGGCTGTGTACTGCCAAAAAAATCAATCTTACAGAAATCAATTATCTGTTCAGTTGGAAGCAATATACCACGTTGAATACCGGACTAGATCTAGAATACAACAGGAGTATTTTTTTCCTGCCTCTTTACTAAGGACTCAGTAAAATGGATGCTTTAGAACAGAATAGTGACACAAACATGGCCAATAAACTATATGCCAGTAGCAATGCAATTACAGTGGAAAATTATTTTATCTATAAAGATTACAGCAAAGCAAACAACATTATTTTAAGCTTTATTTGACTTCACAGTCTTAAAGATGCTGAAATAGGATATTTTCTTGTCTGTCTAACAGCTCTGCAGTCTCTCTACTGAACTGATGCTTTCCACTGGATTAATATACAGCAGCAATCAGGATTACCCGTAGGTGGCAAACCCCACAAAAAAAGGAAATTTACCATTTTAAATCTTTAAAGAGGAAGGCAAGGAAATTATGGCAACTTTACTTATTTGATTTTAATGAGATTCTAATACATAGAAGCAGGAATTGGAATATTTCTTCATTCAACATGAGAGGTCCATCGACACAAAAAGCACCAAGCATTACATTATTTCTCACCAATGAAATAAATAATCCCTTTCTTATTGCCTTATGTTGCTTATTTTTTCCCCCCTTATTGACAACAGTATATCCGAAATACTGGTTTAAGGATTCAATACACAGAAATTCTCTATACTGTTTCTATTCCTGACCAACCATTCACCCATTCATTGGAACGGTATCTTCATCAAACCTATCAATGGATACTGCTACCTTAGATTTACTGAAGATTGAAAAAAAAACCAGAATCCATATTTAGGAAGCTTTTCTGACATGCATAGGATGGAGAGGTAATTTTTAGGATGCAAAACAATCTTATTTTGAATGTCTTCCCACAGTGCAGCAGAGTTATCTGATATCCCACTCCCTGTAGACAGACTTGAAAACGGAAGTTCAAAGGAAAAAGACAAGAAAAAATAGCAGGAAGGAAAAGGATCTACCATTCCCTGGAAGCAACACAGACAAAATATTTTTATACATTTCCCTGCCTCTGTTATGCAACTTTACAAGTGGCGAGAACAACCTGCAGCATGAAAAAAAATCAATGCCCTATGACCAGGATAGTAAAACTAAATCAAATTCAGAATCTACATATATTTCATACTAATTGCTTTCAAACAATGTTGCATCCAAGATTTGTTAATAAATCTCTCTTTAACTTTTATGCCTTTTAAAACAATGACAGCAGTTTCAAAAACATTTTTTTGATAATGCCAACACTGCAGAAAATTACATTCCATCCTTCAATAAAGACTGGATTACTTGATTCTGGGTGAACACTGAATCTCTTTGATGAGGGAGATAGGAGCACATTGCAGCATGTGAGTTTGGGAAGGAATTCTTCCTATAAAGCCTCATAAATACTGTAGCTTTTTTTTCCTAAGTTGAAAAATTAAATAGAATTATCCCTTTTAGAAGATAATAATACTAGCACCAAAGACAATACAACAAACTACAGTTCTGAAGAAAAAGTTTAGATTTGGACCTTACCCCAGTATGAGCCGACCCTATAACAAGACACCAAGGAGTTTCGCAAAGTATGTTGTTCTTCCTTTTCAGGGATGTTATGTCCAGCTTTGACACGATATCCATTTTTGAACAATTCTCCATGAGATTTTTTACGCCTTCTAGTAATTCTATAAGTTTCTGTATGTGTGCCCCCAGAAGGGTTGTGGTACACTAAAATCTTGCTGGGAATCATGACTATGTGTCTTCAGCTTCAGGAGCACTGCACATAAGTATTGTGGTCCAGTCTTCAGTCACGGCATTCAGTAATAGTGAAGGCAGTCATATATTTACTCTTTTTTTTTGCTAATTCAGTATCAAAATGAAGAGGCAGCTCAGAGTTCTTTCTTTAACAGAACTTCTCTTTGGGAGCAGATTTGTTTAACTGCACACAGGATAAAATTCACCTTTACATGTTGATAATTCGGTATAATCTAGTCCATTTCTGTTAGCACGAAACAAACAGCATGAATTCAAATAGAAAACTCAGCTTGACAGAACAGACTAAGAGTATCACAAACTGGATGGACAAAACAAATCACAGAAGCAAGCAGGCAGTGCAGATGCTCCTCTGATCCGTGATGTATTAGAGCTTAAAAGTCATCTTCTATCCGGATATTACCACATAAGCTTCTTTCAGATACACAAAGAAACACACCCATTGATTCAAAACTGACAAACATGATGCTGTTCACTTGGAATGAACAGGTACTCTCATAAAGAACATAGCTCTTATAATCCATGCACATAAAGAGAATTATTTACTGTGTGTTAGTTTCTTTGGCAACTTCATGTATCTGTCTTCCAGTTAAAGCTAGTATGCAGAAGGCAGAGGTCACATAATCAGCCAACTCTTACAGGATTTATCCCAGATGAATAAATTAAAAAAAAAACCAACACCAAAACAACAAATAAACACAACAACCCTTCATCCAATCCCAGTTAATGACAGTGATCTTACTGAAGCAAAGAAAAGAATGAAAACCAAAACAATTAAGCCATCTAGAAAGAGAACGAAAAATAGAGTGCATTAGCTCTCTCAAGCAGACTCACTCTGTGAATATTGATCAAACTGGATTTCTGTTCAGTTAGCTACCATCTCATTGAATTGGATAAAGCTCTTTAAATTAAAATGTAAATTGCATATATTACCTTCCATGACAGATGATATGTTTTCTTAATGAACTTTCTTGCTTTAAGGATAACATACACACTTCATCTTGAAAAGCTAAGAGCTATCTTCATAGCTATCTTCATTTCGAGGAATATGCCTATCATTCTTTTTTTTTTTCTTTTTGGCCCCAAAGGAGCCACAAAGATATATAAGCCAAAAATATACCAATGCCATCTGGAGTACAATGCAAAACAGACACAAAAATAGACTGCCCCATGTGCTTATATGAAGTGTACAGGATTTCAAAGCATTTTGAAAATGTTATTAAAGGGTGACAATGTCAAATATAGAAACTGGGAGAGTAGTACACATGAATTTCAAATATAAGTAATATGCAGAGAGTGGATCAGAGACAAACAACTTCTGTGACACCTTTACATTGTAACCTCAAAACTATGTTCTTACAAACAACCTGGTTAAGCTCCCATTGCTCAAAATATTCAAGTCCCACTAAGTCTAGTGGGAATGGTTTTTGACATGTTATGCATGAATGCTGATACATATAAATAATATATCTGTGTATCTGTGAGCTCTTGAATCATTCCTCTCAAGCTGAAAAGATCTGAACAGGGTAGTATTTATCTGTGTTACTAAACACATCTTGTACAGCTCAAACTGAAAGAACATCCTACTTACTTTTAACCACATAAGGCATACTATTTTCCTTTCTTTTCATATCTCCTCTTGAGTACTATTATAACCATGTTATTATCCAATTTTAAACCTATCATTAGTGTACTACATGCTTAGTACAGCAAATGTTTGGGTTTAGAGTCCATTTACCTTGCAAGCATGAAACATTTCTAAAGAAAAACAGGACCCAAGTAATAAATAGCAAGAGGCAAGCTGTTTAGTTTACATAACCTATTATTTTGGTTTTAGTAATTTGACAGTATTTCTTTAACTCCCTCAGCTCCCTGGCATAGCCAGATTTTTATCATTTTCTCCACTTTCCGTCACGGCACTGCTTAATTTGTTGCACACATCAAAATCTGAAAACATACATTAAATGACAAAAACTGGGGATAAATCTAAAATAAATCTGTTCCACAATTTTTTTTTTTTAAAAATGTATATATAAATTTCAGCAGCAGCAGGATGATGGTGTATTGTGCTGAGAAGTAGTCTTCAACATCAGACAGAGCCACACAAAGCTGTTTGTATTACTCTCTTGTGCAGATGTGTCTGCTTTCCAATTGAATATTTCTTAGCATTTTGTTCTACAACCTGATTACTCAAAACAGCTTGTTGTTTTCAGTGACATTCCAGGTCTCAACCATCTAGAATATCTACCTACTACTTGGTCAAATTTTTTATATTAGAAGTAAAATTAGATTACAGGAAATTGTTCTCTATATTCTAATTTTTTGTCAGTTGTCAAGAAAACTACCTTTTAGATATCTCATCACCTAGCTCAGATGAGCATCTGAGTGAAATTCTGGAGTCCAATTAAGCAGATGAAAAGCCATCAGGAAAACAGCACTGTTTCCTACCCCTGTGAAGGACAGAGTCCATGGCCTGCTGGTCTGAGGTAGAATTAAAATTCCTAAACCCTGGGTTGTCAGGAATACCTGATGTTTGCTCTGAAGTATTTAATCCAAAGAAGTCAACATATATTCTATTACAGAGCTCTATTATCTTTTAAAAACCTATTGTTCCTTCAATGCTACTTACAAGTGAAGTTTTCCATATTTTCAACAGAAGCATAACCTTGAAGCATATCACTCTATGACCCTCCCTGAACTTGCCATAAAAATGCATTTATGTACTTATGGAAGTATTGCTATATTTAAACGACAACTTGCTTCCAAAGTCCTTCCAAATGTGACACTATTAAACTCAAATATGCAAGAGAAGAAAGCAAGACTTCTCAGCAGCTAAGCTCTGCTTTACCTTTGGCTATGCAGGGACTAGTTACTTGCTGTATCATCTTGCCAAGGAAAGATTAGATCTTTGCCATAGAAAACCAGTGTATTGGGTAGAAGAGGGTATCAAATTATTGTCCTTTAAAATACAGATTATACAGGGATGACTGATTTGCTGTGCTTTTGTAGCATATTATGTATTTGCAGTTGTGCTAAAAAGCACAGTAATTCACAAAACCAAAAAACCACAAACGAAACCTGCCAAGGAGAAACCTGATGTAGAGAAAAAATAACTTTGTTATATCCTGTGACTAATATCTCCTTGAAAATTTATTTTTAATTTACTTTATAATAAGTGAACACAGAATGTTCCACATGCTATCTTTCCTCTCTTTCAAATTGAAAACTGAAACTTGTACTTCTGAAACTACAGCGTAAAGCCATCGCTGTACACAAAATGGCCCATAAAATTTTCACTGGTCCTATCTCAAAAATTATAAAAGCATTATTCATTTAAAAAAAGACTAAAACAAAGCAAAAAACCCTCCACACACACTGTGTCTGAATATAAAAGCTGTAGAGGTTGGCAACTGTACCAGCTACTTTTTGGTACAGCTTTTTAGCATTGTCTGTAGGTTCTGACAAAAACTGAACAATGTTCATTCTGCCAAGAATTTACCAGTCATTAATCTCACTAAATTATTGAGAAGGTAAATTTATGATCCAAACTTGAGTTCCTGAGAAAATGTATGTGGAAGCATTATGTATCTTTTCATCTCCCAGTCTCAAAGTCTTAAGATATTAAACCAATTGCAGAAAGCCTGGCACTAGCAATAGCAAAACCAGTCACCAGACATGTAAACATTAACTTTCTTGGTTTACACCACTTCAGGCAATGACTATGTCATATTTCATAAACCAAGCAGAGATATACCAGTAATGAATGAATAGCAGATCTTTACATAAACCAGAGTGTATTAACATGTAAGCATCATATACTACAAAGGAAGTATTATTTTTTAATCTTACGGTTGTGTAATCCTTTTCAGATACTGAAGTCCATTAGATGCATAATAAGCCTTTTCTAATTCTTTGATTTGGGGAGAAAAAATTAATTGTACACTTTACTGATGATGCTACTAAAACCAAAATGACCCTTGAAATGAGAGGTTACACCTCAGCAAGCTAACGTTACGGAGGTGTGGCACTGAATGTTGGAAACTTGGCATTTGTTTTTTAAGTGACCATTACAACTCAGTATAAAGTAGTTTCCCTTCCTGAAAAATGACAAGTTAGCATCTTACGTAATTTTCCCTGGCATTCACCAGGAACAAATTGCACTAAAATCAGGAATATGCTATTCTGAGAGGCTGTAACCATAGGGCAGAACAAATGATAAGAACAAAGGCAAAGGAAGGACAAAGGCCAGATCTAAAGCCTGACTCATGCTGCAGGACGTTGGTTTAAAAAAAAGACTTGCAATGCTGCCTGTCTTTGCTCCTGTGAGTCACAAGGCACAGGCCATAACTGCCAAAGAAACAATGAGCATACTCTGAAATAAGACTTGTAAATGGGTAAAGGATTTCAGTCCTAATCAACTGGTATGATATAATGCATCCTATTAATTGAGCCTTCTTTAGCCTTTGAGTTGCACAAAGAAAACAGTTAAAGAACAGATATGAGCAGATGCATACAGATAAGTTAATTATGAGAAACCAGTTATGAAAATGATACACCACAAAGTTCTGTGTGGTTATGATCCAGATGCAAAAAACCCCAGTAATTCCATTTTCCGACCACATGGATGCCAAACTTCAAAAAATACTTATGTCTGTTCTAGAGAACTGATGTCCTTTTACTCAGTGTAGAGAATGACTCCTTGAACATAGTGCAATATACATATATAAATATAAATTTATATATATATAAATTTATATTGTAATAACAATAAACAGAGTACTTCAGTTGTTGGATTAAGAACTTAGGCATAAAATTTCATAGAAATCAAAGATTCTGGTGTTTTAACTGCTTTTAGAAACATAACTGTTGTATATGTCCCCCTACACCAGGTATCAGCATCTCTGCTTTCACCCCAGTGCAGTACTAAGCCATAGTCTTCACCTCCTCAGTAGCATATCATGTTTAAAGCAAGGTCTGAGTGTCAATTCATGACTGAGTCAAGAATAAATCCAGTATAGGAAGTAGCATTTACAATTCTTCTCTTCAAATTCATGTCAGACAGAAAATCTGTCTGTGATCTGCTTACTGAGAAGAAAATTCTCACAGAGTTTCAACTGCACACAAATGCTTGCCCTAACAGGCCAATGCTAGCCAAACAGTAAGAAAAGAAAATATCTATCCACTGAGTAGAACCAGTGACTAGTAAAGTAGGTGCCTGATATTTTCCTAGAAGATGCTGTTCCTCCAAATCTATCTATCATTTGCTATTTTCTACCGAGTGCAACATCTTTCTTATAGGATCTGCCCCGCATGCAATTACATTTCTAATTTCATCTAATTTTCTCTAGATGAATTTCCAAGGTGCAAGTGAGCATGAAGGAATTCAGATGAAACAATCCTGGTTTGTTTTTATTTTCTAGATGTCTCTGCTTTTACAGGGTTGCCTGCAACAGGAAGGGAAGTGAAACAACACAGAAAAATCCAAACTTGGTATTAATATGGAATTTAATAGATAATAAAAGCTGGAATCACACCGTTTTCTTTACAAAGTACCCCATCTAATTTGAATTTAAACTCGCAATATTTTACATTTATAGACTTAGATGTTCATTGACTGACACACCATCACGATATATATTGCCTGCCAACTAATCACTACAAAAATAACTTTTTCTTAAGATTAGCATTGTCCCAACCATTTATCTAGCCATTAAGAAATACTTCATTAACTATGTTTTAATAATTATGTAAATTTCAAATAATGAAATTACATAAATATATAAAACATATATACAGTACAAATTTTTATACTAACAAAAATGATCCAAAATTATTTCATAACATACTTAATCATTTAGTTTCATAATTAAAAAGTGAACTTCTAAATAATATCATATCTTATCTACAGCAGCCTTAACATAACAGAACATTGGTAAGAGCCCCTATAGGATTTAAGAGTTTCAGCATCAGCTATGGAAGATGAGTATTGAATATGAAAGAGTTGCAAAGGTTGAATTTTGAAAAAACACTGCATATGAACATTGTGAAAGGCATTCAAATCAGATTTTATATTTATCCCACTGGGATTATTTCTTCTGCTGTCACAATGCTGAAGGATCATTACATCCTTGAACTTCATTGGCTCACTCGACTAACTTCAGAGAAAAGCTTCCCAGGTCAGGATTAAATGAGCAAACTGATAAAATGTGAAAATAATACTCACTCCAGTATCAGCACACAGTGTCAGTGCTCTGTTTGCCTACTGATATAACATGAAGCTCACAGCAAAAAAAGACCTTTCTGCTAGGCTACGGAGGTATGCACATCTAACATCAACTGAAAATTACTCCACATTTTCAAGCAAATAACACTTTGAATGACCAAGGGGCTGTAGCGTGGATAAATGATATTGGCATTAACTGCTGGATGCCCAGTGATTGGAAAGGAACCAGTGTACCTCTGTAGCGCAGCATGAGCACACCCATACAAAAAACTCCCTCAGTTCTGAAGGAAAATGTTCCACACAATAAGGGGTCAATCAAAGAAAAACATAATCAGCAATTAGGAAGACAATAAAGCTGATATATAATTTATACTGAGAAGCAGAGTAACTCAGTGGTAATACAGAACTAATGACTGAAGAGTTTTCAGGATCTCAGAAATGCAGCAGACTAAACCATTTTGCTCATCCCCCCTTATAAGGGACTACAAAAATTTCTTTTTGATTATGAAGATTATAGTCTCTAGAGACCCTGACTTGCATGCAAAACCTCTGCAAACTGAACTTCAGACTTAAGATACTACACAGCTGATTCTCTTCAGCTAAATATCCAAGGTGATATTATAATATTATTGTTTTGAATAAAAAGAGTAGTCCTTGTGGGATAACACTTAACAAAAGTAAAGTCTGTGTAAATGCATGTATTAAGTGCTCTGTATTAAATCTGTCCATGCACATCACAGTTCCATCTGCCTTATTTTAGAAAAGCTGATTTAAAAAGAAAGCAAAGTAACCTCCCTGTATAAATCACCTATAACTGCAACAAGAAAATGCCTTCAGAAAAGAAGTTTTATGAACCAGAATTTTTACTTACATAGAAGCCCACATTTTTCTAAGTTTTAATGTTATTTTTAAATTAAAAGATGTATTATTCTGTCTTCTTATCGGCATCTGTTATACTTTTACTAGCAACAAACAGAAGAGCTGATAAAGTCAAATAGGCTGCCTTTCCAATATTTCAGTTTTTGACTCAAAGTTGCAGCAAGGGAGATATCATAAGAAAACCTACTTCTGGCAAATGCCTGTGCAGTTTTGAAGACAAGTTAAGCTTACATAGTAGAAACTTAAACTACCAAGAAAATTTAAACTCTTCAGCTTCATATCCCTTTATACATATCAAAGCAGATAAGATTACTAGATAGATTTAGAGCAAAATGTTTCATAACTGTATACATTACTATATACAATTTACAAACACAATGTACTGCCTTCTTGAAAAATAATTAAAAAACAAATGCTTGAATGAAAAAAAAAAAAAGGCACTCCAAAGTTTAGTAGCAGCTTATTTAACGCTCCTCCATATTAAAAAGTTCCCTGAACAGAAGAAACAGGGAAAAGAAGCAGAAAGTTCCCAAAGCACACACTTATAAAGAACAAGTAAATTCTGCCCTCTGAGCATCATTAGCTTTATTGGCCAACCTTCTGCCAATCCATCAGGTGAGCCACTGCAGTCAGTGCAAGAGGTTATGGAGGAGTCAATAACTTCAGAGACATGTCCTTCCATTTATGGACTGCATTTTCTCCGCTGCATTTCTATTTTTATTTAGAATTTGAGATAGTTTGATACAAAACACTGCCGAAGGTGATAACAAGTTTAATGAATGCTAAATGTCTGGGGGTCAGCAGTGAATCAAGTCCTACATAATGTAAGAATGTAAATACAGAAGTACTACAGAATGTTAAAAAATTGATGTGAAACAAGTGGCAAAATGTGACAAACTATGAAGGATACTATTGTCTTGACTTAAGTCAATATTGTATGAAAATCTGCCAGTTGGTATAAATATCCTGCAGTTCAAAACCTCAGAAAAAGCCTTAAACACTTTAGCTGTAGGAACACTTTTTTGTGTATCCCAAATTTTCCTTCTCTATATGCTATCTGAATTTGTACAGCAAAATAATGCAATTTCAAAGATAGAACAGTGAATCAAGGAAGGGATTATTAGCCATCCAACCATTAATTCTGAAATGTCACATGAGTAGGAAGGTCAGAATTTTGCTCATATTGATACCTGAAGCACTAAGCACAAGAAGGGTTTTGACCTATCAGGTGACGATCAAGAAGTGCCTCTAAATAACCATATTAATGAAATTTCCCCTTTTAAGTTTGGAATTATAGTAAGAGTGAAAATCAAATTATCTCGATTTTTCTTACGTACATATATATAAAGTGGAGTGAAAGAATTGCCAAAAGATTACTGGAAGGATATGAATAATCCAGTTTATATAAACCTGCAGTCTCAGTTAAGTACATAAGTTCAATCACAGCTCTCTGATATTCAGAAAGAACAGCCACTATAAGAATTTTCTCAAGTGTCATATGGAATTCTTAACTTCTAATCTTTCTAGTGAAAGCTCAACTATCTTTGCATCGGTTTATACCAATTCCAGTCTCAACAGAATTTGCTTATGATTAACTCAATCTTGCAAAAAGGTCAGGAGGAACACAGATAGGCAGCTTGGTTTTTTTAATTACTTAAACTGCATAATGCATCTTTTCTTAATTCCACATAAAACAAGACTCATGCACCACAGAGCATACCAGACAAGTCGTGCTGAATTAATGAGAACTACCTGGCTATCTCAGTTCATTTAGTCCAGGGTTTAGAAGATAGTTCCTTTGAGCAGTGTTCCAGAAATTAGAAGTATAAAATGAGCTCAAGATCAAAAATGGTAACCAGAAACAATAAAACTCCTATTAAAAATACCAGAATATAAACTCCCATGTTCTAGGTATATGAACATTCAGTTTTGGTCTTATGCAGATATCAATTATATTACTTATAAAGTTGCTTGTAAACAACAAGCACTGAAAATGCAAAGTTGAGAAGATCCCACTCTGCAACAACCTTACTCAGATTCAGTGTATTTTAAAAAAAACAGCCAAAAATCAGTGAAAGAAGATATTGGGGGAAAAAACCTGCTGGATAATGTACAAATAGTAGATTGAATGCCTACACGGAACTACCCGGGGAGCCAAGAAATGAAATCTGATTTTTCAACTGGTCTTTCAGCTGACTTTTTAAGATAAGAAACAATTACTTAGATTAAAAAAAAAAAAAAAAATCAATCTTCTCTCTCATATTATCATTCAGGAAAGTGTATAGATTAGTTACATGCTGTAGATGGCTCAGGAAAATTTGGAAAGCATTCTGACTAATGATAATGCAATTATCTTAGAGAGTACAAAAAGCATTTTTAAATGTCCCATATTCAAACAAATACAAATGCCAGAAGACAGCACTGTATGTGTTCCCTAACAGTTCAAGAGAATGGGTTTTCTCCTTTTCCAATACTATTCCACACTCTACTGAAGACAAAACTCTACAGTCTGGGTAGTCTTCATTTGAGCAAAAGAACTTAATTACAGAATCTGAAAGACCACTTAAACCACTAGATAACCCAATAGCAGACAGAAAGCAATTAATTTGATAATAAAAAGCAGGATAAAAAGAAAACATTAGACTGTTTTTTCACATAACATCCAGATGTTGAGAACATATTTTAAGTAGAAAGAAAAGGATATAGAGAAAAGAAAGTTATATATCTTATAAAAAATGCAAAATGTTTTACTATTAAAAGAAATTGTAGTGATTTACTTTTCAGCATAAATCCCTTACACTTCATATTATCATCTGATTATTACCCTAGAGAGGAGTATACTTGAATGAAATAAGAGCAAAAAAAAGTTAAGATCAGTTATTATAAACTACTTTGAATTTATCAGTCAATCTGCATCAAAATGACATTCTGTGTTTCTGATTTAGTAAATTTGGCAGCCTAGGATCTTGAAGATTTATGGACCAATGTCCAGAAAAAACATGAAATAAAGCATTAGTAATGATGACAACAGACAATTTGGGTATATCAGATAACGTAAAGTCCAGCTGCTTATGTTTCTTTGTATGAAACATGAAAAAAAAAAAAAGTTTGGTTTACAGCATGGAAATGTCTATCTGAAAAATATACATGGAAGAAAACTAATATACCTTTAGAAGTTCTAAATATTATAACCACAAAAGAATATTAAGACTGTTTCACTGAAGGGAGGGTTGTTTATTTGACAAGAAAAAACTTGCTACAGAATTCAAATTTAGGCCACTTAAATAAAAATGCTGATTACATTTACTGTTCGTGACAGAAAAAAAAGGTTCAAAACAGTAATATATATTTCCTACTTAAACCCAACAGAATTCAAAATGAATAAAGTGATTATGGACTATGTTAAGCAGATTTACTGCACTTTAAAGACATTTTAATCGTAGCACTTTATGACTAGCATTGTGTTCGACATTTCAGTAATAATGGAGGAAAAGGCAGAAGTGTCCCATATATATGTTATTTTATAACTCAGAAAAAGCAAATCATGTAATTACATTTGGTTAATAGAAGTTCCAGAAGTAAGTTAATGTTATTTCCATAAGCCTAAAAGAAGTAACCACGGCACTATTAATCAATCTCATACAAAACAAAGATTTCTACTGCAAAGTAATTAAGTGGTCAAGGTAAAGAATTATATTTATATTATATACTTTAGAAAAACCCCTTACGCCCTTAGCTTTTCCATTAAATGTCACATTTGAATTACTAAGCAATAAATACTGATGTAATTTGCTTAGCATTGCCATGGGTTAACAAGCAGGGGTTGGGATCAGGTTTGAAGCAGGATGGCAACAAACTATGTGCATTTGTTATAGGTAACATTTTTGTAGATAACTATAAACTTAAGACTGGATTACTTATCTTTTTCAAATAAAGATACATTCTTGTTCAGTCAGGTTTCAGGTGAAAGAGATCAAATTAGTCCATCCAGCCTGCTAGATACACTAGGAAGCACTTTCATTTAAAGCAATATAACTGCTGTCAGCTATGATATTAACTTGCAATAGCTCCTCAAAATTCAGAGACTACGACTTCTTTTGGACTAAGTCTGCCACACGTGAAAAATCAAGGTACCCTCTACCTATCGCCCTTCCCCATCAGAGCAGAAGAGAAAACAGAATGTTTTTGGGGAGATTTTTCTGTGCAGTGTTAAGTATCACTCACAGATAGTGACAGACTAGGAACAGAAGATGATTTAAATCATCCATTTTACTTTGAATTCACAGTTGTAGGGAAGCAAGCACACAGTTTCTATGAATGCCTGTTAGATGACAGACACTTAGGACACTTAAAGCCAGTGTTGTCCTTGTGTTTCTCCTCTGCTTGATTCTTTTGTGTGGAGGAGAGAGAAGGAGAAGCATATTGTCACAAATGAATGCAACAATATCGGTAATAATTTGTTAGAAATGTTGACAAATACGTATTTTTCATGAGATTACCTTTTGCTATTAATATTGTAGAAACTCAAAAGTTTGTCGTGAAGTTTCACTTTAACTGGTACCCTGTCAAAACATACATGCTCTGAAACTGAACTAATTAAGGTTCCTAGAAGAAAGGAAAATGTTGTCTTCAGTACAATGCAAATGTGATACAATGACAGATTATTGACAAATCACCAAGCACTTTGAGTCTTCAGAACTATTTTCAATAAATTCATTCTGGTACCTATTTGAAGGCATTTGTAGTGTAGAAAGAAATGTTACCCCACAAAAAAGTAGTGCATATGCACATATACATAAAATTCTCCTATGAATTTTTAAAGAACTTAGCTTCCATTATATATAAAATAATTTATTATGTAAGTAAAATGACAGAAAATACTTCAAAGCTGTGTCAAATACCCTAGTTGTGTATGAAATATTGTAGAATTTGGATGTGCATTCAAAGATTCCACCAACAGATGGCAGGAATGCACAATATTTAACCAACAAAATCATTGCAAATGATTGTAAATTTAAGGTGCTAAGAAAGGGATAGCTTTGAGACCTGCAGATGCATCAAAATGCAGTAAATGACTGCAAAGTTGTTAAGTGCAAAAGTGGTATCCCTACATTTCAGTTATCAGAGGACTTCTTTGTGTCAGTATAACTACATTCCACTAAAATTTCTAAGTTTCATGAGAGGAATAAAGTGTTCTACAGATTCAAATATGATTTCAGGCTGAGCTATTCTGTATAGGCTATTGCAAGAAAGTCTACAGGGTATTGAAACAGAAGTTGTTTTCCTGTCACAGATTTTTAACTAAAGCTTCACCTTGAAGCACACTTGCTGGATGGGCAGGTGGTTTCACATCATCACCTTAACTATTGTAATAAGACACACCGCTTTTTGTCCAACGCCATCTCTCTCTGTCAATGGAGGGAAATCAATTTCCTTCTCTGACTCACCAAAACAGCTCTACCAGAGTTGTTGGAAACAGTCTTTTCGGATCAGGAATTGATACTGAAACGACAAGTCTCATACAAAATTAATTAATTAATTAATTAAATGTCTCTAAGGGAACCTTGACAGAATTTGAGCAAGCACTAGAAAAAGCATCCCCTTCCATAACTGTGCTATCACCATATGAAGAGATTTGTTCTCTATGCTTTGCACGTGTCTATATTTACATCTGCTGTCTTCTTTTCCTCACTATGTATCTCAAATTGTTTTCTGAAAAAAAGCACGGCATCAGTAGCAACCTAGACTAAAAAGGATGTAAGGGAAGAAGGATGAAGAAAAAAATCTTCCTTATAATAGAATTTACTAGGAATCAGTTTCTATTGCTTGAAATTTTGTTCAGTAGAATAGATGAAGCATATGGCCAGGAAAAGGAAATGGATTGTTTAATAGATCTTTTCTACCTTTAATTGCTGTGATTCAATAATATGGGGCAGTATCAAATTCATATATTAGATTTTATTTGAATCATTGTAGTTCTTGTAGGCTGATTGTTCCTCATTCACATGTCCTTGTAAATGTGAAGCTAAGATCATATTTTTCACGTTTAATCTTCCTGTAACAATACCATCCTGTCAAGGCAATTTATTCCAATACAGTCAGCTCATAAGATCAATATTTCCTTTTTTATAAGCATATAAGTTACTTGAAGTGCCTCTACTATCACAGAAGGTAGTATAACAGTTTTAACTGGTGTGTAGAGTGTTGGTAAATCATTACTAAATAAAATTGGAAGATGTTCACTTATTGCAGTCTCCAACTTGTCAGAGTGAAAGCTACCCAAATTAAAAAAGATCCGAATCTTTTTAGCTTAGCTAGGATACTCATATCATGATGACTTTGTATTAGAAAAATGAGTTTCATCATGGCATTATTTCTTCCATTGTAAATTTTTTTCTGTCCATTTTTTTCTGTCTAGTCTACACTTAGACTAGAAAGACAGTACACAAACTCAACAATGCACTGAAATAATTTGGTTAAAATTCACTGTCAAAATAGCTCAAGAGCCAAAAGCTCCATCCCTTCTATTACCATTCTTCCCTCGGAAAGATTCTCTCCACTACACAGAATCCTGCACTTGAAGTGGAGAACTGTCCTATCACTATAGAGTTGTGCAAGCAATATTTATGATTTTATAAAGCAGGGGTTTATTTTATGAGCAAGAATCTATACAAATGCTATTGTTTGCAAAACAGTGTTGGAAAAATGTCATGGAGATCCAGATGCAAATGAACAGCAGAAAAAAATACTGATGTTTGTATCTGCACAGTTGTTAAGTCAGAGAATAAGAAATTGTTATACAGCATGATTTATTAAAAATTTCTTCCCTCTCTCTACTTCTCCCAATTTTTCAATAATATGCAGATCTTTCCATATGCCAGATGTACTCTTTTCACATGTTTCCTTTTCTTATGCTATCCTATGCTAGCAAAAAAGATACCCTAGGAATTCTTTCTGAAGGATTTATCAAATCCAAAAATTTTATATTTTGCAGGTTTAAAGTGCTGTTTTGCCTTCAGCTTTACTTTAGACAGTGATCACAATACCATTCCAAGAAGCCTTTTAATGGAAAAGCACAATCTGATCTGTCTTTCAATACCGAATGTTGCTTGCATACTGGAATCTAGGTGAATGATTAGATTTGAAATAACAGCTTTTATGAATATGACTGAAAATTTCATTCATATACAGCACTTCAAGATACAAAAGTACATATTATGAACAACTGACTGCAAAAGAGTAGCAGGGAAAGTGGAAGGCTTCACATACTAAGAGCAACATAATAGCTGAATAGTAGCATTTCTGAACCAGCATAAGAAGAAAAAAAACCCACTGGCTTTACACTGTAGTACATTAACAGATGATACATTTAGATCACATTTCCTCTGCTATGCTTTGCATTTTTCTATAAGCATTTAGTGCTCTGAAGACAAAGTTTATTTTTTATTTAGGATGGTTTGAGTTTCTTTTTTAAATCTGCTTGAACTCTGTCTGTACTGTCACTCATCACTTAGCTAAACCAGGAAAGTACTCATGAAATTGGGAATTCAGGGACCCACAATGGTGACTTCGATTCTGTCTACTGCTTCAATGAACTCATCGCAGCTGACTGACATGAATCAATAATGAAATAAATTGGAAAGACCCTAATCCACAATACCTTCCAGGTGTTGTACTGTATTTGGGCTCCTAAATTGTCTTGAAATTTAAAGTACACAAAGGAAACATGCTAAATCAGCAACAAATTTTAAAACATGCAAAAAATTACTGGGATACAGCAAAGTCCAAACCTGTTATATCATTTTCACATTGCCTAACATGAGGGACTTCTTATTTACTTGCCTTGCTAAAAGGCAAACCTACCTGCAAATCCTACTTACACACAGGGACAACTGGTGCAGAAACCGTAACTTGTTCTGAGTCACCCTCTGCACAAGAATCTCTCTCTCTGAATTACAAAAAGTATATAAAAAGAAAAGGCAAAGTAGGCATCTAACCTGAAACTGTAAATAATATGGTCTAAACATCCTCCCTTCCCCTCTAGTCACACACACTCAATCCTACGAGTGTATTACCTACAAGTATGTCCAAAGTATCTGAGCTCCACAGACAGTAAATTTTGGCATCTCTTGAAACGGTGTAAAGGAAGACACAATCTTCATTAATACACTTCAGTGTATTTTCTTAAAAAGTCTTTCATCACAGCTTCTCAAAATAATATAACTTGCTGATCTAAATTAAAGCCATGTAAGGAACCCAAATAATTCAAAATTTTTAATTAGTGAATTATTTCACTAAGGATGATTTCTCTGAAGTGAAAACCCCTTTGGAAGCAGGTGCAAAGCTAAAAAATTGTAAATAAGCAAAATAGTCAGCAACTCCTAAGTTGACTACATTAAAAAAGCCTAATTCTTTTTTCCTCAGTGGATGATAAAAGTCGCAGGAGGATCCCATATGAAAACAGGTAAAGTGGGACTATAAACAAGAAATCAAAAAAAAATTATATTGGTGTAATTAAGAGATATGGAAATCCTTTCAACCCTATGAATAAATATAAGCAAAATGCTTAACTCTTCATGCAAAATGACATAAATCTTGTAACAAAAAAATCCAGCAGAAAATGCTAAATGTGCAAACTCCCTCATTATCCCTGTCAGTACTGTTAGTTAGATTGCTGTGTCACCATGAGTCAGTCAATTATGCAGTCACTTTCATAAAGGGTATTCATCCCAAATAATTATCTCTTGGCCTCATTTCCCAGAGTTTGTGGTCTTGCTATTTTCTCATTTCATATTCCTTATCAATGCATGCTATGATTCTATTTATTCTCTTAGACAGCCTTCATCTCAAAGGATTTCAATCTCAAAGTTTTAGGAAACTCAGATATATTGCATTCAAGTGTGAAAATTCATCCCTTTAATTCACATAATGCAAAGAATCTGAGATTAAATTATAGCTACTGAAATCCGCAATTTTCTTTTAGAACTAGACGTGGTTTTTATTTCCATACTTTCTTTTTAAATCTTATTTCCTATTCTAATCTGGAACTGTATGACATTTTCTCTTTCAAGAACTCTTACTTAGTTTCCCATACACAACAGCAGTAATTGTACGACGACGTATGGTGCTATTTTCTGGCTGTTTTACTGCTTTCTTCTCTGCCATACTAATAACTACTGACACATATAGTATGACCTTTATCGTGGTCTACATTTATTAATCTCTTTCCATAAAACAGTAATTCATCAATAATTTTTGTATCTTTAAATTTCCTTATCAAGTTAAAAATATTATAAGACTATTTAAGACCCTCTGTTTTATTTTCCTTTGCATGTGAAACATTTAAGAAAACCACTCTTCAGTTTTCAGGGACAATGAGTGCCTGTATTTCTGGAGAAATGAATTGTCAAACTGAGACATTTCATACATTGTCTGTAGACATTGCATTCAGAGAATATGCCATTTTTAGGAAGTTTTCTCTGAAAAAAAAATCCCACATTTTGACCCTCATTTTACCTACTGAGAGAGCATATGCGATTTGTACAAGAAACTTCATATGTCACATTATGGATGTTCTTTAATTGATTTGTCCTCTCTGTTTCATTTTGTATTTCCTTTTACATGTGGCATACTTTTTCTAATGCATTCCTAGAAGTCCAACACAAATGTCATGTGTCTAAACATATCTCCCAAATGTGTTGCTCCAGTGGATTTAAAATTTAGCCAAATTGGCTCAAAAAAATGCAATGAAAACTTGTTGATTTCATTGTTGACAATGATTCATGGCAAGCCAGTTCAGGGAATGAAAGGTCAGGATCACCTCTTCAGGTTGCAAGCTGAGAAAATCACATCAAATTCACTGTTTTATAAAACACTCATGTTTCACAGTACTTCCAAGCTGGAGTTCTACACCAACAGAGGAGGACATTATATTAATGAATTGAGAACAAAATGATAAGTGCTTTTTCTGACAAAATCCACCTTTCCACTGAAATAGCACATTAACTGCAAAAAGAACTTTGGCATATTATTCTTCTGTTTACACAATGACTCAAGATAAAAAAATTGTCCATCAAAATGTGCAAAGTTTCAGTAATTTTATAACAGGTATTAAAGGGAAAAATTATTTTACTTACCAAGCCAACTTCTGTTTAAATATACTGACACAAACACTGGGGGGACCGTGAAGAAATCTACCACTGAGTTAACTTCTAGCCAAAACCATAGCTTGTCATTGGCTGCTATAAACTGCGGGGAAAAAAAAAAAGAAACAGGAGGACAGATGAAAGAATCAGATTATGCTCATGCTGATTCCATGTATGTGAAATATTTTCTGTTCTAAAATATTAAACTCAAAAGTTAGTGTAGTAATTGATGTTTTAAGTCAGTCTAGGCAAAACATATCTCGCTAGAAATAAGTTTGTATTGTGTATTGCTTGATAATCACATTGGTATTAAAATGCAAGGTCTAACTGAAGAGCTAGATCATATATGTTATCAGTTGTAATATCTGTGATAAAAATATTTTTTCCACATTTATTAACAGTGTACCAGAATTATTAGAGAAGTATAGGCAAGTATAAAATATTTCAAAGTTTGCTCTAGCACACCAAATGTACTGGTAGTAGTTTCATCATGCATTTGCTGCTTACAAGTTTCTAAATACATAACAGTTTACAAAGAGTCCTGTTATCATTTGTCCAGAGGAGATCACCAGGATGACTCCTACAAGGCATAGCTCAGAACTGCACCAGCACTTCAGTTCTTTGAACTGTGCTGTAAATGTGGTCATTCCTCTCTCCTGACTATGAAATCAGCCTAGGGAAAGTGGTAAACTTAGATGCCAAGGACATCATAGATAAAGCTTGCCTCTGTGTTTAAATAAGGTCCAACTATTATTCCAATTTGAGTAATAATTAAAACATAATTAAAACATTTGCTTTATAGAAATATGAAATTTAAATATACAAATAAATATAATATTTTAATGCATCATGAAGAGATTTACAGGAGCAGCTTTACTCATTTAAGTCTTGAAACTTTAATTAACACATTTAAAAGCAGTGCTCATTTTTTGAGTTAAAGAAAATATTCATTGAGTTTCTTTCAAGGCAAATACAGACAATCTCTACTTCATTCACTTTATTTCCTTGCCTTAGAAATACTTGAAAAACTTTGACAGAATAAGTTTATGGTGCATACCAATTTTGCTGGAATGCCAGATTAAATACTGGAAAGGGGACTGTACTGCTGTCAAAAAAGGTTGAAATCATATTTAAAAATTAGACCAACAACATGAGCAGCAGAAAATCAATTGATATTTTGCTAGTCTGTATTACTCAATATCAATGCTCTAGCATGAAAGCAGAACAAAAATATCCAGTTTCAGCAAAAGATTTCTGTTAAATTTAGAAGTAGCCAGAAGATTTGAAAGTAAAAGCTTTTTAAGATGTCAGATCAATATTGTGATCACTTACGATATATGTTCCAATCATAATTTTATCTTTCCATAGGGCACAACCTTTAGGCTTTCAAACAAATTAAAGTCAATGAAAACAGTCTGTTTACTGCAAAGGTCACTTATACTTTCCTGTGTAAGTACTGTAACATTTATTCATTTAGGTAATTAGCAACTAGTAAAAGCCCATTTGGCTACAGAAGCAATCCTACCGTGCTTGAAGAGATTCTATCTTTTAAAAGCACTAGCATAATTCTGTCCCTTTCAAAGGACTGCTGCCACACTCATTCTGTCTACCAGACTCTATTGCTTGATAATATGCTAACTCATGCAGTTTGGATTTAGTCTTCATCAGAAGTTTGAAGGCCTCACTTCTGAGCTCTCAGATAGTTGGATAGTAGCCAACAAAGATTTTGAAATAGATATACGTGTGTTTGAACACAAATATCTCCTATAACTGAAGATGTAGCAATATTTATGTGATTTTGAGTTGCAACATAATTTCAAGGAGAACAGATGGGAAAGGATGAGATTCTAAAATATTTCTTCAAAATCTTTATTTTGCCAGTGAGTCCTCAGAGGAGATATTTATCAGAGAAAAAAAACCCCTAAACCTCTAAAATACCTGAAGATATGAGGTGCTTATTACATAAGTAGCAAATTCATTCTTGATCCAATTCTTGTGTTCACACAACCAAGTATATCCTTTTCCTCAGAAACTACTGGTTAGTTTATCAGGACTTCTTGGAGATCTGCAGGTACATCTGTGTTAGCATTTCAACTTAGATAAGGAACACCAATCTGAAGTGAATCCTTATCATTCCCACTTACCATAGCCTCAGCTTGCATCAAAAAACAGTTTTGGCTAACACAAAAATTTATTTTGAAACTAAACTGAAACTAAAACTGAAAAAATGAGTTCTGGCAGTGCATCTCACCTAACTGCTAAAGTGCATTCAGTCCACAGGACCAGGGTGCAGTCTACAGAACTGTCTCTCTCTCTTCCAAAAAACGTACAGTGTAGACATGAAAGTATTAGCATCAGCTCTCAAAATCTTCTCTCTTATTGTGCTCTACTTCTTAATAATGTAACCTAAGTTACTGCTTTGAGTAAGAGTGGACAATATGTAATTTTAATTCTTTTGGTCAGAAGATACAACCTTATTACCAGCACAAAATTTACAAAGGATTTGGATACCTCTAAAAAAAGATTCTTGTAGGTTCACAACTACCATGCATTGAATCCATTATGTTAAAAAGTTAATCTACGTTGCAGGCCTTATGAATGTCGACTAAAACCCCACTCTTAAGAATTAGGGCCTATCACACTTTATGTTTTTAAAATACAGCTTAGAATGCATAGATAGTAGTGTAAATACTGAAGGAATTTATCTATTTAGCTAAAGGATAAACACTACACCTAGACTAGGTGATGAAATAACCTAGATTTGCAACATAATTCCTTACTGTATCTTCAGGAAAAGTTGGTTAAATTGGTCAGAAGTGACATAGAAGGAACTCAACTATCATTCTGACACAGGGGCTCCTGTGACTCAGGAACAAAATGGACAAAGAAAGATCAGGAGGTAATATTTGTATCAAATTTAAAAACCAATGTAGCAGGCTTTCTGCTCACAAGATGTTTTCCTTGTAGTTTTCTGTGAAGTTTAAGGCCTTTTTCCCCTAATTACTGGATTTGCAGAAAGTGACAAGTACAGTCTAAGCTTCTGTGTTTCAGCATATTGACTAGTATTTATGGCTTATGCAAGCACTCATTAGCAGTGTGTGAAAGTGGATGTGTATAAAACTGAATAGAGCATCCCTAGCAGCTGTTATCTCATCCTTTGACTGCCAAAGACATATCTAATAGCAGAGGAAAAGATTAACTCTTCACCAGTTTTGCTGAAGTAGTTATCACACCATTGAGAACACTGAAACTAAATTCAATGACACTGACCAGCACTGAACTGTTATAGTTTTCACTTTATCACATGAGAACATTCTGGGACAGCTTCACTTATAAACTATTGGTCTCCTTAGTGATCTTAGATTCTTCTTATTACCTAAATGTTCCAAATAAAATGCTTTGATCCTGCATTTTAGAAATTAGCTTAATTCTCTCCAGCCATCAGAGTCAAGCTGCATTCAAATACTCTTCCTATCTAACAACTGTATTCCCTCCCTGCCTCATGCTATCGAAGACACACACACTACTTACACGCAAGCCGAAGTAGAGTAGGAAGAACACATTGAAAGCCATGTCGATCTGTAATGTGAAATCTTTGTAGAAATTCTGGCAGGATTCTATTGGGCTATTTGAAACAAAAAGAAATCAGAATAAATTGTCAGTATATGAGTTTCTACTCTGCTGAGAATTCTATGCATTTCATTAAAGACCTTGATTCAGAAACAATTTTTCTGTTTTCCAGTCGTTTACAAGATACAAGCAAGCAGTTTCAAGGGAATTATATCATTCATTCAGTTAGTCATTCATACAGTGTTTATATTCACCTATTCAGGTAATATCTGAAAGTTAACATGCAGATATCCTTAGGAAAGGACAAGCAGGAGAATACCTCAGGATTCCTTAACCCCACATTAACCCTTAAAGAACTGACTTCTTTCTAAAGGAGGCACACCTATGATACTTTAGGAAAAAACCTAACAAGCACACAGCTACAGTGAAACATTACATGCTTTTAATTAATGTCATAATACAAAACCTTTATCAAAAAAGTAGTTGCTTAGGAATACATTACCCATTAGCAACCTAGAGTACTTAGGCTTGTAGAATCCCTTGTTTATAAGAAGTAGGTTGGATTTTTTTTCTTTTTCTCACTTTTTTTTTTTTTTTTGGTATGGCTATTTAATAATGTACTTTATGTACAGTACTATGAACTGAGTAGAAAAGAAGCATAGCCCACTGGTGAAATTAAATAACAAAATAAATTGAAGAATTTGAAGCAGTACTCTAAGGGTTAATTTCTGCATGCAGGTTATTTAAAATACCCTTCTGTGTGTCAAGCAGCCATTGCAAATTATAGCTATTACATTATGCTTTATTTAAGAGTGGGACAGATCCAAAGCTTACTCTATACAAACTGGTACTTTATAGATACAGTTTTATCTAAGGAAGGCGATAACTTCCACAAGTATCATTAGTGATTTATTTGTGAGTAGGTTGTTGAAGCCACAGTCCAATAATGTAGTCACAGACCAACATGAAAATCATGTCCCAATATATGCTGATGTATATACTATATATACATAATGTCCCACCATATATACATATATATACACACATATATTGCAAATGATCATGTGTTCATCACAACTGGAATAAAAGAGGAAACTAGAACACAGGTCATTTGATCATTTGGAGCCCTAGAAAATATCCTTTTAGAAAAACAGAAATTTGTTGGCTTTCCAGGTCAAATAAATCACTGAATGTGAATGTAATACCAGTTAGTATAGCAGTAGCTCTATATATAATGTTAGACTGCTCAACAAGCAAGATTCTATGCATTATGAATGTCAGTTACCTAATTAAAGGCATAAAGGATATTGTCTGGACTACCAGGTCATTACACATGCAGCCAAATTTTCCATTCCTTGTATACATTACAAGTCAAACAAGTTAAGTACAGCATGCCCTCTCCTGTCTTTAGATGCACGAATGTATACAGCAAAATTCTCCGTTTTATATTTTAAGAAGCTTCAGTGCTATAGGAAATGTTATTAAAATTTTTTTTCAAAGGCTATTTGCAAAGACATTGAACTTATGAGACATTTCTGTTACGCTTCAAATAAAACTGATACAAGCAGGCAGAAGGGAATAGAAGCCAAATGTCAACATATAGCACAGCAGACAGTACCTCATAGTTTATAAATATAGCTTTAGCTACAAAAACTGTGGATGTAATCTGAGAACCCAACTGGATCATTTTCTTTATGGCATTATTGAGAGCAAAGGACTGTGTCAAAATAAGGTAAATTACACACTGAGTCACTATGCACCCTACCAAGAGGAATCACAGGAAGTACAGCAGAAGCACCAATACAGAGGCTTGGACTCTTAATTCCAGGTTAGGTTCCTGCAAAAGCTGTAGAAATTCACTGAAGCTACTGGAATTGCAGAAACTCATAACAAGGATAGAGAGCTCTTCTTTTCCACAGTTATTTGGTACTTTTCAAGATTGTCAGATAAGGTCAGCTAAGGCTGCAGCTAACAGCTGTACTCTTGTGTCATTGCCCTTTACAAAAACCTACAAGACCTGACAAATTAGCTAATGCATAATACATTTTCATCTTGTTTGCAAAACACTTAGAGCAGTGGACCACAATTCTGGTTTGGGACTCTTGTTTACCTAAAACCAGAACTGCTATTTCTGCTAGTCATATCCTTAAATCTTCCCTCATTTCAGAGATCATGACTCAATTTTTAAGTTATCCATTTCAAAGACAAACACAACATCCTTTCCCTTTTTACTTGAAATAATGATTTTGTCAGAAAGGCATGCCACTAAAGAAGTTATTCTTCAGTTTAGATTTTTTTTTGTTTTCATCAGTAGCTCACATTTGAGCTGAGATAAAACTCTGGCCACTGATGTTTATCCTTGCACCATTCAGTCTGCTGTAGACAGGAAGCCAATTTGAAACACATCTTTATACCAAGTTTCCCAAAACCAAAAGTGCTATAGTTGTTAGATTTCCAGAAAGTAGTCTAGTCCAAGACTAATAATATATTCTGTGTCCTTCAGGGCAGCAGAGGTTTCAGCTTTAAGAAGGCTACAGACTGCTAGAAATGTTTTTATTCTTCTTCCATGTAAGCATGGTTTCACACATTTATACCATGAAAAAAACAGGAGAAACTATGATAAAATCAGTGAAATAGCATACGAGCAATGACAAGAAAGATTTAATATAACTGGATAAACATTACAGTAATGATGTAACTCTAAATGTAATGGGCTTCTCCCCCTAAAAAAGGGGCACGATCAATAGTCCAACAACTATTGGACAGTGGGTGAATGAGGCAGCTAGGCATGGCACTCCACCAGATCTGTTTTTCTGAACAGAGAAGGACTGGTGGGTGATGTGATGGTTGGAGGTTGTCTTGGGAAAAGTGATCACAAAAGATAGTTTCAGATTCTCGGAGAAGTAAGGAGGAACTGCTACCTTGGCCTCCAAGAGGGCAGATTTTGACCTGTTTAGGACACTGGTTGAGAGAGTTCCTTAACAGGTAGTTCTGAAGGGCAAAGGAAAGCTAGATACACTTTAAGTAGGAATTTTAAAGGTGCAGAAGCAGGCCATTTCCACGTGCTGAGAGACAAACTGGCAGGGAAGAAGATCAGCCTGGCTGAACAGAGAACTTTGGCTCGAACTCAGGAATAAGAGTGTATCACCTTTGGAAGAAGGGACAGATAACTCAGGAGGGCTTCAGGGACCATTAAAACAAATCACCAAGACTACAAAAGAATCAAATATGTCAAACATCTCAAAGTGATCCATATTTTTTCTTACTTCAAATGGTTTTCATTTCTTAATCGAGTCTCACAGTAAAAGAAAAACATACACAAAATTCTTGCAGCATGTATATTCATCTTCTAAATGCATGATGCCTTCTTATTTTAGAAGGCCTTTCTTTGAGTCATAGAACCAATAAAGTTTTTGATGGCAAAAAACTTCTAAATTACTTAACTCTCCCTTGACATGATGTGCCACCCAGGAACTTCTTGCTATTAGAATTTTTAGAGAACGCTGCAGGATATGAAAGAAGAGTTTGGTTGGTTTCCTCTCCAAAAAGGAAGGACAGCCAGCTGGATCAGAACAAGTCATTAGTGAAGGTGAAATCTCACTTTGGCCAGAGAAGAAGTGCCATGTAATCTGCTGTCACAGCATTAAGTCTTGGGTCCATAAAACCCTATGAGACCATTACATCACTAGTTAAAGACACGTCTCTGAGGTTTTGTGTATCTGGAGATAGTGAGGAACAACCTCTTTCTCACTGAATTTTGCAGACAGTTATGACCTGATAGCTGAGGATGATGATGTGACCATTTCTTGTATCTTCATATATTATTATTGTTAAAGATACATTTAAATCCTATTTGAGCCCTTAACCTCCTACATCTAAATCCTTCGCTAACTGTTTCTCCTATGCACACACACCCCACAGTAACATACTGCTCCTAACATGTTTTAGTGTCAGATCCTGGAGCTTCTTGGGGCTTTGCCAAGTACTTTTCTTTCAATTCTCTATTCTGACTCTCCTGTGCTTAATTCCTTTTGAAAATGCTTTGATGATCTTAGGCTCATACACACTAAGCTGTCTTTGAATTACATCAGCAATCAGAGTCTTCTTTGTTCAATTTTAAAGTAAATAAGCAAAATATAAATTTGATTGAAATAAAACATGAACTGCCAAATAATGTGAAATAAAGCTATCTTTCAAGATTTCTTAGGCTATCATTTAAACTATGTCGTATTAAAAAAAAAAAAAAAAAAGAAAAGAACAATGCAAGTGTCCATCCTAATTTCCTTTCCCTAATTTCTATCACAACATCTTCTGTTATTCTTTAAAGTCAGACAGTTCACAAGCTGGCATTAGAATATTACCCTTCTATTTCTAATCTAATTAAAAAAATGCATCATGACTCATCTGCTCTGCAGATGCCTTCTACAACTAAGTACCTCTGTATAATCTCCCTAGCGCACTGGGGAACCTGGACAAGCTTTTAAACTAATTTGGGGTAAAATGAACAGGTTTCCTTATCCTTCTTAAAAAAAAAATAAATTCCAGCGTCAGAAGAAACAACCAAGAAAAAAGCCAGACCAATCAGTATTAAGATAAAATATATTAAATACATAATTAAAACAGTGTCATTTAGTAAAGACTTTTCTCACAACCAGAGATTTTTATATTTTTTTTACTTATGATTTTTCCACATTTCTGGATCATGTCATAAAGAATGGTGCTTAAAAGTTCAGGTTGCTTTTATTTTCCTCTTTGATTGTTAACTTATTTTAAATTTAAGATATATTTAAATGCTGTGACTTGGCAGTTTTTAACGCAAAATTAATTCAGTGTAGAAACTAAGATAGAGAAGGATTTCCATTGGGAAAGAAAGAGAAGCTCCTAATTTTAATTTCTGTCACATTCATGTTCAAAATTAGGAGGCAAATTTAGTTGGTACGACTGAAAAAAAAAAGCTATACTTTCCTGATGTTCATCTTAGATTTTCAAGATTTTGCCTGGCATAACACTACTGGCTTGTACAGAGCTATTTGCAACTGAGAATATACGAAGCAATGGAGTCAAGCAACATTGCTAGTAGTTATTTTATCTAAATAAACTAATACAACTTGGTAAAATTCAGTATAATGCTGTCAGTTTTCATCTTTCTTTCTCAAGTTTTCCATGAATTTTAAGTATATCGTGCTTCTTTATAGACTCCCTAGTAAAACATAAGCCAACCTACTACAGCATTCAAGTAAAATCAAATTCTTATCTTCTTCAGCCCAAACACAAAATTATATACAAGCATGATAACAAGAAACTTTTACTTATATTTTTATATTGAATTGTTGGGATATACAGAAAAAATGCACATTAAAATTGCTCACTCTGGAAACAGATTTCACTTAATTTCATCGGTGTGTGCGTACATTCACTACTGCCTGTAGCATACATCTTCTCTAACTTCACAAACAAAAGTCAAAAGAAAATCCCTGCAGAACAGTTAAATACCCAGGAACTGAGTGCTAAAACAGGCATAAGTCAATGGGCCAGAATCCATCTCCACAACTTCTAAGTTGTTTCAGTAGGGTACAGAAGGCAGAGCATATGCTTTCTTGCAAAATACACCACTAAGTCCTTCATCTTATTTAAGATAACTGCATTTGGAAAGGTTTGCTGAGAACCACATAGATAAATAGGAAGAGCATATTACTTTATTTTGCGTTAATTTCTTAATTTTTTACCATAAGCTAAGAACACTGGCAACTGGAAATAGCATTACATTACCTTGACAAAACAATCTCCCTGATGACAAATCAGTTCTATGAAAATGATAGAGCAATAATGCCCGGGATCACACTTTTAAACAAAGGATTTTGTGTGAGACTACTAACATTCTAAAGAGAAAAACATAAGCATACTGGTTCAACTAACAACAGTTTTTCTGACAAATTTTAATAAGCCACTTCAGTATGTTGATTGCATTAGGGAAAGATCTGGTTGAACTGCATATCCTATTTACTAAAATTTACAATCTTGCATGTCTCTACTGTAATGACCCCTTTCGGTTACTTCTTGTCTAATGGTTATTTAATGATAATCAAAGTTTATCAAGGAGTAATAAGGTGTTGTATCTGTTTACCCCAGAAAAGAGAAAAAAATTGGTGACATGAAAATGTAAGTCATATGATCACGCAAAAAGAAGACTAATCCCTTTTCCATGTTGACATTGAACTGAACAAATGGAAATGGATAAAGGATAAAGAAGTATACCAGAAGCATAAAACTTTTCCAGTTAAAACGTATAGCTAAACACCAGAGTAGATTCTCTGGGGAGAACAGTGAATATCAGATTTTTAAAACAGTAAATACTTTTCAGCCTGGTTCATATGGACCACTTAAAGTCCTTGCATTTGCATATGTCAGGAGAATAATCTAAATATGTGATATCTCTAAAATTTCCTCCCTCTATAGGAGAGGGCCTACAAACCATTGAACTCCTAGATAAGTGTCTGTTTGAATAAATTTATGTATAGCCACTTTTACCTTGCAGCAGAAGAGTGAATTCCTGAGATTCCTTCCTGCTCTATTTGATGATTCTGTTTTGCAGCTGCCATCTCTTGAAGTCACCCAACAATGCTTTTTAATTGCTATCCACTTTCCTCAAACTCAGTTTTCACCAGCCCACCATCATCATCCATTTCCAGCTCCAACTGGATTTCAAATGGAATTCCAACTCCATTTCAGTGTCTTTTATTATCCTTCTATTCTGTTGATAGTGTTATCCAACTTTTAAAATTCACCTTCATTTGATTGAACTCTTTGAAAAAAATACATACAATGAGGAAAAAATAAGAATGTTCTCCACCTATCATACTTGACTCCAAACTATTTTTTCTTTTGTACATCAAAGAACTGAGCTCTAATTTTCCACTTAATATGTATAACAGATTCTTACAGATGATTTTGAACGTATTTTCCATACATTTTTTATTGTGTATATACTATAACTTAAAAAAAAGAATATTGTCCTATGAAATTTCGTCTAAATTCAACTACTCTTACTGAAAATCACAAGAGTATAAGATTAACTGGAATGTTAAATTACTTTCAGTTTATTCATCTGACTGTCTTATCTGGAATTCCCTCCTGTGAAAGTTTGATGAAAAATATCTGGCTACTGTCTAGTTTTTACTGACTAGTAATAAACTTGAATCTAAGGTATATTATTTTTAACAACAGTGAAAAATGTAAATGAGCAATGGAAGTCCTAAGTATTGCAAAGTGGTAGAAACCTGACATTACATTGCAGGATCAGCTTCTTTGGTCAGGCTTTTTAGTGGCATGATTCAAATCTATTACTAAAAAACTATTCATATTGTATTAATAGCACTATTAATACACAATTATACCAGGCAGGATATATTGTTTCCTATTTCAAACGAAAGCAAAACATGAACCATGTACATTCCTTCAAAAAAATCTACATAAAACTGGAAGACATATTAGTCCCAAACAAGGGTTCATAATTCCACATTCTCCCTCTCATCATCTACCCATCATCATAAGGGTCCTTTTAAGCACCTTAGTCAATTAAAACCTAAGACAGTGGTTTTTCTAAAAAGGCCAAGCAACCCAACTACTCCCAATTCAAACTATGAGACATCTGGTATATAATTGTAAACTATCCCAATGAAGTCTGTATTTGTATACATGTTACAATTTATTGGGACTATTGGACAGGCAAATTAAAGTAAAAAACCTTTCAACTACCCAGAGTAACCATTTAAGATCTTTGATTATATCCTGAGCATCATGGTATATCTGTTTAAATTCGTCTGCCTCAAACCAATTGTAGGGATAATCCAGGTCACATTCATTCCCAGCATATATTAACATTTATGAGAATTCCTTCTACCATTTTCGCCCTTTTTTTACCCTAGACTCCTGAAGAGTCTTTATTGCACATACCTTTTTCAAGTGAAACACGTGTACACAGTTTCTATACCCATAAGCTCCTCTGCTGTGGCTTAATTTACACATGCATACAATTGCAATCTAGTAAATTTTCCTTCTTAGAAATGTTAAATGTTCGTATCACAGCTGTTCCAGCTGTGGGCCCTGATTATTTACCACCACTATCTTAAGAGGAAATTAACATATTCTTAAGGCAAAGTGCTGATTCTATGAAAGACTAACTGGATAGTCACATTTACTTTGCAAAAGAATAGAAAAAGTTTAAATAAACAAAGAAGAAAATACTTGAACTTTTCAGACAAGAAAATTAGCTTGGAGCCTAGTGACAGTCTCACTCAGTGGTTTTTCTAAATGGGAAAAGCAAGGCCCTTTTTAGACAGATTAATGACACTATGCCTTTCTTTTTTAGCAGTAACGTTATCTCCATTAACAAATGGAATAAGGAATTGCCTACAGCTGTAGCAGTTGCTCAAATCAATTATCACAAGCCTGATACAAAAGTAGTTTACATTAGTGTAAGAAGAGGATTATAATAATGTTAAAAATGAATATATAGTGGCCCTTTTTTTCTAACACCATCTCGAAAACACTGTAGGTTGTAGACGAGAAAAAGGTTCTTCACCCAGAGGGTGGTTGGGCACTGGAACAGGCTGCTCAGGGAACTGGTCACAGCACCAAGCCTGATAGAGTTTAAGACGCGTTTGAATGATACTGTCAGGCACATGGTGTGACTCTGGGGGATGGTCCTGTGCAGGGCTAAGAGCTAGACTCAATAATCCTTGCGTCCCTTCTAACTCAGCATGTTCTGTATAATTCTGTGTTTGTGATCCATCACCTTTTTATCTTGGCTGCTGTGCATGGGAGAACAGGCATGTAGTTAAGCTACTGAGCTACTCGAAAGTCAACAGGACTGGTTGATAATAATCTGGTTTGTACTGATATCAGGAAGAAGAAATCTATGTTGCTGTATAGATATGTCTGATCAGTTTTACAGTACTAAAAGAATTTTCCTTCATTGTAAGAAAAAAACCCAGACCACTGCGACTGTCATTAAGTGGACTATAGGAATAATATAACAAAAAAATAAATCCTAAGTAATCCTAAGTGATACATATTCTTAGGGCAGCACAGTATCATCATGTGGGTGGCATGACGAGACTTGTGGAAATTACTTCCCTTTTTTACTGCTTTGAATACATATTGCACATTTTCAGTTACCTGCTTAAAAGCACACACTAGAAGCATATTTTCACTTTATATATATCTGTTTTCCATCTCCATTTTTCAAACATCATAACATTTTATATTACAGGTCCTCAAAGTTAAATGTGTGAGATAAATAATACTTATTCACCAACCTGAATATTAATTTGAAATCTGTAAATAGATTTTGACACCAAAAAGCTCACAAAGCATAATGTCTGAACACACACACATGAACATTTGCACTGATCAACAGCACAACAAAATTGTGTTCAGGCATGTTTCAAGTCACTTCCCAAAGTGCTGTTTCACCATTTTATAAGGAAAAAAAACAGATTAGCATTAAATTATATCTTATACTGTGCTGATGAAAGGTTCATTTGAATACATTTAAGAACATATGAAAAACAGATAGCTTAGGATGGTCACAATGTCATTTGTAAAAGAAATTTCAAGCACTGTTATTCATATGGAATTTCATTGTGTGTTTTGTAAATCAATACATTTTAAATTATTTTGCAGGCTATTTAACATCATTAAAAACAAACAAACAAAACCCCCCACCCTGTTGCACTTAAAATTATTCCCAAATTCTGAATTTTAATAAATTATTATTTACAGTCTTACCTCTTTTCACTGTCACCTGCTGCTGAAGTTGGCAGCAGGGAAAGGTTTATATTTCTGATACTACTGGCACCATTCAGCCATTGTCACAACAGGATAGTTAGTACACTCTTTCTTCCTCTCATCTTGATCACACTGAAATTGTGCATCTAGTCAATAAACTACTGTAATATCTGGATATTTTAAATAAATAGACCTGATACATATTATGTCCTATTTATTCTATAAAAGCTTAAGTTATTGCTAAGCATAATTTACATTTGCTCAAAATTTCTAATTTTATGTTATTTTATTAAATTGCATTTCATGCACTTAATGCTCTAGACTGCATTCAGTGTATACACCATTATGGTAAGCACATTGGCATGCACAGGCAATACAAGAATAGATTATAACTAATCCCATAGACAACCAAAAGAGGTGAAGTTGCATCATGCAATGAAACCACAGCTTGGCCTGGGCTGCCATGCAGAAAAAAACCTACATCAATGAGTCTGCTGTACGGCTCCTAGGTAAGAGTTGATATGAAAGAGGTGAGTTATTTCAGCAATGAAGTCACAGGCTGAAAATGTTTATACTACTGTAAACAAAATACTGTACATAGCACCAGTATTACTCAGGGATGCGGAAGAAGATGCTTGTAAAGGAGGACAAAAAGGATGAGAAAGAGAAGAAGGGGGAGGAATAATTACAAATTACAGTAACAAGTCTGAAATCCAATCAGTTCTTTTAAATAAACAGTTTGTTATTTCATTCATATAATTTTATTTGAGCTTTCAAAGCAAACCTGAGTTTTCAATGTATTTTGGGGGGAAAAATAAACAAAAAAACAGAACAAAAAAAGAGGATGAAATAATGAGATACAGGGCAATTTCGAAACGTCAAAAGTGTTCAATAACTGATGAATAACTAAGTTCATAAATACACAGATATGTTGAGGTGAATCATTCAATGCAGTGCACAGGACCTAAATCACACAAGTTTCACTGATTTGAATGCATAATCAACCAAACTAAAAGAAGATGGATAAGGGATGCACTGATATGAGTGATTTATTCAGTCACCTTCTGCTGCTTTTCTAGTAAAAGATATCTCTGCTGAATAAAGCAGGGCTTTTTTCAGAACTTGTGGTGATTGTGAATTGCCTTTACCTTACTCACCTTCATAGTTGCACTGAACACAACAATGTGACTTGAATTATAGGGGGAACACCTAGCCTGTTTAAAGGATGTAGATTAGGCCCATTACTTCATAGCTTGATTCCAGAGAGTTCAGAAAGACATAGTTGGCCAGGTAATTTATTTTAATGTAACACATACATAAAAGATGATACCTTGCGATGATCAAAGTATGATTTTGTAACATCATTATATTTTACTATCTGTGTTCCATCACAAAAGGATTTTTTCCATGTGTCTGAATAGGTATGCATTTTTAAGTATTTTTTCTTAATTACCCTTAATTGTACACGATCGCTATAGCTTTAACACCGTTCTCAAATATATAAACTATGTGTATATATATATATATATATATATACACATATATATATATATAACAAATATATAAAATATATGTAGGGCAGCAATTCACAGAACACCAAAAAACAGCTTTACCAAGAAAATTAAATTTCACTTACTGTATAACATTTTTAATAGAATTTGTTTCCAGTTGTAGAACAATTATTTCTGGTATCTTTGTTTTTATACACTAATATTAATTTTTTAATTTAGTCAATTGCCACAGAAATTTAGATCAAACGAAAATCAGCTTAGTTGACAGCAGACACCATTTTCTGGCCTTATGAAATTTCTCAGATTTGCAGAAAAACCTGTCAGCATCTTTTGACTTTGATAGGTAAAAAAAAATTAAAATTGCACATTCCAGATATAAAACCTCCTCTTACATAGTGAAATACATATTCTTTTTCAATCTAAACACTTCTAACCTTCTCACAGGGACATAACTTGCAGTCATGACTCACGCCACTTTTGGCCACTATGTGCTATTTAACAAGGCTAGTAGAATGTTTCATTAATTGTGTATTAAAGATGTGAATATTTTTTGGATGTACAGGTGTACTTACAAACTGCTGCACAGTGCATGCAAATGTTATCACCTATGAAAAAGGTTATTGAGTCAAGATAGATTAAAGCACTTCTGACAAAGCCAGAAACCCAGTATATTGTTTAAGGCAAGCAGATGACAAGGACAAAAATTTAGAAATTGAACTTGCAGACTTCCAAAGTGTACCATTCAAAAAGGTACTGTACAATTATTAATTGGAATTATGGCATACTCAGTAGGTACTATAACATACATGTATGTATCACAACACAAATTATATATATTACACATGTATACTTTCCTACTGTTGTAGAAATAAAACAATCTATCTTATGTTACTTGGCAAACATTGATTTGGCAAAAGATGAAAAGCAGTCCTTAAATTTATTCTTACTAAAAAATACACACCAGTAATTTTTCATCTAGTTATGATAGAAAGGTCCTCAAGACTCAGACAGAACAGAAAGCTGGTCTTAGTTCTACAATCTCATCACTCTCAATATATAATAATTACATAACATAACAACATAAAAGCAAACTTGGAAGAATCATATCATTCAGTATCTGCTACTAATGGAGCAGAGCATGATAGAATCTACAAATGCAAGGATCTCTAAATATCAGATTAAATTACAGCTTACCATGCCTCTATACGACGTTTGTCTACACAATTTATTGTCTTGCAAACAGTGATTTTTTTGCCATACAAGCAGGTAGAGATACAACTATTAGGTTCAAGAAGGGATTCAGTCTTCTGTTTTCAGGGCATTGCTATGAATCAGCCTCATGTTAGAAAACTTTCCCTGTTCCAGCTGGAGAGAAGCTATTAAACTCATTCATTTCCTAATGATCTAAAATGGTAGAAGTTTCTCCCTTTTGGTGTAGCCAAAAACCACAACAATCTTTACACAGTTCATAAAAGTCTGTTGCAAATGACCAGAGCTATGAAATTTAACTAAATTTCTGAGATATTCTGCCCTGGAGTTAATTCTTTCTGATCCTTGCATATAAAATTCGTTTTAATAAATCAACTACTCGCAAAGTTTAATCTGGAAAAACACGGTATCCAATTCTAGCTTTCTGTTTCTTCTTAGGCATACTGTGATGCATAGCAAAGAAAACAGATGGGTAAAACTGCAACCTCAACATTATAGCCCATGGATTTCAGTTAGATGATTCACATACAGAGATAAGAACATTGAATGGAGCTTTCCATAAATAGTGACCAAAAATACTATAAAAATCTTCAACTGGCAGGATCATCATAAAATTAATTGGCAGGAACATCATGAATATAATTGATTCAATGCACTCACTGAAGAAAGTTCAATTGTATTCAGATCCCTTTTGTCTAACTGGTTCTGAATACTCGCATGAACAGAGATTTCAAATCACTAGGTTTCAAAGCTTCACTGGTCTTACAAGCAGAGAAAAAGCCTTATCATTCTAGCATGAATAATTAATAACAAACTTTAAACTTTATTCTTCTTACTGCTTGTCTATATGGAAGAAAATATTTATAGCAACAAGAATTTTCCATCTAAATTCAGCAGGAACCTTCTAACATGATAATATCCTTGTCTTCCATTTAATTTCAGTACATCTAAGCTTCCAGAATCTAAAGAGAACACTGCATTAGCAAATTGTCGTTTTTTGCTCAAGTTTCTTAAATGGAACATAATTCAACATTCACCCTTCTTTTTCTAAACCTACAAAGACACTACAGACACTGCATTTAAAATAACAGATTGGATCTAAGAGATTAACATTTACTAGGTAAGGTGATACATATTGCTTCAGAAGGAATTTGACAGAACAGAACCATAGTTTAATTAAAAGTATAACTTATTCAGAAAAATAGTCAAGAGGTAATTTAATTGACTTTTCACCAGTATTCACTGAAAATTAGTTTACTTATAAAACAATATGAGAAAAAAAATTTCAGATTGTGGACAATCTATTTTTTTCCTATGGTGGCAGCACTTAAGCCTGACAATTAAAATTAAGATTTGCAACAACGGTGCAATAAGCAACCTGTACATTTAACAAAAATAAACATCCATCAACAACTTTTATTGCATTTTCGTTACATCATGTGGTATAGCAGAAATAAAATTCATGTTGAACACTTTTGCCACATAAGTTTTTGCTTTGGAAAACAAGCAGCCAACAAAGGAGGTCACTATCTGCCATCTCTATATTCCATAAGACAGAGTAGGTGTATAGCTTTCAAATCAGAATCTCTCAAATCATTCTGTTTAGTGAAAAGCTAAAATTATTTTTTAATTTTTAGAATAATTTAAGACAGTAGGGCAAGATGCTTATTCAAAATATGAAGACCTATTTTTTATTCTGTAATATACACCAGAATGAAGCTGGGAAAAAAAAATTAAAAACATGCAGATATAAACTTACAGATGTAGAGATTTCACTCAACAGATAATACACTAAAAAGACTAATGAGAACAATCTAATCTCTGCCTCTCCAGATAGAAAAACTATGGTAAACATGACAAAATTAAAAAGAAAACAACTGTAAAAACAGTCAAAGGGGCTGATTGAAATGGAAATGCATTAATTTGAAGTTTGAACTTTGAAGCAGAATGTACACTGAAGAAAATAATTGGAAAAAAATAGAATATGCCACCTAAGAAGCCTTGATGACATGTGTTTAATGTAATAAGTATCACATTATAAAAATGTTAAGTCAGATAAGTAAATAAAAGCAATATGAGAAATAGTCTGCAAAGCTGTATGCTAACGTATCTGTTACTGTTTGTTTGATTCCTTTAAGTCTTTAGACTTAGTTTCACTTGACCAGGTAAATGAGTTACTAAGTTTGACAATTTTGAATTACTTGACTGAAGATGGTCATAAGCAACTCACTGAAACAACAGGGTGACTGGATTCATATCCATGAACCTGTGGTGATTTGAACATTTACGCTGCCACTGCATTTCAGGTACAAAATCAAATGCGTTGGAGTTTCAAATTTTCCCTAGGCAGCAAAGCTTATTTAACTCACATCAGGCATTTGTGCTCATGACAGAATACTGGTCTAGAAAAAAAGCTTCCTTTCCCATCAACCAAGAATGCCTTGAGACAAGCCTTGAGACATTGTGCTAAAAGAGTTCTCGGTGCATGTACCTAGTCATCCTTTCGCAGACAAAGGTAGAATAACACCACTGTCCTGATTGCTGTACCTGTTTCTTCCACTTCTTTCCCCACCTCAAGCAAGCCCACTATTTTCCTTTCCAGAATTCATTCATTTCTCAGCCAATGTCTCTCACATATAAAAAAACCAAAAAACAAACCACCAAATAAAAACTACCAACAAAAAAACGCCGCAAAGTCCACCATCTCCCTAGTGATCTAATTCTTTCTATAAACAACATTTAAGGACCACACCACAGTTCGCCCGTCTGCACAGGATTTTCTCTCTGCTATGTGATTCTACACTTGCAGCAGTTCCCATGCAAATGAATCAGCCCAATGAATATGACCAGTTGCTATGTTAAAGTACAGGCATAAACCTCTGGCTTTGCATAATGTGTGTTTGGGATAAGATGTAAAACCACTGCATACATGTTGATTTTATAGTTTATGAAATATGGTACAGAAAAAAAAAACAGAAGATGAAAAATTTTCTCTAAGTCAACATCATAAAAGGGAATTAAAAAAAAAAAAAAAGAAGGAACATATCTGCACAAATACACTTGGAAAGGTACACCATGGATAGAACCTGGAAGCTTTGAGATACCAAACGGAAGAGAAAGACATAGCAAGTTGACATCAGAACCCAACAGCTTAGATTCCAAATCTGTGTCTAGTCAATGGTCTAGGGAAGCTAAGAAAAAAAGAACAGGTAAGAACCGTAAGCTACCACCTATTCACATTTAGTTTCTACTAGAACATGATTTAGAAGGATTCTAGGTTGCTGACTGGAAGTACCAAGAAGACTGTTATTAGAATACTCAAAACACTTTTAATCCCGAATGGCTGGTCTATACAGAAACAAGAAGAAAGTAAATGACATATATTGGAGAACTAGGAAGAGCAGTGTCCAAGGACTTCTGGGAGAAGCAAGTATGGATAATGCAGTAAGGACTGAATTATACACTTAAAAATCTACCCCTGATGAGGACTGTAAAGAACATAAATAATTGCTTACTACACAAGTGTACTGCAAATACCATTGTCCACTAAATGGACTAATATGATGGAAGATACGTCAGGATTGTTCTTTATAGAACAGCAAGATCCTGAATAATTCTTTCTAACGTTAAGGCATTAGATCACAGACTTTAAATTATAAAACATGTTTGCCAAACTTATGCACAGTATTATTGATTAGCATGTTTCCACATCCACCACTCTATCACTATTGCAAAATCCTAGACCAACTGGTCCACATGTAAAGCATCTAGATCTATTTTCATTATGAGACTGCACACGGATGTTTTTTAACAGAGGTGTCAGACTGATAGGCCAAACTGTGTTACCCACGGAATCATCAACCCATCAGTACTGTAAGTCTTGACATGCACTGAACAAAAGTAACTAGACTGACCTTAGGAATTCTTGGCAGGCTTCTCTCCCTTCTTGCTACTTGTTCACATGTAACACAGACTATTAGAACCAATATTTTGTAGTTCACTCAACTTCAAACCGTACTCGCTCTACTCAAACAGTATTTTTGTTTTATGTATATGTCTTCCCTTTCCCAAAATGCTTATTATTACTAATGTAGTTCTGGACAAAATAAACCCAAAAATGTAAATATCTTAAAGTCCCTCCTCTAATCAATCTTTTGAGAAAAACTGAGCAAAGTTTTCATGCCAGCATTACTATGCTGTATATGCATCAAGGATCACTGCAGTTAAAAATGTCTAAGAATTAAATACTATGTAAATGTGTAACTGAAGAGTCACAGATATTTGAACACATGCACAGCTAAAATAAACTGTGCACCTGCAATGTATGAAAACTTTTCATTTACTAGAGTGGCATAATGATTTTGCTTTGATAAAGACTGGCCATATGCCATAATTATTTATGTCTTTCTCTCTTACAGATAACATGAGAAGTTATAATGAGCAGCCTAATTTTGTTATGTTAAAGTGTATATTGTACAGCAATTAAGAATCAAAATATTTTTGGTTTTTCATACAAATTTGTTACATTACTTTCATCTTGGATGAACAGAAAGACTAAACACTTCATAAGAAAGAAATTACTGTATTTTTTATACTGCAAAATAGTCTCTGCCATTAGGATCAATGCATTCAAACATCTCATCCTTTTCTGCCTAGCCATTTATTGTGAGTGTACAGGAACCAATATAAAGAGAAGCACATCAAACATTTAGAGTCAATGTGGTCATGAGGAGAAGAGTATTACTTATACCACTTAAAATATGTTTCAACATTTTTTTCTATTCATTACAGATCAAGTTCAGGATGCTCCTATAAATTACATTTTAGAAATATATATCACCCATGCTCTAAGGCCTTCCAACTACAACTTATTGTAAGAAACTACAAAATGTTTATGGCGTATACCAATGGACTACATTTTTTGATATTATGTTAGTACAACATTATGAGATTAGCAATCTAAATTGCTGACAATTTTCATGGCCGATATCTTCTGTGAGGGATTTCTCTTATATTCTTTAATCCACTTCACAAAGTTCAAATCTGTCGAGCTGAAGGTACACCAGAACTCAATTTTCCTCATTTCTACTTCTTTTACTTTGTGAGAAGACAGATAAAAGGCAAGTATGCAGTTCTACACAGCAAGTCTGCTGTAGTTCTTAATCACAAGTATGCTCCATCTAGATTGACTTGTATGGAAATTTCACACTTATTAATAAGATCGTAAATATATGGATATTAGTATTTGTGAAAACAAATGTATTAATAGTAAATACATCACACATTGGAAGACACATATGGAAAAAATGTCTACATGTGATTTAAAATGGAATTTATCTCAAATACATATTGAAGTAAATTTGAATTACATTATAACACAGACCATTTTAGTCCTGCCTATATGCACTACCCTTGCATGATATATACTTGAGAGACTAAACAAGAGGAAAAGAATTTTAGAAGCTAAATCAGAACAAGAAAACAAAACATTATTTTTATCCTAGTTTGACACTTACTAGTTTACCCTTGATATGCAAATGAGCAGAACTTATTTTCTATTTGAGTTTGTCCAGCATCAGATTCAAGATATTGATTCTTGTCAAATCTTTATTAAACAGCCTTTTACTTTCTCCTACAGAGCTACTTACTACAATATACTCAAATCACAGATCAATCCTTTTCTCAATAAACCAAAAGCGATTAAACCCTTTATATCCGGCATTCAGAGGAATTTTCTCCATCTACCAAGTTTCCTATACTCTCCACCATTCACTTTTTGGGTCCCTACAGGGTGAGTATCTTCAATCTTCAATGTCTGCTTCCACAAAATCAAGATAATAAACCAAGCCTTTGAGGTAGAGTGATAAAGCAATAAAAACACTCTTTGATGGAAGTTGCTTTTTCTGTGGAAGACATGTGGAAGCATGTCAACAGCATGCTTTAGACAGTGTTCATCTCATCTTCTCATACAGTTCAGGAAGCTGCAAATACTAGAAAGCACTGTTGCAAATCTTCAGACATACTTTTCAAATCACATGCTCCTAAGCTTTACAAAAATGCTTCCACATATCTATGTAATTCGAATCATTGCAAGTTTAATGCCTTGAGCCTTTCCTTTTCCTAAAAAAAGACCCTGGGAGAATAGGCTTAAAAAAGAAAGAACGCAGACATTCAATTACATAGTATGAATGTACTCAGGGTCATGACAGCTTCACATTCGATAGAATACTGCACTCAGTAAATCCCTTGTACAATTAGACTGCTCACCTGGCAGACCTACATCAATCCCTGGGGCACAAATTAAACTGAAACTGTTCTCTGCATTTTCTCATTCTGTAACAGTAATGATACAATGAAGTACAAATATAAATTGCTTGATCTGGGGAAAAGAAACAGCTTTTGTTACCTAGAGTTCAGATCAAATGTTCTTTTCCATACTGAGGTACAGATGAAAAACTAGATGGAATATGCCATTGTATGCACATGGCACTTTCTTTTCCCTTTAGAAACGTATTGAAGTTATCTCTGGGAGTATGAATAGCACTTCAGTAGCCGAATAAAACTCATTCTATTTTAATTCTTGATTCCATAAGCCTGATTATAGTGTTTTCATTAAGAATTAAACCTGAGTTTAGATGAAAATAATACCCAGATAGTATCAAGACTTAAATATTTAGGAGGCATTTATTCATTTGTCTTGCCACAAGAAATTCATGTCTGATATTGTATTTTTGAACTTGGAAAGTAGTCATAATATTATTCTTCCTGCCTCAATAAGGCAAAAATCTTTATTGTTGCAACTATCTGTTAGTTTCCAATAGAAAAAGACTGACCGTGTTTTATATCTGGTAACTAGTTTGACAACAGTGATTCTAGAGAACAGGAGTCAATAAAACTTCAGAAAGGAAAAAGAGAAGTTGAAAACACAGTCAATTAACTGTTTCAGGATGTTGCAGCAGTTTGCTGCCATCAGTATGCTGTCCTAACTTAAAAATTATATAAGGCTGATCTTCAGTATGAATTGCATGCCTAAGAGCTGACTCCAGCTTTCACGAAGTTACCAATTTCTCAGAAATCTAATATCCAATTTCTGAATAAGGCACTGGTAAAGAAACTAATACAGAAACCCCATTATCCACTTCTCTGCCTTTTTTTTGTTGTTGTTTTCTCTGAGCCATCTAAATGATGCAAAGGAATAGACAAGAATAGAGTTCATAAAGAGATAGCCTGCATTCATTAGATAATCTTAAAAACCTTTGACAAATATGAGTACAACACAAAATTTACTTTTATACATTTGACAAGACTTTTTTGTCACTTCTTCTGAAAAAGTAGAAAGCTCCTATTACAGGTTAATTCTCCTCCCTTATTCTCCCATCACTATCTTAATTTGTTATAGATGCAACAACTTCAGCTGAAGACTAGCTTGTTTCTATGATGTCTCTCTTCACTTCAAGTTCCTTCTTTATAGAGTTAAGGGACACAATTTTTCCAATTCATACACTGCAAATCACTGTAAGATTTATTTCATTCTAAGCTAGACTACGTGACTTCTTGGAGGGGAAATGAGTGGCAGGAAGTTGGAAGGAAAATTAGTCTGTATAAAAATGTCCTGATAGCTTTTTTTTAAGGCCTTTTTAAAGATAATAAAACCCCAGAGATTGCTGAAACCAATATTAAATCTTGTAATATCTGAATAGTAAGATGCCCTTTTTGA
Organism: Pachyramphus minor; assembly: GCA_013397135.1. NCBI lineage: Eukaryota > Metazoa > Chordata > Aves > Passeriformes > Tyrannidae > Pachyramphus > Pachyramphus minor. Next base: position 615,535 of record VYXB01007043.1, read on the forward strand.
AAAAAAAAATGCCTTTGGAGATAGCATGAGGAAATGTATTTGAACCATCTTTACAGATGGATTAAACATTTCCTATTAAGCTTAAATCCTTTCTTCTGATTTCTTTCTGAATTCTTTCTCTCTGCCAGTTACAAACAGATAGGCTGAGTGATCAAGTCCTATGGAGGCCCAAACATAAAGCATACTTTAATCTTACACAGCTCTTCGATTTAACACATTCATTTTCAACAGACATGAAAGTGAACAAGAAGGTTTAGAACAACCTATAATGAAGGCACTAAGGGTGCCTGCAAATCCTATTGGACATTCATTGCCACAATCCCCACATCCTTCCTTTCCATCTCATATGTGTGTTTCAGGCACCAAACTCTTTGACAAACTCCTAGCTGGAGTACTAGCTTCCCTGTATCTGTTGGGAATAAAGACCTAGCTGCATAATTTTGTATAACTAGTAGTTGTATTCAGATGGCAGTGCAGACAGTGAGAAAATTAATGTCAGTTCTGCACTCTGTTCAACAGAAGGCTGCTTCCACCATCACTCAAACCAAACTGCTGGGGAGTGCGTAAGCTATCCAGAGTCAGAAGGGGTAGAAGAAGTAAATGACAGAAATACCATAGATCCCTTTCGACTCCCCACAATATTTTCAAGGAAAGATGAGAGTAGGGGGTAGACTGGTTTCATACGTCTCTCTAAATGCAAGAAAAGTTGATTTCTTTCTCCATTTTGTCCCACAAGATCCTCCTCAATCTGTTATGCTCTCCACAGTGACAGCATACTACTGCAAGGGTAATAGTTCCCTGCAGCAAAGCAACAACTCTTTAGGAAATGGAGAGGACATCTGTCTATTAATAGTTCTATTTGTGCTAGGATTACACTGAGTTTTCAACAATTCTTTTGTGAAACTGATATCCTGATCAATGTATCAGGACGGTGGTGCCAACAACTAGCATTTCCCAGCTCCAGGTTCCCACCTGTTGTTTTAAGTCTGGTTATGAGCTTTAGTTCTTCACCCAAATCAGTAGTTTGAAAGAGAAACAAAGTTTAATTTATTTGTTTTAACAAACCACCTTTGAACCTCTCTCCTCCTCTACTAAAATATCTTTTAAATAAATAGTTATGCACCTGCCTGGAATTTAACAGCCACATGCCATGAGGTTAATTTGCTTAGCAGGCCTGCTGTCATGCTAAGGTCTATTTTCACTGTATATTACCACACTTGTTTGCATGGAAATGTTTCCTTGGATAATTTTTTTTCTATGCAAGTAACTGCTCCTTCATGAAAAGTCTTTTTAAGTTTTATATATGCACTTGTATGTACTTCACAGACTTTTCTTCATACTGTATCACCTACTTGCTCCCCTCTGTCCTTGCCAGACAGAATCTAACTCCAAAGACTGCTTTTCAAAATGTTGAGAAAAAGCAATCTTCAGTGTAATTTCTGCCAATTTTAAGATCTAAAACTCAAAGAATGAAAAAATCTGTCTTTAAATAAATTTTGTTAGCCTGCCAAATATATTCCATTTTTTCCCCTCCCATTTCTGATGTATTTCTTTACCACTTAGCTGTAGCTGTCTGCTTGTTCAATAAAACGTTAGGCTTAATTTTCTGTTCTCTTCTTCCTGTAGGCATTCAGTCTTGGCAGTGGGGGAGTTGTCTGTTTGTGCACAGAAAAGAGGAAGACTCCAAATGTTCATCAGGTACCAGTACTTGAGTGAGGCATATATGATATTAGACTAGTCTCCACAGACTTTGATCTCATGCAGGCAAGTAATTTATTTTCATTTACCTTCTGCCTGAAAGGTTATTCCACTGATTAATCTACACAGGCAGGTTCATTCCTGTCTCTCCAAACCTGATAAAACAGTTAGTGACACTCCTAATCAATACAAAAGAATTTCAATATACTTTTCAATGTTAGTCACTTACATGCAAAAAATTTGTATCTCTATAAACTCAAGTTTTATATATGTAGCAATCGGAGACAGAAAACTTCTTTCTGGTATATTAATCAAACTCACTCACATATCAACCATTATTGAGCTTTGATGCAAAACTTCCAAAAGGTTGTCAGTATTCTGTTCACTATTGTAACACTGGGTGGCATCATCCTATCCCAATACCTTGCTTTCCATTTACTGATAAATTATTTAGTTGACAAGCACAGAGTGTCTAAGGTGCAAAATGTTTTGTTCTTGACAGTTCTATTAACTATGATGACTAAGAACAAATAACAAGCACAATCATCTCAACAATTCTTTTAATACAGCTTGTCCCTCTCAATAGCAAACAATGAGACAAACTAATTCCTAGTAATTGGTGCAGACTTGGCCTTGTCTTTTGCAAATTTTCTGCTGAATTGTCAAGAAATATTTGAGAAAGACACTATTTTCAAGGTTAGACATTAATGGTCTTCAACCAGCTTTATAAAGTAATTATCACTTAAAGGAGAATTTTGCCTGATTTCCATGATGCCAGCAGGCATTCACCCCACCATCTTAATTCCACTAATGCACTGGGCAAAATCGCCAAAGGGGTAAGGCCAAAGGGGGTTTAGGCAGGGGAATGGGACAAGCTGAGGGTGGAGGGGAGCCTTCTTCTGAACAAGAAAGAAATATGAAGAAACTTTGGTGACTGGAAGTAGAAAAATATACCTAGAAAGTTCTCTGTATCTACAAAGAAAACCAGTCCAAATTCTCAAAGAAAAAAGATGATGGTTTCAATAATTTCTTAGCCTTTCTCATGGCTTCTGAGAGAATTTTTCAAGAGCAAATAGAATAAAGAAAGATACACTGTAAACACTCTTGCTAGTATATTATCTCGAGGAGTCACACTTTCAACTTTAGAGATATGTAAATTTACTGATTCTGAAAAAGTTCTTTTGAAGGTCAACTTCATAAACTGCGAAGGCAGTAAATATATCTAATGCTCTGTGTGATCAAAATTCATTCCTTTGACATTCAATATAAGCACCACAAACAATATTTTTATAATTCAAGCAATCTTCTTTTGCAATTCACTGGCTCCATAATAGCTACAGGGTAGGTCTAACGTTTAAGTGTTAAGAGGGGCTAAGCTAAGTTAAACAGTATAATTTTCTTTAAATATACTATAAATGTGTTTAAATGCCATTTATGGTACCAATTACAAATTTTGTGAGGGAGCACATCTATGTGCTGAAAGAAACTCTTGGTCAATCTGCTGGCATATTTTTTCATATTTCCATCTCACAACGTGACTCTTCCCCCTCCTGAAATATTGAGAGATTATTGTTTTAATTGGATACTAAACAACCATGGTAGTGCTCTGTTGGCAGAGAATCATGGTTCTTGTGCCAGCTCCCTGAACAGTGGTCTTATTAGTTATGGCTTTGCAAATTCTCTCATATACAACACTTGAACAACTTGAGAAGAAATTCCCAGATTTCTCATTGCATGCAAGTACTACAAGCTGCAACTTAAAGGACTATTGCATAATAAAGACAGAAAAAAAGCAATGCTTCCTAATAGTAGAGAAAAAAAGCTACAGATTCTTGCAAAAGCAAGACTCCTGACATCATACTATAAACTCCTTGGGATTTAGTTATGCCTACATTTCCACTTACCAAGATACAGAATCTTGGAGAAATATGTTGTTGAGTGCAGGGAAAACACACACTAAGAACACATAAACCTTCATATTTTTGCTCTTATGTGAACCCAAAGAATCTTATCATTCACTGATTAACTAGCAGATCTTAAAAACTGAAATGGAGGCTGGGGTGTTTTTAGCAACAACTGCCTAGAAAAATGCACACCAAGTTAGTATACATCATAACTACCCTGTCTTTTCAAATGTAACTTCTAGTCCCCATTTTCTCATCATACCTGCATCACAGGAATTTTTTACACCTGCTGTTGTTGCTGAAAGGAGAACTTTTTGAAGTTATCAGTCACACAGCCACAGATGTGCCCAGCTGGCACAGTTTCTTCATAGTCAAATTGTCTATGATCTCTACTTGTAAACTAAGTGCTCAAGCAAGTAACCTGCCCCTTCCCCCCAAAAAAAAAAAACCAAAAGAACCCCCCACAAAACCAAAACCAACACCCCAAAAATAAAACATTCAGGAAGATAAAGGATACAGCCTACGTTAAAAGATTCTGCAGTCCCAATGGCTCAGCAAGGGACACTAGTGTGAGCACTGGTCAGGAGCAGCAATTCATAGCTTGCAGTCTTTAATGAGCTCACTTTCTGAATAAGATTAGGCTCATATGGACTAATGAAAATTACTTTTTTTTTCACATACAAAATTACTTTAAATGCCAAGGAATTTGTATCTATTATCATCTAAATTAATTAATTTATCAGTATTCTTTTATGTTATTTTTCATTTAGGTATGAAGATCAGTTTTGCCAGCTCAAGGAAAAGCAAAAGCAGAGTGAAAGCAGCAGCAGATGATTCCCTTGAAAATCACAGCATGATCCTCATTAATTCTTGTTCCAAAACTGGCATTAACACCTTTGTCAATGAAAGTCCTGCTTACTGCCTTTTTCTAACCTGTTCATCTGTCCTTCTCAACTCAAGTGTTGCCAGAAGTTAATGAAAAGAGCAAAGAAAAGAACAAACCAAGTCTACTAGAAAATACTATTTCAGTTTTGGGGAAAGATGACTAGTGATATCACTCCACAGTTTGATGGTTCCCTCTGCCATCACTGGTGATAAGTCTAATTGTCCTCTTGGCAAAATCATATTTGCCTTTCCCTTCTGCACAAAAAGAAAGAAACTGAATAAGCTGCTATCAGGAGATACATAGCCTGAGAACAGAAGCTTCTGTTGGTGGCAGGTGAGGCCTGCAACCCACAATTACCAGCTGGAGCAACTGTGATCTCACAGGAAAATCAGCCAGAAATTCCTGCACTAACAGCAGCTGTTCAAGAGATTGTAAGCAGCTGCTAAAAAGTGACAGAAAATCGTGGGAGTCCCAAATATTTTGAGAGATCTGCCAAGTAAGACAATAATCACTACGTGTTAAGACAGAGCTCTTGACTGATAAAGAAGGTGTGGAATATTGCCCAAAATGAAAAAGTTTAATGATCTTTATTTTGTATGGGTCAGATAATCACATCACTTGGGAAAGTAGTGAAGAGACATTTTTATTTCTTTCAATTTTTTCTGCTCATCATTCTATTGGTTCTGTACACTTACATGTTTTTTTACTGGGTTTGGTAGCAGAAAGTACAGAGAGGTTGTAAAGGCTAAGATGCATAGGCCTCAAGCTTACCACTGCCAATAACAACACCAGTCTTAAAATCCATTAAATATATTTTTAAATCACACCAACTGTTACTGGAACGTTCAACATGATTCATGGATGTTGAAAATTTGCTGTCTTTTCCATCAAAGACTGTTTTTCCAAACAACATTAGGAAAAATTAGCTTGCAGAACTGCTGCTGTACTTCTATTATCTCACAAAAAATTACATTTCCTATATTTGTCATTAAGAAACATTTCTTACATGTGTGTGATCAAAATCTGAACTATGAAGAATAAAATATTCAACCAAAACTGTAATTTTGCTATGGGACAGGTAAAACTATCAGGGATAATGCACTTGAGTTTACCTAATATTAAAGAAACAAACTAACAAAATACTAACATGAAACCCTAAAATGGAGTACTGATTCTGTAGGTAAGGCAAAAAGCAAAGGTTAAAAAGTAAATTGGGTTCTTCTGTCCCCAAATCATTCTACCTGTGCATCTTTCCTCCAGCTCTAACATTGAGTTTATCAGTTTGGGGTTGTTTGGGGGGGGGTGTCTTTCCATTTGTTATGTTTCTTACCTTATACTCATATGATATACTGTGTATTACTCTGTATTTACTCAAAAGACAATCAAGTAGAACCTTGGACTTAGAGCATCTACAGTAACATAAATACAGCACACAAGCGCAGAAGAAAATTGAAGTAGACATTCAAAAAGCATGTTTGTGTCACTGCCACATCACACAAAAGTGGATGAATGAACAGTTTACATTAATACTGTTCTCTGGAAGGCACCAGTAGAACATCATAGCCAGAGCCAGCCTGGCAGGACACCCTGCCCAGCATCCCAGGAGCACCATTCTGCTCTGACCACTGGGAACAGCCAGGGCAGCTGCTCTGGGGGGGGAACAGCAGCCCAGGGTGGCTGCCACACAGACCTGGCCAGGCCACTGCAGCCAAGCACTGCCAAGAACGGATCCTGATCCTCAGGGAAAGGGCAAGACAGGGTGAGGTCTGGGTGGACTGAGGAGGTCCCACCTAAAGCTGGGGAATGGGGCTGGGGCAATATCTTTGCTGCCCCTGGGCAGCCTGTCAGGGCCATTAAGGCCTGTGGACACCAAAACGAAATTTCTTCTAGGCAAGAACCTACCAAGTGAATATTTAACCCTGTGGAAAATTACTGAAAGGCAAAGGGATTTTTTTGATGGAAATTTTGTTGCAGGCTTACATACAGAACGTTGGTCAGGATTTGTTGAAAGATTAAAAATTGTTGCTTTTACTTTTAATTAAAAGCTGCAAAGTATTATTTGTTGATTTCTTAATTGATTTCTTAATCTGTCCTCCCCAGAAAATTGACCCAAAATTGACTTCCACACTAAAAATTAATTTACAGGGCTTTAAGCAGTGAAAAAAAGAACAACAGAAGCACAACATTATGACCATTACATTAAGGATATAAACAAGGTGGAATAAACTCAACATGAGCATTTACCTGCATTATTTTATTTTGTAATCATTCTCTAGTATTACTTTCCCCTTAAGAAAAAACTAATTACAAAAGTGTGTAACACTAAGACAATGCCATTCCTACGACATGTTCTGTGCATTCTGAAGGCATTGGCAAACACACAGCTATTATTCAATCACAGAAGATAATGAGTAGAACAGAGGGATTGCATTTTCCTGATCCATCTCATAAAGTTACCTTGCTCTATTCCAGAGAAGTCCACAAGTACAGCAATGTGATTCTCCTGTAGTTCAGAGATGAGTGCATTTGTACAAATATTAGCAAAAGTTATTCCAAAATTAAAAGACAACAATAATACAAAAGAAAGGAAAGCAAAGTTGTAAATGGTACTTCGATAACAGAGAAAAACAACATGAATAAATGTAGTAATAAAATATTCTGAACTCAGTTTACAAAAGTCCTGGAATGACTACTAGAGGCTGCAGAAATTGTCATTATTTTCTTGGGAGAACACTGACAAAAGGTCATAGGTCCACTCCTTGCTTGCTGCACAGAAAAGAACAATTACTTCATACCAATGCTGGTTCTAGAGATTTAAATGCTAGAGTCAAACTTAACAAAATTAAATTTTGACAGCAATATCAACAGAGGTGCAGAAATGTATAACTATTTTTAGTTGTTGGTTTATTTTTTTTTTAATTAGTATATTAATTTGTGAGTATTGATAGAATCTTACCTAGGTTAACTTATCTAAAAAGCAAGCACTGGAATGAAACCTATGGAAACCATAGGTTTCCTTGGCTATGTTTCCTGAAACATCTGTAGCTTTAAGGCCACCAAGAATTCTGACCTTTAACTACCAATTTTTAGTAGCATAGTCCTACTTTTAGGGTCAATACATTATTATTATCATCAACATTTGTTAGTAGAAATCAATTACAAAAAAAAATTAGCCCATGATTGGGGCATCTTTTCTTTTTCATCAGCTTTTTCCCTCATTAACATTTTACATATTAGGATTGCCTAAAAGCTTAGAGAGTGATATAACATCATGGTGACAGCTTACTGAGAGTGGAATAACTGAGTTTTCTTCATAATAATGTTCTCAGTGCCAGCCAGTATGCTAATGGGAAGTCTGAGAGGTTCCCTGAGAATGAAAGGACTCACATCACCATTACTACAGTAGACAGCTTTGCTATAAATCCAAAGCTTTGAAGTTCTCACTGTAAAACATCTGCCCTTAATTCAGCAGTTAAAAATCCTTTGACTCTACACACAAACATCTCAGTCAATCTTGTCAAGTTACCTATATTTTGACACTCTACAGAGCCTAATACAGATTTCCAAGTCTTCCATGTAGTACAATCTGAGCTGTTGGCAGCCATAATTGACTTTACACTCCATATTTTTCTGATCTCTGCCGCTAACAATATTTTGTCAACAGATTTCATGATGTGTAATGCATCAAGAAGAGCCAACACATGTTGTTCATGTTGATAGATTTCCTTCCAAAGATATACGGTATGTATATTATGCAGGCATTATAGCCCTTTTGACACTGTTAAGTGCACTAGTTGCTCTGTTCAGTGTCCACTTTTAAAACAAACTGATTCAACTTGCTTTTGGAAAGGGGCTTGACTGAAAAAGAAAAAAAACCAAGCCCCTAAAACTGACCACTGTTCCTTCCTACTTGTCCATTAATAGATCCCATTGGCAACTGGAGATGGTGATCTTTCATATCCCTGGCTACACTCTTACATACTTAAACTATAGTGTTAACATTAAACCACCGAGGGTCATGTGGCAAACTCTGAAAAATGCAACACTATAGCACTTGCACACGTACCACCCAGAGGGTGGTTGGGCACTGGAACAGGCTGCTCAGGGAACTGGTCACAGCACCAAGCCTGACAGAGTTCAAAAAGCATTTGCATAATACTCTCAGGCACATGATGTGATTCTTGGGGATGGTCCTGTGCAGGGCTAAGACTTGGACTCAATGATCCTTGTGGGTACCTTCCAATCGAGCATACTTTGTAAACTATATAAACTTTACATAGAAATGTAAACTTTGCATAGGACTGCACTATGCTCAAAGAAGACGACTTTAGGAAAGAATTGCCATGTCACACAATGATTCATTGATGTGCAGTTTAAGGGAGTCATGTTTCCATCAGTGTTGCTTAAAGCAGTAGAGCAAGAACAAAAAGTGTGAGAAAACTCAGATTTTTTTTTTTTTTATGTATCGGATGAACATGTAGCATTCTACAGTTCAATTAACCTGTAAGTTACTTCAAAGGATAAAACATAACCCTTTCTGAAAAGAATTATTACAAATTGACATTATCACATAAAATAAAAAAAATAAGAAAACAGAAGTGCCGCAGTGAATGAAAAATAATGAAAGATGTCCTTGATTGAACATAGAGGAGACTAGTATTTGACCAAATACTGTCAACATTTGGAGGCCATTTTGTGAACTCTTTTATGCTAATCAAGAATACTAGGAAAATAGACCCAGAGAGTTCAGCAGTCCCTTCAGCAGCACTGCAAATAAAACAAAGGGCTGGCTAGGTCATTATGATGCTGCTCTCTTAGGCTACAGATAGTCCATTAAGTATGCACATTAACAGGTGGGTCCGCCTATACAAGCTGGAACACATAATGCATTTCTGATATTTTCATTCTGGCACTTTTCATAAGTGGCACACAGACCCAAGTATTTTCACTGACTAAAATAACTACACAATAGTTGAACAGATAAATAGATATAATTCAGCCTCTCTTTCAAGGACTAAACGGAGGAAAATCGAAACATTTAGAAAGAAGTCCTATTAGAAGTCCTATAAAAAATGTGAATTACCTGCCAATTATGTATATAAATTCTTACTTCATGCATTTGTAAAATTAATGCTACCAATACTTTGGAAAAAAGGGACATTTAGTCCAGATTTCGACAGCTACCATGTTGGAAAGAACAAGAAAGGGGCATTAAAAGTAGAACACTTAAAAATACACAGCCTGTAAAATAACACTAAAAAAAATAAAATTAACTTGCATAACTTACTTTAGCTACAGCAAGGAGATCTGCAGTACCATGTTCTCAGTACGAATCTGTTCATTAAATATATATATAAAAAATTTCCTATGTTGACAGCTGCTATAAAAATTCTTGTAAAAGGCACGTAAGTGTAACAGATTTGATTTTAAACTCCATTCTTACACTGCTTGTATTAGGAAGGGAGAGACAAAAAGTATCACCATTAACTTTAAGGTCTTACAGCTCTGAAGAACTTAGGTAGTATTCTTGCTACTTGTGACACCGCTTAAATTGCATTTGCCGAAGTTTTACAGAACTAATTTGATTACTCATGAATGTATACATTCTAGCCACCAATTAAATGTATTTTGACCGCTTCAAAGATTTCTTCACAAAGCTCCAGACAGCTTCAAATTAAACTCAGCTGGGAGCAATGGATCACTTTCCTTCAGGTGCAAAGTGATTGGGAACAGCAGGAAATGTTGAGAAAACCAAAAGAAATGTCAGAGTATAAGATTAGGGAAGCAATCTGGGAAACACAGTGTGGGATTGGAAGCTCTTAATTGGAAAACACTGTGAGTGTTGGACATTTTGGGCCGCTTGACATCCAACCCTGGGCACTACAGCCTGCTTCTCTTATCATGTGCTCTGATTTAGGCAGAAGGGCAAGGATTTTATCTGACTCTTTTTACCCTTTTTCTTTCATTTTTCTGTTACAAAAGATACAGACCAAGATAACAGGATATAACTGAAAAGTGAAAAATTCAAAAGAAAAATAGTGCATTTCTGCTAGCTTTTTTCCCCCACCTCACTTGCATCCTAATAGTAAATTCTTCACAGTACTAATGAAGAAAGAAAAAATTATGCATTGCTTACTACTGTTTTTTGAACGTGATAAGGCCTACCACATGAAAAAGAAATAGAGTTTAAAAGGGGATCTTATTTAGGTAAGAAACATGTTACATTTATTAAAATGTGAGAGCACAACTTAATAATTTGAGCTGGCAAAGCCCTCAAAATTCTTGTAACAGTCTGACAGAGCTTAGGGGACAAAAACTACCATGAACTTCAATTGTCTTTTGACATAAAGCTTCAAAGGAAATTGAAGGTTAAATATTGTCAATCTCATGTAACACCAAGCAGAACTACATCAACTTTTTAAATAACTTTCCATTCTTTTCACAGGCTGTCAGTTAACTCTTTTTCTACATAATGTTTTAAAAGGTCTAACCTTATACTTAATGCCAACTACCAGCTAAGGAAGCCAGCTATCAAGTACTTCCACAAATTTTGTACAAAGAACTTGTAAAAAACAAAGGAATCAATTAACTAAATATTTCAGCAAAACAAGTCTTAGAAAACCTAGTCTGTATTATATAGCTTACATTTCCCAATAACCTGCATTTTGGAAGGTTTTGCATAATAGTATGTGTCACCTGGGGGGAAAAAAAAATCAAACTCTCTTTTAAACATAGAATAAAATGTTCCTCCACAATATCTACAGATCCTTAGGGTCTGAACACTCCTAACTTATGAAGCCTGCAGATCAGACTTTCCCCACTCCTCTTGATATCTTCCTAACACAATCTCTTTCCTGTGGGTTGCCACTGATCCTATCCTGCCTGATGTCAGGTTCCATCATTTTGGCTAGAGGACTCCAATAACTAAAGATGAGCCATAATCACAGTTCTGGATCTGGATACTCCACATCCATCAAGTGTATGTATTGAGATCTATGAAGATGACAAATTATCATTGCACTTTTATAACTATGTATTCAACATTTCTATAGTAGCAGCACACTGTGGAGTACTAAGAAGCCCCCAAGGGATATGGTAACAACTCTGGGTAGTAAAAGAAGATTACCACAGCTCACTTAACAAGCTTAAATAAAATCTGTAGGTCTGCCAAGATTTTTTTTGTCTTTTGATGATATTACTAACATAGATAAGTTTTGTGTAGTTTTCCTATACAGTAAGTTCAGCTTAGTAAGGATTAGGATAATACTGAAGAGATTAATGAAAAATTATTTATATCAAAAAATTATTAATTTCAGCTCTGTTTAAAGTACCTTGAGTTAGGAAAATAAACAGCACAAATTTTTCCTTTATACAGTGGTCAACTGACTAGGAAGAACCATGCTGCTTTACATACTTAATCACTATAATTTCAGGAAAATACTTTTGAAAAAGTTTCTAAATTCCTACTAAGGTAAACCATAGCTATAGCTTCCTGAAAAGCTCTTTCTTCTGCTCATAGAGTTGATGAAAACTAATAGGTTGTTAGATTCAGCCAAGTATTCTATGGCTTTAATGTGTGGAACAGGTACAGTGTGACTATAACATCAACAGTGTTGCTAGGAACTGAAGTTAAAGGACTCTCTAGAGAATTGCAGTAACTGCAAAAAATACTAAAATTTTATGATAGAAAATATTCTTCATGAAAGACCATGAATACAAGTGAATGAACATAAATGAACATACATGAATATACATAATTGAATAATACATAAATGAACTCACTTTAGATATCAGCATGCCAAGCTACCATTGATTTCCTAACGAATCGTAATAACAAGTTTCAAGTTGTAGACAAAGAACTGGTGAGGATGGGTTGCTATTCTTTTCTGGGGTAGCAGAAAGAGGTAAAAGGTTTCCCTTCTAACAGTACTGGCAATACATACTTGCTCTTCTTAAACTCTGTGATTAATACTATATATATGCATCCCCTTTTAAAACACCTTTTCTTCTCTTTGTAGTCAAACTGTGAATCTGTGTATTTGTCTGAATACAGTGACCTGAATTTCTTCTTTTCCTCCCTTTATGTGGGCCTCTGATACCTTTGCATTTCTCTTACAGAATGTGTTGCATCTACCATGTGTCTGTTGATCTCTCCATTTAAACTTTACCTCTCCTTATAATGCCTTTTCTGACACATGGATTTAAAGAATTTATTTCTGTCTATAATGTGCTTCTACATTACTCCCTTTGAACTTATTCTGAATTTATGTTAGAGAATCCCTTCTGGGTTACATCATGATCATGTAATGATTACGTGATGATTCTTTCCTCATTTTGTATGAGATCTGTTTTAGACTCCACCAGTTCAGGAGGCCTCCCTTGGCCAGATATCAGTCCCTTGACAGATATCAGTCTCCTGACTAAGATTAAGGTCCAGATAGAGTATATTTCATTCCATTAGCATTTGATGTAAAAACTAACATCAGACGCCAAGTGGGGGTTGGAAAAGATCTGACAGCTGGCATGAGTGGGAGTAAGCAGCCTAAGAACAGTGTGCAAAACGCAGCAATGAATGACACTTCCATTTTTATCAGAAACCCAGCTTGGGTTTGCTGAAGAATCTGATCTGCTGCTTAAAATTGTATTTCTCACCTGCAATTCTTTCTTATTGCTGCTTTCAGCACTGATGTGAACTGAAAGTCAGTACAAATGGGGCTCATTAATATCTGGAAAAGGAGGGCAAGTTATCACCCTAAAGTTTCATCATTCGTCCCCTTTTTGATTGAAGTCTGAATCCGATTTAGACCAGAGTAGCTACAAAGCTTCTTTGCTTTACTTGTGTTCCATGGTCAGCTACAGAATGAGTAAGGTTTTAAATATATATATGTGTGTGTGTACACTCAAATCTAGAGAAAAGAGAATACCTCTACATATTACATGCTAAAAAGCTTAGTTTAATATAAATCCCCAATGGAAAAAAATAATAGTATCATAAATATATTTTTAGAATCATTAATATCTATTTTTTATTCAATCGGTGATACCTTAAGTAGAATAACATATATAGGTATTAAATCCCTATTAAATAAACTTGCTGTAGGGGAAAAAATTACTACTAAGCCAAGATCTGTTTATGTAGTATATCTGTTCTATGTCTGAGATTAATATACATAATTAATTAAGGGAATAATATTTTGTAATTCAAACGTTAACACTTAATTATGATAAGCAGATATCAAAATTATTTGCCCCTTACTACAAGGCCCTCCTGATGACATTTCATTTTGCTTTACAAGCACCTTTAGTAAATGCCTCTTAAAAACATTAAGAAACAAATACATTTGTTTCTAAACTAAATACATTTGTTTCTAAAATACTAAACTAATACATTTCTTTCTAAATTAAACATAACTGAGTGCAGATCATGGCTTTGTACACATGGATCTTATCTGAACAATTTCCAGCTATAGTTGTTTTCTCATCTTCTGAAAGTAGTAGTCTCCTCAGCTGTTAAAACACATATCATGACAGACCTGTTGCAATTTCATACTGAAAGTAATTGTTGAGTATAAAAGTCATTTATCAAAGGCGTCTAACCTAAAATAATTCCATTTCTATTACTGTAGGGAAAAGTGGTAAAAGACAGCAGGTAATCCACAACATGACCACTGGGGGTCATTCATTTTACACAAATATTCCAGAACAGGTAAGTATTTACTGTTTATTATAGGAATAATATTTTAATAGAACTAATTATTTCTGAAGAGAACACCCAGAGATTAATATTCACAGATATTAACCACCTGTGTTCTCTAATTTTAAATGGTAAGTGGGAAAAATGAATACTGCATTGTTCAAAGAGCTAGTCAGACTAATATCAAGAAACTGAAAAAAAACCCCACCAAATTTAATATCTACAGGAAAAAAACCCCAACCAAACAACAAAACACAAACAACACCATTTCCAGATTTTCTATTATGTTTTTAAGGGGTCAAAGGGAAAATTGTATCTGCTCTGAAACAGATTATGAATAATGAAGCTCTGTGAACTCTGATTTACCTACTATGTTTTACTTCTGCTGTTGCAAAATTGCTTACAGTCCTTCTAAACACTACACAGAAGTCTCAGTGAAAACAGACCTGAATGCTAACAGTGAGAGCAAAACAAATATTAGATTCATGATACGGTGTGTGCTAAATAAGATGTAACACAATCCTTAGAAGCATAAATCCTATATACTTGGTTTGACAGTCAACTGTAAATATGACTTTAAAATAAAACTACTGTTTAAAAATAAAACAAATATAATGTTTGCCAAAGGCTGAAAAAATTTAAAGTAAGAAAATACATATCAGGTATTTGTATCTAGCATTCCATACTTTTAGAACTTAAGGAAGTAGCTCATTTTATCTTACATATAAGCTTTATTTGTATACATATTTCCATGTATTCAGTTAAGCAAATGAAGCACACTAAAACTGTGATCTTTTTCAGCAAGAAATTATGAGTCATACATTGACAATGAATGATATGGATTTAATTTTTCCAGTGAAACACTAAATGTAGTTATTTACCTACTTGTCAAACAATATCTCTACATACAAACAGACCACTAGACATACATATTAAAATTTAATTTTACAACTGTAAATTCTCTCCAGCATAATAGCTACACTAGATATTTTGACTGCTAATTTCTGATCAAGAAATCATATGCTTATAGAAAGAGACCAGGCCTCCACTTCAGTCTATATTCTGACTCATTACTAGCTCTGATTTATTAGTGTTCATTCTTTCCCAGGCATACCTTCTCTCTTTCTATAGACACACTCTTACTGCTGTTAAGAGGGCATAAAAAAATTCAGTGTAAAGATAATAATACACTCCAAAAAAGTGTCTATAAAATGATAGGGTTTATAAACTATAAACAGATTTACTCCCACAGAAGCACAATAAACCTAATAAGCAGTGGCATAAACCCAAACTCAAGCCCAATCAACTATATACAACCCGCAGCTTTAAGACTACTCCTCTCTCTCTCTCATCTTTAACATTCCAAAATTATTTTTGCTACAGCTGGGTGGTAGTTTGTGGGGTTTTGTTTGTTTGTTTATTTGTTTGGGGTTCTGTTTGCTTGGGTTTTGTGGTTTGGTTTTTTTTTTTTTTGGTTGGTTTGGTTTTTTTGTTTTTTTTGGTGGTGTTGGTTTGGTTTTGGGTTTTGTGGTTTTTTTGAGTCATCTGCAAGCCCTGAAATCTCATCAGGCATTTTAGACTTGGCAAGATAACTTTTTCCTTTGCCAAAAAGAGGAAGAAGCTCATGCAGTATTACACCAGAAATTAAACATGAATATTCTATAGTGGGAAGAATCATTCCCTGTCTTTCTTTACATCTCCTGGCATGCTCTTTTTCTTTGGTTTTAGTCAATTAAGTTGAGTTGTTCATTTTAGAAGCAATTATTCATAATTTGCTTTAGGAGCAAATAACTTCCACTAGGGTAAAAAAAGAATTTTTTTAAAAATTAGCCTATATCTTCTGTATAAGACATCCTCAACAATATCATCCCAACAAAACAAATGCTTCTTATGATCTTTATTTAGTGATAACAAATAAGTAACAGTTACTCCTTCAATAATTCTATGGGAATGCTACAATCTCATACTAAATAAAACCATGGCGTTCATCTTTTTGTACACCATGTTATAACTAAGCCTTCTAAATCTGTATCACAATCTGCCAATTTATTTAATTTTTTAAAAATCAAAATCATGAGGGACACAAATATAAACTGCACTGAGAATAAATGAAAAAGAAGCAATCTCCATAAAAAGATATTGTAGCTGACAGTATACCCTTTATAAAGTGGAAACTACCTGAAGTTAGATAAAGAAATTAGAAGAGTACCAGGTTGTTTACTCTCAGTTTTTAAATTAAATATACAACTTGCCCCTAAATTTATGACAGTGTTTACAAATCTGCTTACACTTAGAGTACATCACAAAGAAATGGAGCAAAATCAGAATTTCGATGTCTTTAGAATATTTTGCTTTGTGTCGTTACAATTTGCCACAGTTTAGAATTAAAATGAGTGAAAAAATATTTCACAGAATAATGCTGTTGAGTAGCTAGTTGAATGAGGGCTCTTATTCTGGGACCCACTCAGTACACAGAACTGGCCTAAAGAATTCAACTTTTGTCAACTATCCTAGTTGCCATTCAGTAAACGGCATCTCCCCTCTTTTGCATTTACCTGTGTATCAGTCAGTGACAACAGACAACAGTTCATTGAAAAAGATTTGAGTATTATAAAGTTTAAAAAAACCAAATCTGAGTTCTCTCACTTACAGAGTCTGGAGTTTAGATCAACAGTGTAATAATCCAACTCTCACAAACACCAACTTTCATGTGATCATAATCACCATCACAGATCATAGTACAAGACAACTTATCTTAGTACCATCATGGGCTGCCTTGATGCTACCTCACTGCTAGTTCAAACAGGATTTTCTGGAGAGAAAAAGGACAAACAAGAAAGCATCACATCAAGTCAATAAAAGAAATTAACTTGCTATTAACTTTCTGAATCCTGTATCTAAAAATGCATATTTTCTTACAAAACAGTGTAACCAGATTCTGCTGCCACCAGCAACAGGGGTTGGCACACTAGTCACACAATGTCTAACACTGCAGATTGGATCAGTCTAAAATGCACAGAGGGATTCATATTACTGCAACTCAGAGCTCACCTTTGGCCACTTGAAATATGCCTCCTTCAACTAGGACTTTGAAATTCAGTATTACTTGGCCTACTAAAACCAAAGCACGGGGGAAAAAGAGTAATCATTCAGGTAATTTACAGGAATTCACCTGTTCCTAACCCACAGAATATGCCACCACTCTCCCCCAAAAGCGTTAGTTTTACCAAAGCAAAGCAGGTACATTCCATTTTAACCTTGAGTTATACAGAAACCAGTTTGTGGTCAAGCAAAGCTCCTGTGATGCCTGATATGGCAAATAACATGGATCTTGAGCTGTTGGAGCCACAAAAGCACACTACAATGAGCAGGGGCCAGCTAAACTCGTAATAAGTCAGTGTATGCCTCTCCAAGGGTGACAATGGGGCAGTTGCTGAAACTGAAATCTGACTTCTCACAGGAAAACCTCCCAGAAAATACAGATATGTCCCCAGTCTGGAGTGATTCCAAGCTACTACAGACTCTTGGCACCATGAATCTCCACCATAAGCACCCATAAGGATGTAAAGAATGAAACTGATTTTGGACAACTCCATATCTCAGTTCAAATGCAATGTTTTGCTGAACAAAATATTTTGTCTTAACTAAACATTATAAATTTGTTATTTTTCCCATTATTTTCAAGTTGAATAATCTAGTGTCTATCAATAAGAGAGACTGTACACCACACTTAGACTTAAGCACAGAGAGGAAAAACAACTCAATAAGCATATAATATAAAGCACAATTGCTTTATATAAATAATGGAGTCATATTAAAAATTATGCATTCTTTACAGATGAATAGCTTTTTAGGTTTTAAACCACACAGAGATGAAGTTTCACATCTCTGCAAAATCAGCCACGAAGAATTCAGTGTCTGCCCTTCAGCTGATCTAGCAGATGTGGTTAGTTTCTTAATTTCTGATAAAGAATTCATCACGAATGTAAGATGTTGCAGATAACTTATAAACACTTCATTTTCATTGATATTGACATGAACACTTCTCTGCTATTTGTCATTGATGCCATATAAGTGTGTAAATAAGATATAAAAGCTATAACAAAATACATAAATGATAATCCTATTAGGGATAGATAAGACTTTGATGAGATTCTTATTCACTCTTCTCATCAATGTGCAGCATGTAAATTATTTCTGTATAGAAAAACGATCTGTTGTAGATTACTTACTTGGATTTTAATTTTACTTAAATTAATTTTGCAGGTGACATATGCCTGACTGCTGAACCCTGGAAAATTCAAGTCTCTTGTTACTTGATAGGAAGAAAAAAAATAGTCATTACTCATTTTGCAAAAACCAAGAAGTTTCCAATAATGAAGGTCACATACTTATGTGATTAATTCTGAAGTATCATGTGAGGAAGAGAGTAGAGAATGATTAAAAAAATAATAAAATCTCATGCAACAATACAGTTCCTTGGGAAGTCCCCACCTTACTAGTGTGTCTGAGTAATCAGAGGAAGGGAACTTTGGCTTTACTGACTCACATCAAGATGTTCCAGCAATTTTTTTTTTCTCTTTTGTTCCCAGTTTTATTCTAAACATTAAAAAAACCCCAAACATGGTTATTTCTGTATTGATATGAATTCATTTCCTAATTGCTGCATACTTTTTTCCATGTTGTGTCTTTCATTCAGCAACATCAAACTATAGGAATGAATAAATCTCACTGTAATCTCTCACAGCATTACAGAAACTAAGACACAGAAAATAGGTTTTCTTCTTCCATACAAGTCATCACTGACTATAATATGCGATGTAGACCAGTGAACAGAAACCATATTGTTTGCAACGTGTTTGGGGTGTGAGTTAGGTTTTTTTGGTGTTTTTTTTTCTTGGTTTTTTTTTTTTTTCCCCCTGCAAACACTGTTGCTAAGACACAGGGATGTGAACAGTGACAGGATATATTTTCCAGGACATAAATGGAAATGAGTCTATATTCCACTTAAACTACTGAATGCCTTAAGCGGAAGGGAGATACTTGTTTCTGTTTTCTGTCATCCTAATATTTTAAACAAAGATATGTAGCATTAGCGGGCTTTGAAACAAAGTTGAAGGGGTGCTTTTTTAATGCAGAGATACAGTTTTTAGGTAGGTATGGTAGCACTGAAACACACTAATAAAATGCAGATGGAATAAATATTCCTCAAACCAGAATAGAATATATAGTTATTCAAAGAAATTGATTTCATATGCATTTCTGTAATGGACTTCAGCCCCAAAATTTGGATTTAATTAAAAAACAAAGTGTACACTATCTGTTTGACCATATTGTGTATACCACCATTCTGCTTGTTTCTATTTACAGGCTTTTACAAGAACTAACAAACTAATGCTATCGCAGTGAAAGTGTCCAGAAGAAATAGAAACACACATTTCTTATTCTAATTATCAAAGAATTTCTATAAATATTCTGTACATCACAGAAGTTGTGAGACAAACTGGGAGAACAAAGAGATTTAAGCCTACAGCAAAGTACTGTGCTGATCTATGCCCACAGACTATTCAGATCAAATCAAGTTTTAAGAACTCATTTTCAGAAATGTTATTTCCATACAGACACACAAAAATATAGTATTATGTAATATGTGCTAACCCACACATATAATATGTGAGCATGCATATAGCTATCACTGAAGACAGGTTTCACCGGTTGGAAAGAAAAAAAACCCACAAAAAACCCCCACAAATCTGCATAATGATTCAGTCTGAAACCTCATACTATTTTAAGAAACTGAAACTGAACTTATTATGTTCAGTTAATTAAAAAAAAAAGCGGGGGAATAAAATATTATTTGCACATATTAGAGACACCTCTACAAAATATTAGTGGAAAGATCACTAGCAGGAAAAAGAAAAAGAGGTAAATGGAAGACGAAGCTAAATATTTAGATTGAAACTTAATATACATTTTTAACAGCAAGGTCAGTTAAGCACTGCAAATAGTTCTCCAGGTAAATGGAAGACTTTGTATCACATTATATCTTTAAAGAGAAGTCTAAATATCTTTCTGATCAGAAGATATTTGTTTAAAGCAAAACACTGTATAAACTGCTATATTAATAAATGTGACAAAATAATCACAATAGGCCCTTTGGCATAAAATCCAGAACCAGAGGTATTTCACAATCTCATTTAACCTCTTTCCTAGACTACAACAAACACAGTTATTAAAAAAATTAATAAATTAAGAAATCCTTAACTTGTCGCAATGTCTTCCTATGCATTTAAGAATTAAATGGAAAAAGTTAAATATGTCAAAATTTTATAATAGACAAGCAATCACCAATAGTGTTTCAAGAGGAATTTAATTTTTAGCCTTATTTCTTCTTTATAACATTTCAAAAAAATCAATAAACAATATAATCCATTTCAACTGATTTTTCCTTCATGTAACATGCACAGTTCAAAGAACTTCCCCAGTACCCTGTTGCAATTTAATTTTAATTAAGGCAAGACAAGAAAATCTGGAAATTACTTTTACTCTTTTCTCTTTTTGCTTTTATTCTACTACCTTAATTTGACACAACATGTTTGCAACACTTCAGTTCTCCAGTAAAAGTGTAATCCCGTAAGTGTTACAGGACTTTATACAGTGACTGATTCTCTGACTGATACTCTGAATAGTAATTTTTTTATTCATTTACACTGAATAAAAGTTCATTAATCCTATTTCTCACTTGAATTTCATTATAGCAATATAATGTAAGTCATTAAAACCAAATTTCAAATGCAAGGTGAGAAAAAAATGAGCTTAAGTTATCAAAGAGCTTTGAAGAATTCAAGTATTAGTATTTTTCAGAAAGATTATGTGTAGTGAAAAATGGATATTCTGTAAATAATAGCATACGAACTGTTGACTTCAGTATTGCCTCCTATTTTCAAAAATTTAAGTCACCTAGGAGTGTCGTGACTGATACAATTGAATAGCAGAACTAGCTATCAGTTATCTGAGTTCAGATACATTAAGCGGCCTTTTACTCAGAATTAATACTGTTTAATAGTATAAATATAAATAATATCAAAATACACTCCACATACTCAATATAATTTTATTCTTATAACGCCATTTTCTCATTGGAATAGACAGAAACTGAGCCACCTTTGTTGAAAAAAATGGCCTTTTCCAGTAGAGATAGAGTATAATTAATAGAAATTGAAATAATTACTTGCAAATAGAAAATTTCTTTGTTTTGAGCAAAGATTCTAAACGGTAACAAGAACACCACATATGGCTGATGCACTAACTTTTAGTTATTAGCATCAGACCTGCATTGTCAATGAATCTTACAGGTATCACAGTCTCTAGCAAACTCGTGAAATTATCTGATTTATAAGAATTAATGTTTTTATGGATGTTGCAAAGAAACCAGCTTGCTGAAGTTCACGGTTTCTAATACTTACCAAGGTAGAGTCTGTGAGAAACACAAATCTGCAAATCTCCAGGAAAAGCACTGCATTGATTCGGTTTTATGCACCACAGTTATTCTGTTCTAGTGGCTGACCCTCACTTTTGAGGCCAAATAATTGTTGTCAGTACCAGATGAATAAATATGCCACAAGCTAAAAATCTTGCTAAAGAACAGTCTGTCCCACTCCCTGTAATCGCACTAGATTTGATAAGAGTAATAAAAACTTTATGAGTATTAAAGTGAGCAAGATCTATGAAAATGCCACAAATTACCATTTTGATATTAATCATATTTGTATTTAATACTTTATCTTATTGAGGCTTGCATAGGGTATTTTATTAAAGGTACCTTATGTTAAACACAGCTGAAGGCTTATCATTTTCTCTAGCAGCACTCTTTCTGTGTCTCAAATAAAACAATAACATTACTGCAATGCTCCATTGCAATTTTTCTTCTGTACACACTAATCAGACCTTACAATTCCCTTTGCAAAGCTGTTGTTCTGTCAGGTCTTAGGGAGTTCTAAAAAAAAAACGAAACAAAAAAAAGAAATGGGAGGATGGGTGGAAAGGAGTGGAAAAAAGATGTGATATTGATGTTCATTAAATTGCACCAGGTACCTACAAAAGGCTCAAAATATTTGCAGGGTACAAGGAAGGGGGGGAAGCATGAAGGTATTCATGTATGTGGGATTTCCTTTTTCTTTTTCCAGTATCATTGGATTCCAGCTCTGCTATTCACTGCCTAGAGAGAGTTTCTTTCCCCTAGTTGCTTAATTAACATGGCACAGTTGGCCCTGTGACTCTGTTAAAAATTACACATGCGTCAAAAGTGGAATGGGTGTCCTTGCTGCAAGGAATTCTATTTTTAAGCAGAAATGACTCATCAACTACTGGGGTGTCCCAAAAGCTACAATTTGTCAAGCTGTCAGGAAAAAAGAGAGCAAAAAAAGGAAAAGAGGTCAGGTCTTTATTTGTATCTGTAGCTTGAAAAGCTGAGGGGTAAGGCACTAATTATACATTTAACTCCATTCTGAAATGCAATCTTCTATGCAAGCCATGTTTTGATAACAGCTATATGATATCCGGTATTTTTAAAACCTCGTCTGAGTTATCTCCTCTTTTACATTATATAGATCTGCACATTTGTTCAGTGCTAAGGACAAATGCTTCTAACTCAGTGTGCACATCTGTCTACAGTGAAAAAAAGCATGGGACAAAGTATTTGCAGATGCATTTTCAGATGCTTTGAGATAAAGTAAAAAATGCAGAGGTTCATTTGGAAAGAGGAAAAGGACAAAAACTAGAAAAAGGTTCTAACGTGCATATAAATTATATACTGGTGTGTTTTTGAAAAGGATTCAAAGCGTAATTTAGGAATATATTCCCCCAGCAATACTGGAAACACATTAAGCAGCATGGTATGCGTTTGTGAAAACAGAGAAGCAAAAGTAAGCACGCCATAAATGTGATCTATATATTTTCATTACACAAACCGACCTTCAAATTATTGCACAGGTGGTGAAAAAAAACACAGAGGAGGTTTGCTGAGAACTTATTCCCAGTGAAAGTTACTGGAACCTAAGCTGCAATTAAATGCTAGTCTAAAATTTTTTTATCCATATTTCTTAAGTCAGATCCAAGTCATTATCCAAAGAATGTGTATGAAGCATAAGGGTGTCAATAAGCTCATTATTTTATTGACGCACTACAGACATTAAATTATTGTTCAGAGACAACAATGATTAGTAAATTGTAACTCAAGCCGAGTAACAGTTTGTTCTTCAGAAGCTGCATAACATGTAGTGCTGTAACACCAATATCACATTTAATTTTCAAAATAAATTTAAAAGACTAGCAAACCACAGGAGTGGGAAACTGAGATGTTCTATTGCAACCATTTTTTATCCATTGGCATGGATAGAATTTTAAAAAGGACACTGGTTCTGAGCTTTTGAAATAAGAGAGGCACTTTTAACACTCGGGTTTCACTGGACTCAGAGACCTATGAGTTCAAGCAGAGATATGAATTGGGTAGGATATCAAAACTAATACAAGATTTATGCATGCAGGACAGCCAAAGATAAACTACAGAACTTAAAACATAGTTTATAAGTATGGTTTTCTAAACATGCCTGATGTGCTTGACATCTGCTCTGAACCTTCAGGTGAAAGACCTTTCTTACTTTTGCACAAATCAAACTTTGAGATCCTGCCCTACCAAAGCTAATGGAATTTAGAGCAGATGGGGACAATCTTCCCAAAACAGAGCTAGCAGCAATGACGGCTGACAGGAATCAACTAGAAACAGCTGTCAATTTGTAGTCCTTTATCACCCTCATGTTTAAGCTGATGCCTTTGAAATTCTCAGTACACAAAAGCAGAAACAATTCATTGGAAAAGAAACATGCAGTTTGGCACAGAGGAGCACTGAATACCAGTTAGTGTTTTTCAAATGCCCTTTACCACTGGGCACTTCCTTGGAGAAAAACTGCCAGGTGAAGCAACCATCTGCTGTAGTCTTTGCTGAGCCATCGCCTTCCCTCTCATCCCTTTAAGGAATTCAGGTATCCCACAAATGACTAGCCAGCAGAGAGAAAAGAATTTGACTCAGAACTAGATTATAACATTGATATGCAAATAAATGGGTTTAAATTTACTTCTTCCAAACAGCTTCAGAACCACCAGTGTAAATGCACTTGCCATGAGAGACATTTTTCATGACATGCCAGAACTGATGTGCAACACAGGAAAGGAAAAAAGAATTGTCTACTTGATGGTATTACAAATGAATTTGCTATTCATTTTCAGACGAGACAAAAAATCTAAGATCAAATTCTCAGAAATATTCATGTATATCTACACACAGCTTCCAGATTAAAAATAAAAGTCTCGCTGATCAGCCACTCTAAAAACCAAAGTACTCTTGATCTTGGACTGCAAAGCAACTGCAAAGCAACAAATAGAGTCTGCCCTGGGCCAGAAAGGGTCACACATCTTCCTTGTGCTTGGATCCATTTCAGCCTTTTGACAATCTCTGAATTTATCATAATAAATAAGAAACTGTATTACAAAAGATGAAAGTGTGAAATGTTCACTTTTTATCAATAGCGTTTTTTGGTAAAAAATATGCTTATAAGTTGAAATCCTATAGACACCCCTGCCACTCCACAGGTTTAGATCTTTAGAGCAACAAAGTGGTCTTCATTTCCTTTGAGTGTCACAGGTCACATAGTCAGCTTTACATTTCAGAAGACATAATAATCAGATATCCTAACATCCTATCAACCAGAGTATCATCAAGTGTAACTTGTACAAGAGATGCAGGAAATTCCAACATTATTTATCTTTTCCAATATTTCACCACTGTCACAGCTATCAAACTTTCCTCAAGTTCCAAACTCAATCTTCAAAGTTGTAAATTACATAGATTTTATAGTTTCTTTAAACACCATGGAGATGACCTTTGGGGACCCTTCCATTTACATATTGGAATGTTGCCATGTCTGCCCTCCCTACATCACAAAGTTGAGGGTTATATCCTTCCCCAGGCTAAACAAACCCTTTTCCAACAACAACTCCACGTTCCTTTATCTGTCAAAAGAAGTTTTCTTAACTTTTAATCATTCCTATTTCTCTCCAAACTCCTTCATCAGTTTGTCTACATATTTCTGATACAAGCATGCTTTGAGGCCTTAACAAGGCTTAAGGTATTCTTCAGGTATTACTCTAGAAATTGCACTGCTCTGAAATTTTTCCTTTCCTCTCCACAAAAAATAAGAAGGCAGATTTTAGTGTAAAATCCCACTCCTCTCAACAAGCTTTGTTATGTAAATATAGCTAACAGGCTATTTAAATTAGACAACACTTAATTCAGACCAGAATTTCCTCCATGCATCCTTAAAAGAGATAAACTGTTTGAGATAAACACATCTTGCTCTCCTAAAAATGTGTCAGTGATACAGATTTTTGCCTATGTTGAAACCAAAATCTGTCAATTCAGTAGAAACTGGAGAAGGAAAAACTGATGGCCAAATGTTTCAAAAAGCCATTAGTAAATTCCATCTAGCCATTAAAAAGAAGGATGTGATTTCTGAAATACAGCACTGTCATTTTTCCAGCTACTATTCTAAGATGACAAGAATTTAAACCACACAAAAATTGGCTCATGAAAAAATGAGGATTTAGCTTCTTGATAATTGAACTCAAGTTCAGCATAAACACATTAATTTAAGTGACAAATATTTACATAGTGACCTATCTGGCAACATTTTAATACAAATAAAGTCACTAAATATCACTGCATGTATAAAGTTTAGTTATTTGTAATTACTGACTTGTTTCTGGAATAAGAAAATTACACAATCTTGAACTTCAGTGATTCCCTAGCACAGCATGCAACTGACTGCAGCTGGAAAGCAGCTTTGCAGAAAAGAGTCTGAGGTCCAGAAGCTCACTATAAGCCACCAACGTGCCCTTGGAGTAAAGAAGGCCAGCAGCATTTTCCAGGCTGCATTAGGAAACGTGTCTCTGGCATGGAGACATAGACATAGGGAAGCGAGACCAGTGAAGGGCCACAAAGTTTTTTAAGGGACTGGAGCCCTGTCATAGGAGGAGGGCTGAGAGAGTACTGAAGGACTCCTTCGTCTGAAAAAGATAACGCTCAAAGAATCTCATCAACATCCAGAAATACCTGATGAAGCCTCCTTAAATATAAAGAAAACAGAGTCAGACTCTTCTCAGTCATACACAGTGACAGGACAAGAGGAATTACAATTACTGAGATCTTTTACAAGGTCTAACACTTCAGAAAATGTATCCATTGCAATTTATTGCATCATCAAGGTTGTGTATCATGATTACTAAAAACTTCTGTGTAACAACAAGGAGTAAAAACAGCACCCAGAAACCTCCCCAGAGCTTGATTTGCCAATTATTATGGAAGGAAGCTTTTTTTGTTTGCCATTTTATCTGAAACTCATTCACAGTACTTCTTATTTAATTCATTTGCAACAATTAATTTTCACCATTGAGTAAACACAAACTACTGGCATTGATTAACAGAAACTTCACTGCATGGTTCGTCTAGAGAAATCAGAATATTTGCATACTGCCTTTCTGTACAACTAGTGGAAATCAGTGTAATCCAATGTTATTTCACTAATGTGATAAGCACATACAGAGGAATTATCTTTATTCATTATTATAATCTCCTAAATAGATTGGAAGAGTTGTTCAGGTATTGTTTGGCAAATTTTATTTGCATATAATTTATTAAACTTGAGCTCTCTGAACATGGAGACCAAAAGCAAAGAGATGGATAGCACACAAAGCATGCATCCAATTTTAAAGGTATGCCTTACTACATGCAGCTTTTTTAGAAAATTCAAGAAAGAGAACATTTATAATGATCGGTGATCAAGGGAAAGATGTCTACCAACAAGCTTAGAAAACATAAAATCATACCTAACCCCTCTGTCCTAGGGAGCAAAGCGTAGAGTAACACATGGGCAATAATTACCTCAGGTTTTTTTGCTCCCTTGTGCCTTTGTTTCTTTTGATTTTTGCCTTATAATAATCACATCACTACTGTTGCGGGATTTTATTCATAATTAACACCATCTGTACGTAACAAAGGCCTTCCATCTTTCTGGTATTCAACTGCCTGTAGAGGCCATGCATTGAGTTGCAAACCTGCCTGACTTTGACTGCAGCACGCTAATATGAAAGCAATGAATCTTAGCTATGGACATGGTCCCATGAAAACTTGCAGAGCAATGAAGAAAATTATCGTTCACTGTCACAAATAAGGCTTTCTTCTGCAAATCACATTTCAATTAAGCAATAATGGTGTACACTCAGTTACCTGTTACAAACATGGTAAAGACAAAATTAAACTTCACTTATGACAGAAAAATCTTATTTAATGCTGTATCAGTTTAAAGGGTGCTGACAATCTTTTTAAACCACAGATTTTGTCATTTACTGAGAATGAGCAGTAGGAAAAACCGAAGTTATAAATTTTTTATAATAGTAAAAACCAAGAGACTTGAAAATAATCATTGAAGAGAATTCCCTTACATATTTAAGGTAAATTTTCTTTATATCAGAAAATTACACCTATCGCTCTATTTGACAATTGAGCCGTTAATAAAACTAAGAGCTGTTTTTAGAAATTAAAAGTTTCTTTTGCCTTTTTTGTGTAAAAAAGAGGTGGACAGAACACTTACAACTGGATTTACTTCAGCGTGGAACAAAATTTATCAGCCCACAGAAATGGCCAGAAACTGATGCAGTATTAACAAAATTAAAATTAACAAAATATTAAAATTGTCAAGACCACCAACTGCAAAGTACTGTGGGAGCCTGTCTGTATTCTTTCCTAAGAAGTCTCATTATGAAGGGAACAATCTGCTTGCCAAGATACAGACTATTGTAATTTTAGCAGTTTGAGTAATGGTAAATATAATCTAACAGCATTTTCCTGAATCAGATCCCAGAATTTCAACTTCTACAACTCTAGTCCTGCACCATGAAAAAAAAATGTATATATATTAACTGTAATGTGTACTTGGTATAACGGAAGGCTCTTAGTGTGGGCTAATGAGATTAGCAAGATAAAGAAAAATTTTATAAACATAATTGAAATATTTTTGCATGAGTAAGTTTCACTATAAGTAGGAAGACTTAAAACAAAGCTTAGTGCTCTTTAAGCCCTACTTAATTCCTCAAATATGAAGACTCAAATGCTATAGAAAATTCTGCACACACTCAAAAAAATGCATATATAAGAGCATAGAACCCTGAACTGCACAGGATATCCTCAGCAAAATGATGCAGCATACATCTAAAATTGGTTACTGGAGAAAAAAACCCCAGCAATCTTTCATACTTACATGTCTTGCAGATTGAAAAGAAAAAATACAGTCAGAAAACGAAGTTGTAAACTGAAATCTGCAATAAAATCTAAGATCAAGCTGAACTTTCTCTAGGAACTGATTTCTGATCATATTAGACATATCTGAATTTTTTTTTATACATCAGGCCAGTGGGATCCACTCAAAATTCAGATGTAGCAGCATTGAATTGTTGATTTACAATTGAAATTATACTGGTTTTTCCCCAAAGGGCCATGAAACTGAGAAAGAATCATCAAAATGTTCTGCAAATTATTCCATGTAATATGGAAAAGTTTAATGATTTCTAATGAAAATGAGACTGGTACCTAAAAACACCTGAGTGCTGATGTTTACAAAGACTTACAGAATTACATAGTTAAACTTCACACCTCATACATGTCTGTAAAAGGGGTAACACAGCCTAAACAAATGAGACAGATGTAAATTCTCTTGGCCAGTAACTGTAATAAATTTAAATAAATCTTCCTCATCAGGCTTGGAGTATTTCTATAGAACATTTTGCTGCACAAAATCAAATTTCTTTCAGAAGACAAAACAGCAGCAGTAGCAAACAAGCAGGAAAGCCAAACATGGTACACAATCACAACTTAATCCCCAAATATTCCCACAAAATAACAGAGTCCATAAGGACTTGAAATAAAGTGCTGCTTAGGGAAAAAAAATACTTTTGCTAGCAAAACATTCCAAGAGAACTGGCTAATGACACTTTTCTCCTTGTGCTGTCACACAGGAAATTCCTGGAATAAAATAATTGTTTCCAATGAACCCTTCCTAATATATTGCCATACAATGTCAAGAAGCTAGTGTGAATCCACAAGAATCGGGACTTTTCAAGTTGTATTGTTTTGTTAGGCCATTTCTAGTATAGCATCTCTGATGTGTTTTCAGCTAATATTACTACTAGGCAAGTAGGCAGAATAACTTAGGTTGGAAGAGACCTTTAAGATCATGAAGTCTAATTGTTAACATAGGTGGCAAAGACTTGCTTCACTCTAAATACTAAAAGACAAGGCCAAAAAAACTGAACTCAAAGGTACCAGTGAAGTGCAAGTAAACTGTTTTNCAATCAAAGTGCAATCATGACAAGGTGGCTTAACAATTAAAGATGTTTTCTTTTTTCCTATAAAATAATTTGATTAATGGTTTGTGGTGGTTAAACATATCTACTTGTGCTCTCCTCTCCTGTGATAGCATTGATGAAAGGGGTATGGAGATGTGAAGGGTACACAGGGTATTTTCTGATAGCTTTAGAAACTTCTAAAGCCTTAAGGGAAGTCTAAAATAGACACATTTGCAAAAAGCACAAAACTCACTTTAAAATATTAGTTTAGAAACCAGGCTAGGAATCTGAAACCACTTTCCAGCTTTCTGATTAAGAACACAACGGTTGAAAACAAGCTCACAGCTCAGCATGAACCTACATGTCTGTGTATTGGTATAAATCTTCCTATTCACAACAATCTTCCTGTTATTCTTAGATCCAGCTGCTTTACACTCCTTGCCAAATGGCACTTTTATGTACAATTCTAATTAAGTACTATGTGACACAGTATTAGAAAAAAATAGCTATTTAGGAATAACTATGCTGGTGCCTCTGAAAAAACAACTCCAAAAAGCTACTTTGAAAAACACATGTGAGTAGAATATACAAAGCAAGTTGTAAGATTTTTTTTTTTTTTCTCTTTGTCATTGATGGGCTCTATGACTTCTACATTGACATCAGTTTTCCGGGAAGGGACTCTAGTAAATGAGGTAAACTTCAAGAGACAGGACAGTAACAACTAGTCATTACAAAGTAATCCACTTGGCAAAAAAAACCCCAAAAACTTCTATTATCTATAGTTGCATATTACATTATATTGCACCCCAGAAGAGAACTCAGAACCAGAGCATAAAACAGTTTCCATGCTGCTGCCATTACAAGAAATAGAAAATAGGAGCCCTTGGTTCCCAGGTAGAGAAAATCAAGCTCTCTCCTAATGCTTTTACTGACCATGCCTAAAGATGATCCTGGTAAATGTTATACTCTATTTTATTCAAGTCAGTAATTCAGTACAATATAGAGAGGACAAAATGACAAATGAAAATGCAAATGGGCAATGCATCTCTAGTACTGACGTAAATAATACTCAGAGA